>JAFKAC010000033.1:0-522500 GCA_025766275.1 Lactarius indigo
TAAACAAAGCCAAAGTGAATCTTGTTACATAACCTTTGACCCATTTTCGGTGATTCTGCCACCCCACACAGGGAGGAAGTCTGTTATATAATCACTTTCTTTGTTCGCTGTATGATTCCACAGATACTCTGGCTTCCGCTCCCTCAGTTGGGCAACCTCCATCAAGAAAACTGTGTTCTGCGTTTCACGGGTGCTAGGGGATATGGTAGGGGATTGACTTTAGTCATCATTCTTGGTACGTTACGCTGTCTTGGTGACAAGATTGGTCTTGACTCTTGAGACCGTAGATGAACGAAGAGGGTGCATTGAGTGCTTCCAGCACATGCCCATGCTCACCACCACATACGCACAGGGCCGCCGTAGTGATGAGCTGGGCTGGGCTCATAGCCCGGGTTGCCTAGCCGTCAAAGTGGCCTCAAAGCCCTCGCCCGTGACTTGCCTTTCTCGCACCTCACGTCGCTGTCCCAGCGCGCTCAACCATGCTTATCATCTTCCATCATCTTTATATCCCTGGCTCATCAGAGTCGCTTGTCAACGCATCGGCTGCACCGCACTGTCGCGCTGCGCCATTGCCTCCTTCGCCGCCACTATCCCTTTCACACTTGTCATGAAGACGCGGACGGGCTCCAGCCCAGTAATCAAGATAGTATATTTTTTGGGTTTCATTTTGTTTCTTACTGAGTCTCGGACGACCTCTATCTCCCCAGCACTTGCAAGAAGTGCCCCCCACGCCGCACCCCTCAAATCCCCACCGTCACCGCCTCGCCTGCACGCAAACCCGCCGCTACCTCTACCCTTCGCCACCAGGAGTCCACCGTCACCGCCACCCCGTCACAGCGCCATCACAACACAGCGTGCAAGCCCCTCTTCAAATCCCCACAACACCGACAGCGCGCAAACCCCCCTGCGATATCAACTCAACATGGCACACAAGTCCCGCCATGATGCAAGCCGCAAACGACGGAGGCCACTGGCGATGGCAGCAATATGGTGACAACAACAATGCGGCGATGACCGCGACCGTGACGGAACGCCTCGCGCCTCTACACCGCCACCTCATCCGGCGCCTGTGACGTCATCCTGCTCGACGGTACAAGTATTGGCAACAGTGTCTCTGTTTCTGGTGCCGTTCCCACGAACACGACGTCATCGCCGGTAGGTCCTTTTCCTGTCCTCGCCCCCTTCGGCGTCGGCCACCGCATCTTCATTGCTCATCTTATTGACGGCTCCTCTGCAGACGGCACCTCTTACCACCTCAGGCACTTCCGCTACCAGGACATCTAAAGGTTCAAGCTCATGTTCATCAGATGCCGCCTCGGCCATCCGTCTTGCAGGCAGTGGCGCTCCTGTTGGTTTCGTCACCATCGTAATGGGCGCCGACGGCCCCATTAAAGTTTACGGTCCTTCGAGGTTCAGAATCAGCATCCTCTCAAAGTCCATCTTTTACTGCATCTTCAACCTCATTTCGTCTTGCTGGTGGGCGTCTTGGTGCTATCGCTACTCGCTTGGAGCGTGCCATCGCTCGCTGGGCACGCGCAAACTGGGCAGACTCGTCTTCCTCACTAAATTCAGAAACATCATCAGACTCCGAGCGACCATGTCCACGACCACGGCAACCCAAGACAACAACACAGGCGGCGTTACGACAACTACGCGCCGACGACTGTAGCAACGGGAGGAGACGGAACGTCGTTCCCTTTACTCACTACAGCGTATACTTATGTTGAAAAAGGAATATATTTTGTTGCTCCATTTCTCACATTTCCTTTTTTTTCACCTTTGGCTGTTGTCTTGCACAGTAACGGCGCTTTCCCACGACCAAGCCCGGGCCCCCTCTACATGGCCAGGCTGATGTTTTGAGCAAGCCCAAAAGGCCCAGTGACGCAGAGACGTGTTGAAAAACCCTACCAAAATAGATACAGTTTCCATGCAATGGCTCCCACCAAGCAAGGTCATAGTCGACAAAGTCGACGCCTAGTATACTATATGGCGGGAAAAGTCGTGACTGGATAGAGATCAAGCGAACGCAATCAACTGGAAACGATGGACTTCCCACAGGTACTCATACAGTATGTGAAACAACTCGGCTTGTGTCAGCGCTCAAATCGTTCAAGCTCAAGTGTCAAGACTCAATAGTCTGTAAGTAAGAGCGATTGAAATTAGAAATATTTAGCATCTCGACTGTTTAGTTTGAGACTTATGCGATCACGTCGGAAGAATGGGCGAACGAATATTTCTCCATTTTCGGACACAACACGTGTTTTACATAGAGTGCTTCTCGACCTTCAAGCCATCTGGGGTCGTAGGCATTGATTGGAAGGCCTGTCGGCACATGCACCTTCTTATGAACTTTCTGGGACCCGATACGGATGTGAGGAAACGCGCCGCGCTTGTCAAGAGACCAGCTATTGATATGGTTTCGGTGATGCAGCTGGTCAAAGACCTTGAGCCAGTTGTGTAGGTCGGGGTGTCGCCAATCGGGTTTGACAACTGTGTATGCGATCCGCTTCGAGTTGCAGTCGACATCAGATTCATCTGAGGACATCCCATTGGATCCCAATGCATCTAATATATCGAGGTGCCTTTTGAGTGGATCAAAGAGCTTGGCGATACCACGGCGGCGTTGAAACAACTACGTTGTACATGAGCAATTGGTTGCAATAAGGATAAGAGACCCACTCACTTGGTATTTGCGCTGTTGCCTGCTATGCTTAGACCTCTCAGAGGCCCTATCCGCTCGCGAGAGCGCTTCACGTTTGTGGCGAGACCTAAAACTCCTGATCCGATTGGTGAATGCTCTTTCTATCGCCTGGCGCATCTCCTGTGTATCATTGTACTCCATCTTCTGGACAAAATGATCGACGAAAACATGCCCAGCGGAGATATTCCAAGGTGACCTTGGTTCCCCCGCTATGTCGATCATGAACTCAGCAGTTGTGGCGTCACAAGCCTTTGCGCCATGACCTGTGTGCTCCCACTCGGTTGAAAACCTGGAAACCCGAGAAGGTTCAGGCGTGCGGCCATAGGGTGGGTTCTCCTTAAGGAGGCAGTCGAGTTCACTTCGGACCAGTTTCTGGACCAGATAAAGTTAGCACAGAAATGTGTCGCAGGGTTGATGTTGGGCGTAAACTGACGGCCAGCACATTTTTTCTAACCCCTCGGCGCCTTGGACTTTGTCCACGTCGGCTTTGTCTCTTCCAACCGCCGCTGGAACCACCCCCCTGGTACAATGAAAACCCTTATCAATCTGGACGGACATGGTGACGGTAGTATGACTTTCCTGCTGGTGACGTTCGGCGTCCTGGGAATTGGAGGGGGGCCCACGGTCAGCTCTCGGGGACCCACGCACATAGTGGCCACTCGATGGGACAGCCCGATGTTGGCTCAATCCACCATGGCCGCTGGGTATAGGTAGCGCTGGGGAAACCGTTGATGGCCTCGATGGTCGAGGTGACAAAGGCTGCAAGGGTTGCCTAGGCGGTGTGAAGGGCTGAGGCAACTGCTGAGAATCCTTCACACTAATTAGTACTGAATGTATAAGCCAAACGAGAGAAAAGCGTAGGGCGTACCGCAAGACTGCTACTTTGGTATCCATTTTGAACCGCTGTATCGTTACCTATGTCGAATTCCTCGGCTGATCTATATAGTTCCTGGTCCGAGTCAAAATCAAAGGGAACCGGGGAATCAGAAGCGTAGAAGTCTCGTGGGTCCCAGACATGCTCGTCCGGTGGTAGGATTTGCTCTACTTCAACCAAGCTTCTGTCGAAAGTGTCAATGACACTTGCCGGATGCAGTGCAGACTTCGGCCCCACCTTCCATGAGGACTCTGATTTGTCCTCCCCTTGCCTCTACCTGGGTGCAATAACGCTGCTCGTGGAGTGGCTGTTAACTCGTCGAATTGCTAGTAATGTGATTGCCTCCGAGTCAGTATTAACACGTCCTAGCGGGGATCAAATATGGCACACCTCGGAGCCATGACTTCTATCTCCAATTCCTGTGGAAGAACCCGATCGGTGTCACTTCTTTCTTTGTGCTTGAAGCAAATTGAACGAGCTTTCCGCGACTCAAAGTAAAAAGTACTTACGCGTGTCATGTTCCAAGCCAGGTTCCGAGTCTGCAGCCGAAGTTAAATCGTGGCACATCTAGCCTAGGCACGACGATGGGATATTACCATCGCTGGACTGAGAATTGTGCCGCTTTGCGTGTCTCTGACGGGATATGTTATGGGCATCAGACTCGTCATCAGCATCAACGCTAGACATGTCTTCGTCCTCAGATGGGCTTGAGTCACGTGCGTAACTGTTGTTTTCATGATCCTGGCGGGTACTAGTAGCCGCCCCCACACTGATAGACTCTGGTTCGGAGGTAGTCAAAGTCAAACAAATATTTGATTTTACATGCAATAGTACTCACTGAAAATACCAGGCCCCTTGTGACTGACGGTGGCTCTTGCCATGTCTAAGTAGGTCGAAGCGTAGTAACAGTAGGTATACCTTGCGTATGTTTGCAGAGGCACTCAAAACGGGTACTTTGCATTTCTGGCGTCCGCATTACACCCATATATTATAATACACATTTCACCAAGAGTAAGGATCTGCATTGTACTCCTTAAAAGGTCTCGGGCACCTACCATTGAGATGAAATGCTTAACGCACTCATTGTTACCCATTTCTAGTAAGAAAGCCGTCTGTTGCACCTCTGGATCTCCCCATCTCCGCATCTATTGTCTTACTTCTCTGGACTAGTTTCTCTGACTCAACGTCGAGTCAACGACCCTCCAAGCGACCCTCGTTTGAGTGCCCGCGCTCTATGTGATTGTTATATTTGATTGATCAACTCGGCCAAGAACTCGGCCCGGCACAGTGCTAATACGTTGAATATGTGAACTGACACTCGAGCACCGTAAGTTCGTAACCAAATTCTTTTGTTTGTTGCCTTTGGGCACCCACATGTTCCATCCGTGTTTGCAAAAACTGATTGGAAAAAACATGTTCTATTCGCACCAAAATAGCGCTTTCATCGGATATGAGTGCCTTGAGTTTCATCGGATATGAGTGCCTTGAGTGTCTAACTCGGTTGGCCCTACCGCTCTGCGTCTATAGACTCGGATTTCCTCCTTTCTTAGCCGTCTCTGGGCTACTTGCTCATGACGCCGTGATATATAATGTCCTGTGTCAGTCGCTCATTCACCGCCATACTGTCTCCCAGCCCAATCCTGTCAGTTCAAATCATGACGACGAAAGTTCTGCATTATATGCCCGACCATGCTCTCTTGGCAGAGGACACTGAGAGGTTTGTACTTCTCGTGCTAGACCTTCCATCTTGAGAGTGTGACTCATCGGAACTGGTTCAAGCTGCAGGCCCACTGTCAGTATCGCTCCGGAGTCCCACATTTAGCATCGGCATGTCTGATTATCCTGTCATGCAGATATCAGAAAATACAAGCCCTTCATCGATGCACGTATCCACTAGATCTCCACAAATTGATGACGCCAACGAGGTACGAAACCTGCAACGCTGCAACGCGATGTACCATTCTAACAACGTGCCAAGGATCTAACTCCCAGGCTTGGGACACCATTTGCGAAATCCGAGAAACCAGGCAAGAGACCAGGTGCCGAATTCGATACCCAAATAGATGGGACGAACGCTCTCAGTGTCGTAAATGGTCTGTGTCTACTCTATTTCATATGCCTCAGCTTAAATCTTCCAAAATGAAGCTCTCGGCGAGGGTAGTACAGCTTCTCAGTTCCACATCAGCCACGACACTGCGCTTGACACTGCGATTCCAATTCAGCAGCCTAAGTCAGAGCTAACGCGCGAGGACCTTTATGCGTTGCGTCAAGAAGTTCACACAGCTCTTCGGCGCATAATTGAGGTAGAAAGGCGTACGGGTATTGTGCGGAGTGATAGATCTCTCCGCCGCGAGCGCATCCAACTAGGTTTGGAAATTGCTGTAGCAGACAACTGGGTGAGAGCACGCGGACTTCCTTTCTTGATAATCATTCTCGCCATAATTACTACGATAGTTCTAAATGCCTACAAGTACGCGTTCTCTAGTTGACTCAGTAGGTATGCACAATTTTAATTAAGATCTTCGGGCCTTCCGACTAGCTGTAATTCAATTCCATACTCGGAAGCCGAAGGATGACGATAAAGGAGCAAGCGCGTTCGTTTCTTATTGTAGTTTGTAGTGTTCAGCAATATATATATAAGACGAAAGTTTGACACGGTGAACATGCTCGAGAGCAGGTGCGTGAAGGGTTAAGGGATTAGCAACCACGAGCAGAACCGAAAGAACCGAGGTTGACGAGACACGAGAGAGAAAGTCGGACACGTCGAAGAACAAGTGAAGAGGCGGAAAACTTAGGAAGGAAAGGAGAATAAGTCAAGGAAAGAGGAAGCCGTGAACGAGTTGCGAGGGTAGTACGACGCGCAAAGTCGAACAAGACAAGGAGGAAGCAAGTCAAGCGAAGAGACTCCTCATGTCAGCCGAAACAACTAACACAAATAAAATGACCTAGAAAGAAGGGAGAAATGAGTAGTCAGTAGTACAAAATTCGAGTTTAGAGGGAGAGGGTCGATCTTAAGGGGCGAGGAGAAACGTTGCGCGAAGGAGGCAGCAAGTCAGGTGTCAGGTGTGGTGTCTTCGACTTTAACCTGACTCGGAAGGTGGCTTGATCACATAGAAGGACGTGAAGAGGAAACGGAGGAAAATGACTCAGGATTGAAAGCGAATCAGAGGCATATACAAGCGGTCTGTATCTAACGTCGAACGCGATCCGAGAATGTCGAAGTCGAGAAGTAAGAAAAGTAAAATGTAGGATGGTGAAAAGGTGAACAAAGAGTCAAGCAAAGAGTCTGTGGTGTAAATGCAGTCAACGAATAAAAACACGCGGTCAACGCGAAAAACATGAGTGGTAGGTAAAAGTAGGGGAGTCGGTGATCAGAGGTGCATAGCCGAACGACAGTGCTGAAGATGACGACAATGTGCACCGATAGTACAAGAGAGTGTCGCAAAATCCAAAGAATATGGGCGCGCTTATGCCCGAGACAAAGAGCGCAACCCTAAGATGATCCGACGAGAAAAGGTGGCTCGAAAGGGGACGACACGGGCGGCGCGATAGAACCGAGATGGAGAATAAAAGAGTGGATGATGGAAACATGGCAGGCTTGAAGCCGTGCCGTCGGCGTCACAGTTGGAGGGCTTCGGAACAAGGTTATCCCAAGGTGTGGGTGATCGAGAAGCGTCCGACGATAACGGAAGACTGGATTTCGACGGGGCAAGGAACGGCAGGTTCGAGGGCAGGATGAGAGAGAAGAGCGTTTGCGATACAGTAGTTGGTCGGACCTGTAAAGGGTCACCAGTCCCAGTCCCAGACCGACCATTTTTACGGCATCGTCAGACCAAGGGTGCGGGAAAGGGCGGAACTGCCTAGACTCGTAACCAGCCGTTCGAATGAGAGGATTTTTGAGGGTGTCGCAGCGACTGGAGGATCCTCGATTCTCCAGCGGTCCTTGCGCAGCCGGCACCCCCATAGAGCGAGCGGTCACCGGTCTAGGAACTGCCTTCCCTCACCTCAGCACTGATCAGAGTTTCAAGCAGGGCATCTGTGCCACGTTCCGACAGGTGCGGCTCAGTTGCAGACAATCATTCTAACTTACTTTGCAGCGATATCAATCGCTGATCAAACGGGTTGTAACTTAGCCCGAACGTTCTGATGAGCGCCAGAATTGTCTATACATTCTTTTGGATGCCGATCATAGCTGGCGTTCAACGTTCAGATTCCAGATATAGAGGACAATACCGCAAGAAAGCCTCTTTGAAACTGGAAGGTCGCTCACCTACCGTCCCCACCCCGTCACATGCCTCTACCGTCCAGTGCCAGTAATGATGACGACGATTGTTTTTCTGTTCAACTCGATAGTAGCGAGATGTCTCCTAAGGCTCCAAAAGTGAGCTTTACCTTCTGCTTCAACAAGGGTACTGAGTCTACGCAGACGATCCTTCAGCAGAGATTCGCCATGAGACGGTATCATCTGGGGCAAGACGGCAGATTAACGAATCTGGCAAGGGCGATGGAGTAAGCCGTATAAACTTGATCATGACAGGACGTTCATCGCAGTGGACTGCCCCGTCACTAGCCAGCCTGTAGACAATTCAAGCTATACTACTCACGCGGCTGCTTCTGGCTCTAGGTAGCCTTTTTCTCCTTGCTATGCTATCTGCCTTGTCTGACCCACGCAATGTTTTGCTTTGAACAGTGCCGACGCGATAATGCATTCGATTGCAGCTATTCTGCAACCACACACATCCTCCCCTTCCGTACTCATTATCGCCCACGCCATGGCCAACTTGATGGCAGCAACATTTAGTGGAAATGACCTTGACCAGGTGCTGAATGCTCACCTCGACTCCTTGGCCATTTCCCCTCAGGTGAAGCAAGCGATCTTTCCCGCGCTACTTGGAATCGCAAAGTTCACAGAAGTACATGCGCAAAAGTGCGTGTACCGTCATTCCTACCCACGTGTTCTTATTATATCATCTCTGCTCCAGTGTTACCCAGCCGCAGGTGGTAATCGGGCCTCTAGGTCCTAACTCAGGAGCTGCGGTCCCTAATGGCGCTCATACTAGTTATCAAGTGCACCAGCGACCATTTGGCTCCAGCTCTGGGAGCGGCTACACCATTTGGTGTTCTTCCAAGTCCAGCTCAAGTATTCAGTCGCCGCCTATTGTCCCACAAGCCAAGACAGGACATCTATATGTCCATTTTGACACATCTACCAATACCCATCAACATTGGATGCTCGGCGTCGGTGGACAGTGGGAAAGCGTCTCGAAAAATGCGCAATATCCCCTCAATCCTGACCGGGTCCTATCCTTTCGCAACAATGGTGAGCCAAGCTGGGTTATGCGGGCAACAACGAACACAACGGAGACAAGACGGGAAAAGCGAGCAAGGTCAGTGGCTGGGTGATTGATTACCCGCAGTAGTAGGCTTGGTAGTAGGTTTGTATCTACATAAATGAATCGGCGTGCCGTTGGTCGACTGGTGTTGTGCATTGTCCACCTTACGTGGCTCTATAGTTAGGTGTTATCATCTGTCTCTCTGCGACCTCGTGCGTGTACTAGTATCTCAAGAACTTAATATCGTTATCCTATGATGCCATTGTCCTCTTCAACACGATTTCCCAAAACTTAATCCGCGCGCATTGACCACAATCAGTTAGTGCGGATACGTTTGTGATGGCCCCACTATAGTGTAGGCCAGTGCCGTCTCTTGATACGGCCAAGGATACGGCATCACTTGAGCTTAAGATCTTAAGCTCTCATGATCGTTAGTCCTCATTCTTTCATCACTGCGCCTGAGCGCCGTCAAGAGCGCCGGCGCATATTGTAGCCATAATTCCTTATGTGGCCGAACAATGGGCACGTTAATTGCATATGCCCCCATGGGGCCTGGCGAGCGTCTTGCATATCTCACAGTGGATCAATTTGTATTGTTTCGATGCAGTCAAACAGTCAAACCGAATCGCTTGATCGACGATGAGGCCTCGATGAGGCATTGAACTGATTTCGCTCCACTCCAAGCGAAAGATTCGCTCAAAAATGACAATTGTCTTCAGGTCCAGACTCGGAGAATGGTTATATGCGACCCAAAACGACTGTATTAAGATGACACACGTTCTATGCCATTGTTATGTACAGGTGTGATGTCTACCATCGACCTCATCAAGCCTCGTCTCAACACCACGAATTAGGCGGCCGAACACAAGAGCATGCCGACAGGAGTACGAAAGTCGGGACCGATTCCGACGATGGAACAAAGACAGAGGGAAATAGTGTCAATTGATTCGGCAGTTAGCAGATCGCTGGCCTGTTTGTGGTCGCCTTCCCTCTGGTAAGGTGGGGCTAATTCATCGGCGCGAGTCTCCCAAGTCTTGCAGGAACCGCCGCTCCACGTGTAGCACGCATTTCTTTCTGAACGGCTTGGATCGAGTCTCCGTCGATGAATTACATTTCATTGGAGGATAAATAACGTACCTGCAAGTTGCCGCCGGCTAGGCAGGGGCAGTAACACGGGTTCGCGCGACGCAGAGTAACCCCTGTTACTCGGGGCCAGTATCCGTGGTCACGAGCACCCGCGCGTATGGGTACGGGTGCTGGAAGGTTTGATGGGTACCCGTACGATGGTCCGCGGCGGTCGTTGTCGCTGTCACGGTTGTGATCGCCCAGTTGCTGCGGTCGCTGTCGCCCGTTTCCGCCATGCTATTCGTGTCACGAGTCAAGTCGCCCCGCCATCGCGGTTGTGCATACCTCGTCGTTGCCCGTCACCTCTATCGTCGTAATCGCCTCGTAGTTATTGTCATTACGTCGTCATCTTGAGGTAAGGACCAGTGGGGGTCATGTGCAGATAAAAGGCCAGACGGGGTCCAGCGGCTTGTCGAGCAGTCAGGGTCCTATGTCAATAAACAGGTATGCGACGAGGTCAGCAGAAACGTGGTGAACTCAAAAAAAAAAAAAAAACACTTAGCGGGATAATTGAAGAAAGAGAAAAGGCTTTCGCGTCTGTGCGGGGAGGACTGGTGACGAGGTTTGGAATGATTGTGAGGAAGGCCCAATGTCGTAGTAGTAGTAGTGGTTGCGTTGTATTGAAGTCTCGAGTGCAATCCACGACGTTGAGCCAACGAGTCCAATGGCGATGTGGAATGAATGTGGGGACGTGTGACCGGTCTACGAGTGCCCTAGGAACGCGGCGGCCGTTTATGAGGCGAAACTGGTAGTCGGAGTCGTTGATGCCATTCGATGCGATGTGAGGGGGAGCGGCAAACAAGCGACGAAAGAGAGGTGTTTATGTGTGGATGGCTGGATGGAAAGATGGGATGAGGGAAGCCTGAGCGCGAGAGAATCGATGGCGATGCGGTGCGACGTCATGGGATTGGGTTCGATATGGCAGCTAAGCCATACGGATGATACGATGCGGCCCAAACATCGTCGCAGTCGAAAGGTGGGTCTAAAGTAAACTTGGACCGAGTCGTCGTAAGTGGACAAATTGTCAGTCGTACCCGCGGGTACCCGTGCCACGGGTTCAGAATCGCTACCCTGAGCGGTACCCGTACCCGTGGTGAGGTGAACCCTAGCACAGAGACCAGCCCCCCTGAGCTTTAAGTGGGCTGGAGGGACTCGCGACTCATGGGTCCAGAACGACGTTGGGCGGAAGTGTCTGACAAAGGGAAAAGCAGAGTGGGCAGAGGGGGCAGTCCCTATAACACGGGTACACACGGCGCAGAGACCGGCTCCCCTGAGCTTTTAGTGGCCGGAGGGGGCTCACGGCTCAGAGGCCCATGGGCCCAGAGGCCAGAGAGGGACGTTGAACGGAGAAGTCGGCGGTAGATGAGGCGTGGTCATGCCTGGTCACAGTCCCGTTTTGAAAGGTTTGGGACTCCGCTTGACTGTTAGTGGCTCCTGCTCCATTCCGTTTTCAGAAAGCAGTCAGCCACCCAAATCAAGCCAAGACCGCCGGAAGCGGATGCCAAAAAAAAAAAAAAAGGTCAGAGATGAGGTCAAGGTCATATTGGCAATATTAATTGAGATAGAAACGTGTTGTACAGCCCGGAAGGTACAGTACCACCACTTAACTAATTTTATCTCAAATTTTACTCAGTCTCGGGTGGTGCCGGCTGGCTTTACCGCCGATGTCCAACCGCAGCCTCGGTCTTCGTTCCCCCCCAAAAAAAAAGAGACGAGGGAGAGGAGAAATATTGACAAACCCCAGCCGCAGGTTGGTGGGTACGCGGGTCGTATTCTCTCCTTTGTTTTTGTTGTTTTCTGCCGGGCAACGAGGCGATTCGGATGAAGTGTGATGTGCGACGTGTGGCCACAAAACCGACATGTAAAATGTCGTCGTCGTCTGCTGTCTGCCGTAAAATGGGTGTAGGTCTCGACATAGCGATGCACTACAGTACCCCTTGGTGATAATCGACCGCGGGAGAGCGACATTTTGGCACGTGCGGGATTGGGCGAGAAACGTGTGAGAACCCGTGGGGAATGGCGCGCACGCATCTTGCAGCGAGGTAAGTTGCTGGCGCCAGGTGCAGTCCAGGTCGGAAGGTACGGTCCCTCCTACTGTACTGTAATACAACACAAAAGGGGTTCGCGGCCTAAGAAGGGCAAGGCACATGACGCCTCAGGCATACCTTGTCTGTTCCTGAACATCGCAGAAGGTGTGGTGGGTGATGACATATTAATTTGGCACGCACAGTGGTACCAGCGCGGTGGGGGTGTAACTTATTTGCATACATAGCGACTGCATGCCTGAGGGGGAGGTGACGCGAAGGGCGCAGGGGTCGGGGCCGCTATTCGTCCGTGCACAAGCCCAACAAGGAGCTGTATATACTATACTTCCGTGTGGACCTCGAGCCGGACGGCCTCACTAGTGAGCGGTACCCCCCGGCGGTCGGCCGCGCGAAGGATCAGTTCCCAAACACAGAAATTGTCGATTGAGCTCTGGAAACATGAGAGTAAACCGCAACAGGAAGATAGGAGCGGCGCTTGCCGCGAACGATCCCACTGGGAGGGATCTGGAGGATTGCTTGTAAGAGTGTCCCAAGCCGGTGCTGAGAAAGAAGTGCAGAGGAAAAATGCGTACATCATCCTGTCATTGTGGGTGTCACGAGGCAAGGCGAACGACGAATTATGCGCGCATGTATATGCATACATCCCCACGTAAACCGTCCACGGCAGGGATACAAGTAGAATAATGATACCTCTCTCCTGCGAATTCGCAATTATTGTGTCAAACTGGTTCATGCTTACGTTCTCTGTCTCGCATCAATGTTTCATCGAATTTCGTCATTCGACTCCTTGAGTCGCGACATGGTCAGAATACTTGAAGGTGGAAGGTCAACTGATACAGGATTCAAATCCGCGGACACTTTCGCCGTTTTGAAAGTCAGTTCAGGGCACCAATCCTGAAGCTCTGGAAACTCATCCCAGGCTTCTCTTTGGCCCTGACAGGATTGGGAGTTACCATGCATTCTTATACAATGTTCTCTCTTTTCCACGAGTGCACCTGCTGCCGAAGATTCAGATACCGCTGATGGGATTGATTACAGCCCCCCTCAACTCACTCTGAGCCATCCAACTATGAACCCACATGTTCGTTCGCTTGCTTAGATACACCCAATCTGCTCATACTACTTCGTACTATCCGTACAGTAAATATCAGTAATGGAGTCCGCTACGAGGAAATTCCTATCGTTGTGGATTTTGCCGTAAACATTAAAAAAACAAACAAACTCCATTCTGACGTTCCATGTTCGATCAGAGCACTGTTTTGGAATAGGTAAATGATGAAGGAATGTAGTCTAGTCCGAATGCTAAGGGCGCCCAACCCCGTTCGCAACTCAGTTGAAGTAAGAGAAGCGCTGCATCTAAGTTTTGTTATGGGTTGCTGTTCAGTGCCATATATGGATACGAATACGATGTCTGGACCATATATTTACAAGGGTCAAATACTGTAGAGATTTATGGAGGCGGGCAGCCGGATAGGTGAGCAACGCTTGGAGCAACGCGTGAGCGTTGGAGGTCCGGATGCATCTCAATATTATTATTATTCATAGATAACCGTTTAACTACGCTAATATTACGATTATCTAATATGTCGGTCTCAGTTTGCCGGACTGTGTCCGTTCCGGGCTGTATGCAAGGCATGTATGAGCCTGTATCAACGAATACAGATGCTAATGAGAGCATATTCAACCTCGGTCTGGCGTATTCTGGCATGTCTTATTGTACTGCTAGCTGTCGTGCATATCTAGACCTGGCACCATTATGAGGTTTGACATCTCATGAGATAACGAAATTTCTTGGAAATTTCCTTGAAAATTTCATGGTCGGAGTGCATATCCAGATTAGAAGAAGGACTACTCCCACGGATGAGTTCGGATTGTTCCCAAGACAGTGGGGCTTGTGATAAGAGAACAATGGCTCTTAGAATAAGTTATAAGTACTGTAGGTTGTACTGTAGGTTAACCGAACCAATTGACGCCACCCTCCCTTTCTATTCATTCAGTCGTAACGATGAAGCGTTCTTCCGATCGGATAACTCCGCCAAACCCACTGCCATCAAAGCAGGCTAGGCAAGAGCATCCTTCCCGCCAGGATGAGGTTCGGTCCCCCTCCTGTTCACTCACAGTTTCCGAGGAGACCATCAAGTCTTTGCGTTCTGCTCTCCAAAACGTATCTGTATCCACACCCGACTGGAAAGAAGAAATCTATTTCACCGTTCAGGAGCGATTGAGACAAACTGTGCCCAAGGGATCAGAGGGCAAGTGGGTTCCTAAAGCTAGGTTCCTCAAGAACCTTCAACACCAAGAACATGAATTTCTTGCGGTGCTCGAAAGGGCAAGAGCTGACAATGCAAGTCTGGAAGAATCATGAGCTCTAGCGACTCACGGTGAGTACTTTTTCTGCCCCACAAACAAGTCGTCATAACTAGCTCTCAGATGCATTTTGGGTCGTCTCACCTTCCGTGTCTATGTCTCAACGTAAGGCCCCAAACCTGGCTATTCCCAGAACTTGTCTGATGGCACACACCCCAAGCTGTACTGAGTAGAACTAACCCAGAGTCGCAGGAGAAGGGTGAGTCCGATCCATTTAGCGTGTTAGTCGTGCTCGTTAATGGTACCCTTAGCTGTTGAGCTCTCTTGGAGCGCAGAATTTATCGGACATCTTCCACTGGTGGCCCTCGAAACGCACGTCCATGACCAAATGAAGTTGGTAGAAACATACGCCCGCTACTGTTCTATTGTTCAGTCGTCCGGAATGGGCAAGTCTCACTTGTTGGACGAGTTCTCAAAGAAACATTTCATGATCCCAATCAATTTGCGCCCAGAAGATGCCCGAGGTGTGTTACATCCATTTCACTTTTGTGGTTCTCAAACCTGGTCTGTTAGGTTTCCCCCCTGCCGATGATGTCGTTCGTGATTTCCTCACCCACGTCGACAAGAAAAACAAGAGCATGCACGTGTTGTCCCTCTCCCGAGCAAATCATTTCTTCCACGCATTGTTTCTCAACACCGCTGAGGTCGTTGCCGACTTCCACGTTCGAAGCAGAGCTGAGTGGATACAACATTTCTGGGCGTTCATGTCAGAAGGTCAGAGTATGAGCTCCTCCGGGCCCAAGCGGTCTCGATTTTACAAGGACGTTATTACTAAGGCAACTAAGGTACGCCGTACCGTTCTGGAGTCCCTCCATTTCTTTCTAAAATGCCAGCTTCTGAAGGGTTTGGCCGGTGCTGATCCGAGCAACGCAGATTTGAAAGCTGCGCTTGAGCAACTCCGAAAATGCATCAATGACGGGGACTCTGTAAAGACGGACGAAGGACTCCCAGACATTTTTGTCGCGTTCGACGAAGCCCATCTGTTGACGATACCCTTCGACGAAAGTGATCGGTCTAATATTGTTGAGCTCCGACGGGCACTTCAGACGTTTTCGACAGCACCGTTGTTTACGTTTTTCCTTTCTACCACTGGGAAGGTCTCGCAATTTACCCCACCCCGCGGTTACGACAACTCGAATCGCATGAACGACGGCAGACTCAAAATACCTCATCCTTTCATTTACTTGGGCTTTGACCAGCTCATGATCAGTCGCAAAATTTTGGACACGTACAAAACCCTTCTGGACGTCACTTCGTTGGATTGTATAGCCCACATGGGACGGCCTTTGTAAGCGGTGTCGTGCTACGCCTCTTCGGATTTTCTCATATTTTGTCAGGTGGGGTACATGTTACGACTTCGGCGATGATCAAGTACGTGATGGACTATTCCACTTCGCGATACAGAAGTTGCTCTGCAGATTGCCAATGCCGGATGAGGCCCTCTCAGAGGCCCAGAAGTGTGCTGTTTTATCACAACGGTTGGCGCTGGATATCAACAGCACGCTGTATGTCACAGCTCCGCTCAACTATCAGGAAGCGGAAAAGTTACATAACCAAATATCCAATCACATGCGCATATGTGAGGCGAGCGGGGAGGATATCGGAACTATACGCGGTGCTGCCGCATCCGAACCTCTCCTTTCGGAGGCAGCTTCCTGTATCATGAGAGGCGGCTACGGCTTCAGCCTACCTGATGCTCTCATTGAGGTTCTTAGCGGGTTTTGCATCAATCCCGGCGATCGTGCAGAATTGTTGGTCGCCGCTTTCTTCACACGCGCTCGTGATATAGCGGTCCTCGGGAAATCCCTTCCCCAAGGAGCGATATCTTCTTGTTTTTCGGTCACTGATCTACTCTCGTCCCTCTTTTGCGAATCAGTTTACAAAGTTGTCTCGAATGCCGTCCCATCACTCTGCCACTCAGAGACTACACAACCAACGCTTGGGGAGGTTTTCAATAGCGCAATGATGCACTTCAATCACTTCATCAAGCCACAAGAACAAAAGCTCTTGGCCCGGCCTTATCTTCTCGCGTTTATGTCACGCGGCGCGGCCGCTTTGGGTGCTAATTGTCAGCCAGGTGTCGACGCTGTCTACCCGTATTTGTACGGCGGCACCGACCTCGACGTCAAGAAAATCGGTTTCATCCTGGTCCAGGTGAAGAAGAACGACTCCAGCAGTGACAAAGCTCAGGCCAAGATCTTCCTGAAAATGGATCCCTTTGATTGTGGCCTGGTTACCGGACCTGATTCCTATTTTCCTATCCCGATCATCCGCTTCGTCTTTGCTCTCGGTGGCAAGGAGTCGGGAGTCACCCGGAAGACGTATACATCACCATCCGATGGTGCCTTGTCCATTGATAGAGGTGGACGGCCGCGCTTCACATCATACGACTTCTGGTGCTCCGGAATCTATCCAAACATTTTCCAGGCTGTCAAAGAAGCACCCGAGAGGTGGAGAGCATTATTAGACGACGTGGATCCATGGAGGACATTTTACAATGGTGCACAGTTTCCTGACGTCCTACGCTCACAGTTTCCGGCTTGTGGGAGTAACGAAGCCCACTTTAGCTCTTGGTATGCAGATGTCCCTAGTACGTAGTACGACTGTAATCCTGAGGCTGGCGGACTCGGACTTTGAACACTGTTTCCAATCTCTTTTTTTGTACGCCTCTTGCTTACCATGACTCCCCTTTTTTTCACACTCTTATTAGCACACTCTTATTGGGATTTAGCGAATATATGTACACGGGTGGAGACTCCCCTCACCTCAGTGCATTTGCCAGCCACATCGTCGTAAATGCGTTGTCAAAGTGGGGATTCAAATACCCACAGATAGTTTCCATTTCATATTCTACTATAGCGCTTTTCATAACACTTGCCGATTTTTACAACATTACACACACAGGCGGGGGTTGAATGGGCATCTCGGTGATCATGCCGAATTTCTTTCCCACAAAAAATAATCATAGTAACTACAGTAATAAACGAAATTATATATCCTATCATACTTGTCAGTTTTGGAAACCATTAAAAAAACCGACATTCGGTCTAGTAGGGACTCAGTCTAGTGCGAGCAATGTCAATTCCGACAGGGACAGGATAGGGAGAAAATTTCATATTGAATGTACAATCGCAAGGCCCTCCTTTCCTCCCCACTTTGCGGCCCTGGTCCGATCTCGGCGACCGACTTAGCTGTGGGGGTGAGGCTACCAGTGACCCCGCTCTTGCATGTGTGTGCCCGATGTGGTGGTATTTGATGAGGGCGATTAGCCGCCATGTGGTGAGTACACTTGGAGGAGTCTGGCTGGGGTCCTATAACACACATTTTAGTAAAACGATACAGACGCGCATGTAGGTGAATGGGATACAAAGGAAACCAAAAAAATTAATTTGTCGACATTCTGCGACATGCGCTCCCCTTTGAGGTCGCGATGGGTAGTCCACAGAGACAGATGAGTGGAGGGAGCTGCAACAGGCCATGCCAAATTGCGGTTCTGCATGTGTAGTTGGCGCTGTAGTCCATCATTCCAGCAGAGTGGCTTGGGGCATTCTTGTTCAAGCTTGCGGATGCGCAGGTCGGTGGTGGCAGCATGGCAACCTAATCTGGAGAGAGCGTGAGCGCGGGTTTGGGGCTTGGTCACAGTCCGCTCGAGTTGCACAAAGAGACGTGAATTGGAGGTTAAGTTTGCGGCAGGTCTGAGGTAGCTTACTTGTTTGACGTAGGCCGTTCGTTTTGCACGGTGTCTCACTTGAGGCTTTGCGTTCCGACTCCACTCAGGACAGTCAGCGGAGGTGGTTGTTGACGGGGTGGTAGTGTCAAAGGACATAGAGTCGGCAGACAGCTGCAGTTGTGCAGCGTATTGCAGTGGTGGTGGTGTGGCGGTGAAAGCCTGCCATCGAGGTCAGTATGTTGTAACGCTACAAAGAGTAAAACTCACATTTTTTCTCCGGTGAAGGGGCTCGCACGCCAGATGGTAATGTCCTGGCAGGTCTGTGGTGAGGGAGGAACGGACATGTCATGAGGTTGTAAGGAGGACGTTCAATGTATGGGTGGACTCAAGAACGACTGATACTGACTGATCCAGTGATCCCAGTGATATCGCTGATTTCTGAGTCACGCAGCCCATGCAAGGACACTGATAAACCCAACTCCTTCATGTCATTGAAGTCGGCAGACCATCGTTGAAGGGATTGAAAGGGACGACGGACGGACCCTCAGGGACACTGACTCGCTAGTTGCACAATGCCGAACTAGCAACGCAGATAACTATTCAATAACCCTATTTTTCCGAGACATCTATTCAATAACCCCCAATTATGTATGATAGCTCAATTTCTCGAGAATTTCCCACTCTACTGAATTATGAACCCCGCTCTTGAGTTTGGATGTCCGGCTGTGTGCTAATAAATGAATCGGCAAGTGTTATGAAAAGCGCTGTATCACCTCACCCTGGTTCCTCCTACGCGACGGTGGCGGCCACGACACGCATTCGGCAACGTCTTTCTTCCTTCTCACTTTTAACTGCTGACACTTGCATTTTGCAGTGCATTTGAGTTTATGTGGGAACTCGCGTCCAGAAACATTTCAGGACGCTGGTTGTGTGCTTTCTTCTTTTGCGGCTCAGTGAGGGGTAAAGCATAGTACGTGACAGTGGACATTACTGTAAGTCGCTTGGCGCTTTCGCTTCTGTCTGCCTTCTTGTCCTTGGCTCTTCACCGGTCACTCCACATTCATCTTTTCCGTCTCTGCAAACTTCTCTCGTTCTGAGCATCCCATCCACCTGCACGGTGTCAGTATCTGCATCGATAGATGTTGTCTTTTTGCATGTTCATGCCGCACCTACTGGCGTGCGTTCCACGTAGTCCATAGCGCGAACAGCACGTCTTGCAACTTCCTCAACCCCGTCGTGCGACTTTGTAAACATTGGCACCGCCTTGGATGGTCAGGTCACCATCCTATTCTTCACCGACAATCCTGACCCGTAGTCCCATATCGACTGGCATTTTAATGCGTATGTCCTCTTCAGTTTTATTGTGTTCTGTTGCTGACGCTGATCACTTCTGCACGTAGTTTTGCTTCTTTTTCCCGCTGAACATGTTCCTGACGCGCCGTCCGAGGACACCCACATCAGTGCGTATACACTTTTTGTGAGCGTGCAACGCCTAAACGATATCACTGCAGCAGCATGGGATTCTTCCCCACGCCGTGTGTCGGAACAAAACGATGACGACACCGTTCTTTATGAGGTTGCCTTCCCTCGCAGGATGTAATACACAAGAACAATAACGACACTCTTCTTCATAAGGACGCACCCTGACCTTCCCTGCCTGTCCTCTTCGGAGAATATTGTGAGCGCTCTTTCAAAATCCCATGTCACTGTCGTCGCTGTGTTTTCATTCTCGGCAGAACCAACCGCACCCCCCCGTATTCGTCTGTCCCGTATCTCTCCTGTCTCCGGGTCCCATAGCAAAATCAGATAAACGAAGTACAGCAAGATACACAGAGCGATCGTGAGCCATCTCACGATATGCATCCAGCCAAATGTTCAAACACTCAAAGTCCGCTCTTATTCGTCAGACTATGTCTCAGCTCTCCTAGGCACGTCCACCTTCCATTGTATAAATCGTATTGATGACTACCGTAAGTACAATTCGGCAACACGCTCAAATGCTGATGACCTCAAATCTTCTTATACAGTACAGTGACTTGAAGGCCGCGATTTCTTTGCGAGAGCTTCACACATAGATTTTCGTACTAATAATATACCAACACTGCGTCCTCACTTGAGCCGGGCCCTCCACTGGGAATGGCGAATGAACCAGAGGTCGAAACATAAAGGTGAATAACAAACCTCTTTATATGAGTCGGAAATGAGGCTCCGAGCTCTACACAAGCAACGCACTCCCCCATGTACCTTATGACAAAAGTTAGGTGGTCTAAGTTCTAAGAAACAGTAAACGAAACTCACTGAGCAATGGCAGAGCGAACAACCAAGTCAGGTGGCGCTCGTCTTACAAATGGCTTCCTTTTTCCGACAAACAACACAGCAATCTCCCCACACCAGGGAATATGAGGGAAGTCGCGCTTCAAGTTAGGGTTGGGGCCAAGGCGTGTGTCGAAATAGGAAGAAACCAAGAGAGTGTGGCCGGCAACTCATATCAGAGTGTCGAAGACCTCTGGTTGGGAAGCACTTGGTAAGAAGAATGCACCCTCGACGTCTACGTAGGGAGGGTTAATAATGCACCCGCCGTGTACTGGCAACTCTGCATTAAAGCGGTACGTGATAGTTTGGCGCGGCCATCTCCCCCATAGATAGCCATTCACGGTGTCAATCCTGGTCTGAAGTGTTGAGTTAGAAATTCGGTCGTTTACATCGTGAGCAAAGGCACTCACGGGAACATTAAGGTATGAGCGACGATGAATAACCATTATTGATGTTCAGTACTTCAGTGGACGTGTCAGACACTAGACAAGAGCCACATCTCGAGCCGGTATGCCTACGTCTTAAATACGGCGTCCATTGGAAGTTACTAAATCATTACTCGCCAGTGGAGTCCAGGGTATTCCCATAGCCCGGATCATAATCGCAAGCTGTGATAGGCTGGAGTGCCAGTAAGCGCATAGAGCTTGCGACGACATAAGATCGCCCTGCCAGTCGAGAACTAATTCTGACCATGTGATGCTAGAGACAATCGACCCTCCTGCATCATTGTACTACCGAAAAGGCCTTGGGCCGTCACTTACTGGCTAGATGGACACCAAATAACACGATTGTGACTCATTTCTAGGCGAGAGACCTATTGTCTGCGCTCTTTCTGGGTCTACGCAAGGGTCTATGTGTGCATTATTACCTGTTTCTGGGTCCCGTATTTAATCATGTCCATTGTCGTACTCTTCTAGACTAGTTTCCTCCGACCACCCCGCGGTGACTTGTGATGGACACCTCACCTACTAGCTATAGGGTGGTAACGGATACGAACATATTTAAACCGCTAGCCGAATTTCTAAATGTTTGAAATGAAGCTATATGCGACGATCCTGGGCGCCCCATATATGTTGTGGTATTTGAATTCAGAATGTTCCCAGAGGTACGGTGACGCCTGCGGTATTCAAGCACCCGTGGCAGTCATACGGCGCTAACCCCGACTTCGGACTCCCCCCCGACTTCGGTCACTCAAAAATTCTTACTCATTTATTCTCCAATCTCACCCAAATTTATATATACTATCCAGTACTATTTATGAACAATCCCCAACCGTTTTTTTAATAGAAATCTTGTTGTGTCGCAAAAAACGAGAATTGGGTGGTTTGTCACGCTTGTCGACTGATGGTCGGGGTTTTATTGAGTAAGCTGAGCGCCTTCCAGAAGCGGCCCAGAAAGTGGCGGCCAATTCGGCACTCGGACTGCCCGAAGTCGGGGTCCAACACAAGGAAATGATATACCTCATTCGCTCTTGGCATCACCGAGGTTTTCGTGTAATTTTTGTTCTTAATTTGATTTGGAGCTTGTCATGCCTATTGTCCTATTGTCCGCAGATCTCTGTGTTATACTAGCAAGACTCAATGGATGCTCAGCGCTCAATACTCAGATCTACGAACGGTGGTTTTTACGCCCATTGACAAGCCATCTCTAACTGTGCCTCAAAGCCTTTTGGTTCCCCACATATCGTCTTGTCGACCTGGCACATATGCCTGATGCAGAGCCTGCGGACTCGGAGCTTCTCTCTTCCCTGGATGCGGAGCTTTCGGCGCGCTCTACTTGGATGCCAAACGTCGACACTCTAGACTTCGTCAACAACCCTATCAAGAATGGACCCTACACACGTCAAACACCTGACCAGCTCAGGCAGCCTAACGTTGGCCTGTATGCGCTGCAACCGACACGCAGGAATCACATTATCTTGGAACATGAGAACAGACTTTGCAACATCCTAATCGCTTTGGAATCGATCGAGACTACCGAGGCGGTGGAGGGCGTAGAAGACCGAGTTTTCCAGGAACTTGTCAGGATAAATCGATTGAAGGAGGCCGAGTGGTCGGGTCAGCGGAGTAGGCATGGTATCAACGGCGCTATTGTGAATACAGGTATGCTTTCATCGCATGCCAGTGCTGCCGTCGCAGCTGACGATTCCTCAGAAATCCACTTCCTTAGGAAACACCCGAAGAATACAACTACCCTTGCTATATATATCACAACATTGGTGATGTATATTTTATATCGCCTCCCACACCGTGGCGCGGCCATTCTGCTGGCGGGCATGAGAAGTATCTTGATGAGCCAAGCGGCACTTCTCCCGTTGGCGAGTGAAGTCCCGAAAGATCCACGGCGGCTTCTCACACTATACAATCTCGATCCTGTCACCCACAGTTACGTCTGCTGTCCCGCTTGCTATTTTTTATATCCACATTCGGTTGGGACGACCAAAAAGAGGAAGGCATCTGCTCTTTCCAGCGGGTTTCCCAATCCTGTGGGAAATGGCAATGACGACATCATCGATGTCCTGCTAGTTTCGTCTGCCCCAGCTCATTGTACACACCGTCGTGTTCGTTCAGGTTCTGCTTGCGGCGAGCCCTTATTCGACAACACCACGATCAATGGCAACGTTTATGTCGTTCCCCGGTTCAAGTACGAGGCACAAGATCTGAAGGAATGGCTCGGGTGGCTACTCTCGAGGCCTGCCATCGATGAGGAGGTATTCAAAGCCTTTCGAAAACCCCGCAAAGAGCGCATGGAGGATATGTGGGATGGAAAACATTTGTGCAGGATTCTTCTAAAAAAAAGGCGAACGGTTCCTCCCAGGACCTGTAGACGAGACGCGTCTTGCATTTTCATTCTCGATGGACAGTTTTAACCCTTATCACATGAAAGAAGCTAAGCAAACTGTCTCGTCAACAGCCATCTGGCTTACTTTGCTTAACCTACCCCTCCACCTGCGAAACCGCCCCGAGAATATGTTTCTTGCTGGCGTCATCCCTGGGCCAAGGAAACCCTCACTCTCCGATGTAAACCACACAATCAAACTTCTCGTTGACATTTTACTAGAGTTCTTTGACCCTGGCGTCTGGTATTCCAGAACAGCGGGGCATAGGCAAGGTTGTCGGGTTCGGGCTATCTTGGTACCCGTTGTCTCGGATATGCTCGCCGCACGGCAAGCTGGTGGCTTCGCGAGTCTGACGGTGGCATCTTTCTGCACACTCTGCAGCCTGAAGATTCAAGACATCGAAAACCTTGATAGATCTACTTGGCCAGAGCGAGACGTTGGCGAGCATCTCCGGCATGCAAGGAAATGGAGGGACACGCAAACAATTGACGAACAGGAGACCCTCTTCAAAAATCACGGAATACGATGGTCCGCTCTTCTCAATCTACCTTATTGGAACCCCGTTCTTTTTACCGCCATAGAGCCTATGCATGTTTTTGACGCTGGGCTCTTCCAGACTCACCTTCGGCAGATCTGGGGTATCGACACTACTGCTCCAAGTGGTGACGGGATTGCGTCGCAAGCTGTCAGGGAAATTGCTAGGCCATCAGCTTCCGAAATGGAGAAGTGGTACGACATCATATGCACTGCAAAGAGTACAGGAGTACTTCGAGAGCAGCTTACTGGAAGACATTGTGCCCGCGATACCCTATGGCACATCTGTGAGGACAACGATCTACGTCGTGCAGGTAATAAGGGACAACTAGCCGATGCTATTATAGAATGGGTAGGTCGTCGAACGAGACAAAATAACAATAATCACGGTGGATATACTCACGTCGAGACCAGCGTCAGAAAGTCTCACCCGACATGATCCGACTTCCGGTCATCCGTTCAAGTTCAACAGAACTTACACAACCGGCCGCCGTAGTTCGTAGCGCCAGTGACGCAGAGTCCCGGAGCATCTGTGAGGGGAGCGTCGCTACAGATGACACCGTGAGTGGTCCGTGCTATCCGACAGTTACTTGGCTTGACTGATTGATTCCTGTTAGTTGGCATCAAGGTGTACTGGTAGTCTGAGCGAAGAAAGACAGCCCTCAGAGGAGGAACAAAAGGCCATTGGCAAATGCATCGAGCAACTCATTCACCGAGCTGCCCAAAATACTGTGTTGCGGGCAAAAAGGATTATTCTTCAATTTGTCTGTCGCGATTACTGTCACATGACACAGGAGAAGCTGAATGAACTTCACACCAAAGACGAGCTATACGCCGCCGCCGCTGCATGGGTACGTGCGCGACACACCAGTAGAAACTTCATTCAATATTCAGACAGGTGGAAGAAAACGCCATTTCGCCAGGGGATTCTGTGCAGGAGGGAAAGACCCGTTCTATTACTGGAGCCGTCCTTGGGAAGGACATTATGGAGGCCGTTTGGGCAGACATGGCCCTCACTGAGCTTCCCTCCTGGGTGACGGACGTGCCTCGTAACTGGGGTACTGCGACGCGTGGAAAACTAAGTGCAAACAACTGGAGGGTTATCTGCACCGTCCACCTACCCATCACTCTAATAGGGCTTTGGGGAGGGGATGATGCACCAGAAGACCGGCAACACAAACTCCAGAATTTCATGGACTTAGTTTCTGCCGTCCAGATTGCTAATCTACGATCGGTCTCCAAGCAGGACATTGAGCGATATGAGCATTACATTCAACGCTACTTGGTTAGTCTCAAATCACTATACAAGCTCACGAAGGTGAAGCCTATCCACCACGCGGCCCTGCACTACGGCGAGACCCTTAGGAGTTTCGGGCCGGCACACACTCACGGAGCTGCCTTTTACGAACAATATATCCACTCCATGCAGACCCAAAATCACAATATGAAGCTCGGTTTGTGATTCATTTGCTGTGAGATATCGTGCACCAGGCACTCACCACATTCTCAATCAGGCAGCCTCGAATCGACATTCATGCATAGCTCCGCAAGAGAGGCAAAGTTGCAAGCCTTGCTCTCTGACCACAGTGAAGTGCGTGAACGTGTTGGCGAACTTGTGAAAACATATGAAACATTCCTTGCTGAGGATGTCCGGGGAACGCGCTTGGCCCATATGGTCAGTACAACGAAGCTGACGCAGCAGCCGGATATTGCCTTTGATGAGACACATCTACGTGACTCGGACCTCACTGATGCCATGCTCCTTCTGCTAGTGCAATTTTTAAACCGAAAGCACCGGACAACTGCATATCATACCGACGGTTCTCTAGGCGACATGGTCTCACCAAGGGCTAAGCTCTTAGACAAGTTTTCCCTTCGAGGGGTTCAGTATTCAACCGCGGGAAGTCGAACGCGCAATAGTCACATCCTCTTCAGACTTCCACAAATAGACGCATCCGAGTTATTGGCTCATCCAGAACTGGGGCAGATCACCGATATTTTTCTCCATTCTCAAGTCGGGTCACACCATCCGCCCATCTATCTGTGCATTCGACCTTATGAACCCCTCCGATTGGAGCTTAGCGACGTCGACAAATCTTATAGGCAATTCGGCTTTTCGGGAGGCTTTTTATGCGAACGAGCGCTTGGAGCGCCTATTGTTGTTGACCATTCCAACGTCATCTCCCACATAGCAGTGACCCCGCTGGAAATACGGGGGTGCGAAGTTCTCCACGTCCTCCCTATGGATAGGGTTGGTTTCCATTTGTAATAGAGGGAAAAATCTGACGGCTCGAAACTAGTTGCGAATGTCATCCACGCGCGCTGAGGATGCTGGGGCCTGGGTGGATAACCCTGACAACTGAGCGGTGTAACCTCCGTGCATTGTCAGACAGCGTATCCTCAATGTATTATATGCGGGCGTCACTAGCGGGTAGTAGTACTGTGATGGTAACGAAGACAACAAACGAAGGCGGAAAAGACAGAAAGTGTAGAAAATCATGGCCGGGCTGAATCGACTATCCTAGCCACGACTTCGGCATGGGTGCTAAATATGGCATCCAGCAATCGTCGACACCACATGACTTGCCAGGTCGGTTGCCCACGGCTCCGCAAGCCTTCCAGAGCCTTGCGGTGAACAGCGTGGCCTCCCTTTTGTTTCATCGTTTTCCCTGCAGTGTCCTTGTTCATTCCATCCGGTGGGAACCTTCTTTACTGCAATATAGTTACCGTAAAGAGATTTTTTTTCATGAGGCATATCGGAATTTACCTTTTCCCTTGTACATGGACGCTAACTTGCTTTGTTCCTCATGTTCCACTAGGTGTCGACTTCGTCGACGAAAAACTTGCTTGTGTTTACAGTGAGGTTGGAAGTGTGGTAAAAGTGGAGGTGTTCTGTAGTTTTCAGGCAAATTGCATCGACACTAGACAGGCGCAATTTTATTAGTATTGACGGGGCTCAACAAACTTCGTTTCATCGAGAATGTCTGCGAGAAAAATATGTACACAATTTGTGATGTCGAGCTTAGCGGTGTCAGGTGGATGCGATTTTTTAAAATGGCCATCGATAGCGTCGGCCACACCACTATTACCGACCGTTCCTCCGACCATTCCCTTCGAGCACCATCTCTGACAACACTCCTGAGACCGGTAGGTTCTCACTAAGCGGTGTTGGATGAGGCTCACTCTACTTCGTAGGGGCCATTCGCGGAACCCATGCAACCATCGCACAGCCCGTTGACCTCGAGCCTGTTGAGGAGCCAGTCCCAATTTCTCCCCCACCGGCCATCCGGGTCACTCCACCTCAACCTGCCGAGGAGATCATAGAAGTCTTCCATCCTCAACCCGCTGCGGAGGAGACCCAGGTACCGGTCTCTGTGCCCGTCGCGACACCCCCTCATTTCCTGGTCCGTTCAGAGATGACGACATTATTATCGTCAGTTACTGAGTCTACACCAAGCACCATTTCATCACGCTGTCCTGTAAGCCCCCAGGTCCCCTCCAACCCCTCGGTCTCAATCCGAGGACCACCGGAAACGGATGATACGAGCATCCCCTTTGATCGCTCAGTCTATCCCTTTGGCACATCTTTCTTGCGACCCACGGCCTCTGCGTACACTTCTCAGGAACCAAGCCGGCTGAGTACCATTGACGAAAGCCAGTCGAGCGAGTCACCGCCGATTACTTACTCATCGCCACCCTCGCCTTCCCCCACGCCTAGAGGGCTCTTAAACCATAAGTGCTCTACTGAACGATGTACAAACCCGCTGACGAGTAGTACTCATGCACAGAGAACCAAAGACCTGCAGCATACAAAACCACCCTTTCTTAGCTGCACCGAGATGGTCTATGGGGAACCCGCGCCACCAAGTCTTCATCTTCTTCACGCCGATCTATTATCGGGTGCATCTGAGTATCACCTGCTCACATACAGTATACTGATCTGAAGTCGAATTCCCAACCGACGATCTCGTTGGTAAGTTGAAATGCCCCCCTTTGTGCACACTTCCACTGACTGCGTCCTTCACAGCGATCCTCACATCTGAATCCCCTTCCCCAACCAACACCCCCCAGCTCCTTCGTTCCATGAATGCGCAGTCGTCGTTCAAGCAAGGTGAACCGTCCGAGCAAGTAACAACGCTCCTCGATCACGTCCAATTCGTGGACCCATGTTCACCGGACATCGACGAGGACAAGTTGGACAACACGTACCAAGGTTGGGGGCATGACCAGTTCATGGTGGGTGGTATCAGCCCGTCGTCCTCATTTACTCGTTGGCAGGAGGTTGGCAGCGTTGCCACTACCCTCAAGCTCATGGCAGCCACCATCAAGATATGTCAGGAAGCAAGGCTGATGTGCACAAACGCCAGAACGCCGAAGACGAGTGGATTCACCGGCAACGTGTATCTCAAAAAAAATTCTCGAGTGTCTCGAGAATTGCTGAGTTGGCGTTGGTGGGGTGCGTATTCAAAACGTTCTGAGATTTTTTGGTCAACCTATTCATCCTTACTTCTCAAAATCGTGTCCTACCACTTCCCACCACTCCTTCGTATCGCAATGTCGCAATGTCGCCCCCACCGCGTGGGCCCATGATCAAGATCCAGTGGCCAGTTCCTGTCACCAACGTCGCCGCAAGCAATACTCCAGGTTCCCACAGGAACCGACGCTACCAACCAGCGGCCTGCCGCCCACGGAACCCACCCAACCGTCAGTGGGGTTAGACAAGGTGTGTCGGTAGTCGTAGAGTGCGACCTCCCCAGACATGACCGCCAGATGAATACTATTTGACTACGAAATGGAGTACCTTGGCAGATGTGGATCGCACACAAGACCAAACACGCCCGCGATGCTGATCGATGTTTGAAGAAATGTCGTCGTCGGTTCCCATCGTTTGAGCGTGAACATCGGGCGATTCATTTTGTTCACCCAGTCGTCGTTTCTTGGCATGTGCTGGTCCCTGCGCCGCCGCGTGTCTGGCAACTTGCAGGTACGTTATTTACCCTCCAATGAAACGTGATTCACTGACTTGGTAACGCCATTCAGAAAGAAATGCACGCTACACGTTCTGCCAACTGCCAACTGCCACTATCTCCCTCTGTCTTTGTTCCATCGATCTCGACTTTCGTACTCTTGTTGGCACTGCTCTTTTGTACCCTTGTCGGCACTGCTCTTGTTTTCGGCCGCCTAATTTGTGGTGTCGTGATGGGGTTTGATGAGATCATGCCTGTACATAACAATGGCATAGAACGTGTGTCATCTTAATACATAGTCGTTTTGGGTCGCTGCATATAGCCATTCTCCGAGTCTAGACCTGAAGACCATCTGCAAACGATTGTCGTTTTTGAGCGAATGAGTCGAGCGAAATCATTTTCTAGTCGTTCAACGCCTCATCGATCAACGGTTTGACTGCATCCAAAACAATACAAACTAATTGTGATATATGCGCCAGGTCCGAGTGGCAACATATGCGGTGACTGTTACAGCATTGTTCGGTCCCGGAATTATGGCTACAATATGTGGCACGTCTTGACCAGGATCTCCGGCATACACTATAGTAGCACAAACGTTATTTGCGCTACTGTATCTGATCGCCGACGCACACGGATCAAATTTCTTTTTTGGGAAATCGTGACAATGGCACCATACGACATTGACGGGAAATCTTCGACTAGGCCCTAGTGCGTCCGAATCAAGCGATACAATGAGGTTCATCATCCCAGCCGCGAGGTTTGGCAGGTAATAAGGCGACTCTGACACCCGCTTGCCAGGCCCCCTCTAGATCTGTGATGGGTCAATACCTATTGAAGAGGACCCTCGTCAAGCACGGAGATTCCGTCAACGCACTGGCTTTTTCGCATGACGGGGCCTTGTTTGCGAGTGGGGCCGATGACGGCCTTGTTGTTGTCTTCAAGGGTCATGGCAGCGGCCGGGAGCTTCGTCGGTTCCAGGTTAAAGCGCCTGTAGCAGCGCTGCTTTGGCGATCTCGCTTTGGGTACACTCTGATGGCTGGTGACACGAGCGGCGATGTGCACACAATATGCCTCAGCGATGCTGGACGTGTAAGTGCTTCTTATCGCCGTACTTTCAGTTCTATATACTAGATCTCTTTCACAGGAAAACGAGTATTATCATACCATCAACAACGTTCCTGGCCCGGTCCACTGCATTTCGCAAAGCGGTTCATTACTGGCCGTGAGTTCAGGCAGCGTTGTACAGCTAATCAAGCAGGGAACTATCGGTTCGTCGTTTTCTCTTCTATCTTGCAGTTCTGGAAGCGATTGATAGCTACCTGGGAGGTCATCGCCCGACTTCCCAACCCGCCTAAATTCCCAGAACTGGAAGGAGAGTTGCCGGAACCAATGGCACGATCCCTCCACTTTCTAGGAGTCGACGATGATGCCCTTTTAGTGACGTATTTAGACCATGGTATAGTGTGAGTGCCCCACTGCACTGAGCTCCATTTATCTTATTGATCGTTGGCGCCATCATACTCTCAACTTAGAGCGTGGAACTTGAAGACTCTAGAAATTAATTGGCGCATCCGGCCTTGATCCTGCAAGATGTACGTCCCGCTATCCCGCTCATTTTCATTTCTAACAGAAGTCAGAGGTTGTTCCGCAGTGTCTCCCAATGAGAAGGTCCTTGCCACAACAAATCTCTATGACAGCATAGACTGGTACTCTCTCGACTCCAATCACTTCATGGACGCATCGTTCCAGCACACTACAACTCATACGATTTCAGAAAATGTTATTCTTCCCCTGACGTTCGTCCACAATGGCACTGCGGTGTTATCAGGCACATCTACCAGCTGCGCTCGAATTACCAGTTTGAAGGATCACTCCCTTGCGAAGTTGCTTCAGCATGACGGTGAGTGACAAATAACTTGAACTCGTATGCTTCCTACGATTCTAAGAGAAGCGTTGAACAGCAGGTGACATTATACAAGCTTTGGTTCGTCCAGTTTGGAATAGTCGCCCAGAGGGCTATGCTACCCTTGGCTTTCAGGCATACTCAAGTACTGGAGATTGTCGTCAGATTGTAACCGGTGTGTCCGAAAGGGGATCGGAAACTACATTAAGGTACTGGATTCAGCAACGTAGCCCGAAGAGGACAGAAGTGAAGCCAAAAGCAGCAAAGGACCGAATGATGGAAAGTCTAACTACGCACGTAAGGCATGATAGCTTATGGCGGGCTCGATCGCAGTGGCTAACTTGTACCTGGTAGAGGATTGAATTAGCGATTGTCGTCGTGGCCATCTGCTTATCGTTTTGGTACTTCAGTGTACCGCACACCGATTGGGCCTCTAGTTGGTTTGGCGACAAATTAGTCTTGCCAATCATTTTCAGACTGCCAGTGGTTGAAGAGTCACGTTTGGACAATGGCCTCTGGGAAAATGAAATTTCTCTGGAATGAACCATCTCTATTTCCCAGAATCTACGTATTCGCGCAAGTGTTCGCGCCTGTATTTCTTTCTACTTCATACCATAGTTTGCTGATATATCTTGTCCTATGGAACTCATGATGGGAATTCGCCTGATCGTTGGGGGTTGACTTTCCCCTTACTACATTCCATGGATTTACAACTAAAGAAAAAGAATGAAGTTCTCTCCTCATGTTTCAGACCTCAGAGAGCGTAGATCCTCCTTTGCGTTCCCCAGCGTGCCGCACTCGCACGCGGCCTTAGAGACTTGAGCACGACGCGTCCTTGACCAAGGCGGCCACCCTTGCGAAGTTTCGCGTGGCGCAGAAGCGTGCACAGCTGTTTCCGACCCGACCACCCGTTACAGCGTGTTGCCCATTGTTTGCGCTCCCGACCTCGTCACACTCGCGCGCGGCCTTAGAGATTTGATATGGACGCGTCCGTGACTGCTGCAGACACACCTATGAAATCTTGCGCGGCGCGGAGGCCTGCACAACCGCTTGCGCCACTTCACACCAGTGACCAGAGGTAGGAGTGCCCGTGCCGAGGGCCTGACTTGAATTGGGACCACACGCAAAGACGAGAGGAAAGTGGCGACAGGAGCGCTGAGTATATTCATCTAGAAACCAGTAGTTTAAATATAGGGAGTCTAGTAGCTACCAGATAAGTAGAGTTGAGGGTGGTACGGGAGAGAACGAATCGGAAGAGGACAAGGAGACGATCGAGATGTGGAATTGAGGGCGTAAGGTACGAGGTGGCGAGATGAGTGGTGAAAGATACAGAGAGATAAGGAACAGAGAGGTCGAGGTGGTCGGCGTGCACTAAGGTGCAAGGATTAGTATAGTAGAACAAAAGGGTCGACCGTACCTTTGGCAGAGACATGGGGTCAGCGTAACCCAGACAACCGGCAAGTGGAAGCGACCAAGGAAGCGACACGCAGGACCAGACTTTAGAAGATGCAGCCACTTCCGAAGCGGTGCCTCGGTCATGACTTTTGTAAACGGGTCTCCCTCTGTCGTTCCCCACTGGCACTTAATTTAATTTTTTTAGAGAGGAATTATCGTGCTATAGCTGTTGATATGCGTACTTATGCCAGGTTATCACGTGGTGTCTTACTCTGCTTGAGTCTGGATGCGCCACCAGCAAGATGGCAAAGATATCGAGGGAACTCGAATCGAATCGGTCCAAACGACCGATCGACCACGTCGCCCGATCCACTCGCGACGTTCAGATGGACCTTCAGATCCATCCTGATACGCCATCCCATCCCAATTATCTGTGGAAAAGGTAAGTCAGCGGTTTTGAAAGCGCAAATGGTGGTGCTCACCCTGGTTACAAGCGGCCCAATGGCCCTTTTCAACCCCCTCCACACCGCCTTGAGGAGTGAGCGCAAGAGCTTGCGAGCAAGTTTGAATAGCGTAAGTCGTTTGTTTGCGAGAATATGAGGGATGACTCACATTTGGAATCGGTTTAGGAGTAGGGATGGTGGGGTAATTCGATGATGACACGAGGCGGCAATCGAGCGCCGGCGTCGACGTGTACTGGGAAAACAAGCGCCGGTGTCGACCCGCGTGGGGAGAACGAGCACTGGCGTCGTTTCAGGCTCAAAACCGACTTGGGGGCTCGCGTTTCCGCGTACGCAGCCCCAGTTCTCGAGAAGCCCAGGCTAGAGATAACAGGATTGGGATATATCCGCAATTGTTAATAATATTGTATTGTCACTGCTATATTTACGTGCACCGCCAGTCAGAATGGTACTTGACTAGATCGATCGCGAGCTGCCTGGTGGAGACGATAAGAAGGGCCATGGCGATTCGATCTACTTTGCTACCATTTGGGTGTGGGTCTGTTACTACGCACACAATGGAACTGGATGGAATGACACTGTATTTTGGAGCGGCAAGACAGCCCGTAGGGTACATGCGATCAACTGACAGGCGCTCTATCTACAACGTCGAGTTGGAGAAAATGGGAGTGACGAGAGGGATTGAACGGGACAAATAGAAGGGGCATCGGACGAACCCATAGGAAGTGAAGATAGGATGACTGGCGCAGACACGAAGGATGGTAAGTTAGACATCTACATCGATGGAGGCGACAAGGTAGGGACGTACGAGTCACGAGCGAAGAACCAGGGCACTATGCCGCACGGCGCTAACCTCCGTAGGCGGTAATGAGTATGATGCGATGCGCGTCCAAGTCAGATAATACAAATGGCGATCCTTGGCAGGACGGAGAGGCGGTTGGAGCGGGGATAGGTGGTGCGGTGAAAGGGTGTGGGCCCAGGTAAGGCTATCAAGTAGCCTCGTGCGTGTGCCAGAGTGTGTTGATGGGATCGGCAATGAGGACAGAGAACAATGACGTAAAGAGACGGAGACGAGGAGGCAAGAGACAACAAGCAGACAAAGGTAAGATAGAGAACGACGATGTAATAGGATGGAGACAAGGTGGTGGGAGACAAGTAGCAGGGCGGCCGAGGTAAGCTGCAGCAGTCCATGCAGCGAAAACGAAAAAGGCAAGTCGAGGGGACAATGGATATACAGTAATCGATTAACGGAGTCGTTTTATGATACGTCACAATGTAATTACATGAACTTCCTTTTTTTATTTAGCGTTGCTGCTTTCCACGGGGGTTTTGGGGTCGATGTTGGCAAGCGTAGTGTCGGGGTCAATATCTCGATCGCTTGTCGCAAGCCCTTTTGACGATTTCGATGGCTTCCGTAGTCAAGTTGTCACCAGAGGGTTGCCAGTACATCGTAGAACCAGAGAACGGCGCAGGCGCAGATTCACGTCTGTGATGCGAGTGGCTGGATGTGACTTAACTGTACAGTAGCCAGGTCCAATGAGAGCCCTCCTCTTCGTCGATGGATGATTGGGAGACTTGCGCGAACTCGGGGGACTTGAAAATGAGATCTGTGCAATGAGTATTCGTTAACATTGTTCCGGGTCCAGAATTTGCGACGTACCGTCCTTGCGCTTCGACTCTGGTAAGGCGAGCCCGTTGTTGCTAATGATCCAGTCCTGGAGCTCCGAGGCTTGAAGAGTCCTGAGCAATGCAGCATCTGCGCGAGCATCCTAGAGGTTATGGGTGAACTGGAGTTCACGATCAAAGGCCGACTCACCTCGTCTAATGCCACTAAAGCTGGTAGAGTCGGTTCCCGTGTACCTCGGATATGTTGCTTGCAGTGACAACGTCTGTGATAGGGGCAGACCGTTTGGGAGACGGCGACAGTCGCGATAGTAAGGGGTGTAGGAATTGTTGGGATGCAAGGACGAATGGTTCTCTAGAAAATTTCGTGTTTAAAACCTGGAGAAGGTGTGAACACATACCAGCGCCGACCCAGCGATTCTCAAGACATTTTCAAAGTAGACGTCGTCCTTGGAGAGCCTGCATCCGCGCACATCGACCACGCTTCCTGGCACGTCTTGATGGTGGCTGCCACTAGTTTGAAGGCAGTGACAACACTGCCGATGTCCTGCCAGCTGGTTAGCGAGGACGACAAGCTGGCACCACCTGCCGTGAACTTAATGTCCCCAACTTTGACACGCGTCCTCATCGATGTCTGGTGAACCCGGGTCGGTGAATTGAGATCGCTCCGAGTCGAGGAGCGTCGACGGAGTCTTGGAGATCGGTGGGAGGCTTGCGCGAAAATAGATGTACAGTTAAGGGGTCGACAGACTCGACACCGGAGCGCAACGTTGAGCCCGACATATCACCCGAGGTCAGTGCCAACGGTCGAGCGTCATCCAGAAGAGCCGATTGGACACTGAACGTTGACCTCCTAGCATGCGTCGGGTGTCCATGTCCGCTCCAGGTTCGTCGTCTGACTGCCAAACGACTCTTGTCGGATTGTCTGCGACCTCCGGACCGCGGCGACAGACTCCGACTACTCTCCGACTTCTGAACAGGACATGTGACTTGATATCGAGAGTCTCGATGTTATTGAGTCACGATGTCACGACATCGGGTCTCGTGTCGGATATTTTCTCAGTGAAGCACTTGAATATATTTGAATAATATTGAAAATATTTTTCACAATATCTTTAAGATAGATTATCCATACTCATTGTCAATTACTTTGATGGGCACATGGGAATCATATGATTGGATTCATTGTGAATGTAATTAGTGTGTATCAAGTACTTTCATCCTAAACTCATTGCTGACTATATTATGAATGTAATCATGATGTTTTGTGCACTTATTTTTGAAACACTTTTGGAATATGTTTTCTATTAAATTAGCATGAAAGCCACCTTAACATCTTAAAATGCCCACAGTGTTAGCACAACAAGAAGCTGCAAAAAAGCCCCAGAAAACCTTCGAAGAAATGGTTCTGAAGGAGTATAGAAGGCATCAAAAGGTATTTAGCGAGGAAGCCTCCCAACGCTTTCCCCCGTCACGAACATGGGACCATGCCATTGATCTAGTCCCAAATGCCCCGGAAACCATGGACTGCAAGGTGTACCCTCTTACAGTCCCGGAAACCGAAAAACTATCCGAGTTCATAATGGAGCATCTGGACAAAAGATACATACAACCGTCGAAGTCCCCTTACGCATCCCTGTTCTTCTTCATCAAAAAGAAGGACGGTAAGTTACGCCCAGTACAAGATTACCGCCGGCTCAATGAACTCACGGTGAAAAATCACTACCCACTTCCCCTAATCCCGGAACTTATCGATCGAATCCAGAAAGCGTGGCTTTACTCTAAGCTCGACATACGATGGGGATATAATAATGTTCAAATCAAGCCAGGCGACAAGTGGAAAGCGGCGTTCAAAACCAATCAGGGACTGTATGAGCCAAGGGTCATGTTCTTCTGCCTTACCAATTCCCCTAGCACCTTTCAAACCATGATGGACACCATATTCCGAGAACTGGTGCTTACGGGAGAGGTCATTGTTTACATGGATGACATTCTTATCGCGATGGCAGACAATCACGTCCACCATAGACAGGTATTACACCGTGTCCTAGACCTCTGTGACGAACACGATCTGTACATCAAACCGGAAAAATGCGTGTTCAAGGTTTATGAAGTGGAATACCTGGGACTAATCATTGGACATGGCAAGCTACGAATGGACCCTGTAAAGGTACAAGGAGTGCGAGATTGGAAGGCGCCAAAGTCCCTAAAGGAAGTACGAGCCTTTTTGGGCTTCTGCAATTTCTACCGACGGTTCATAAGAGGCTTCTCCACGATAGCAAGGCCACTCCACGACCTCATGAAGAAGGACACACCTTGGGAATGGACAAATGCCAGACAACAGGCCTTCGATACAATCAAAGAACGAATCAGTTCTGAACCATTACTCCTATTCCCGAATTTGGATCAACCCTTCGAAATAGAAGTGGATGCTTCTAGCTACGCTCTAGGAGCGGTATTAAACCAAAAGGGAGAAGACCAGAAAATGCACCCGGTTGTGTTCTACTCTGAATCACTAACGGAAGCAGAACGCAACTACAATATCTACGACAGAGAGTTACTGGCCATTGTCAAGGCCCTGCGAACGTGGTGCACATATCTAATTGGTTCCCCTCATCTAATAACCATTCACACTGACCATGCCAACCTCCAATACTGGAAGGAACCAAGAAAAATCAGTAGACGCATGGCACGGGAATTCCAAGAACTCTCTGAATACAATTTCGTACTCAAACATATCCCCGGTACCAAGAATACCCAAGCAGACTCCCTGTTGAGACACCTGGACTACGATGATGGAACAATGGATAATGACCACGTTACGGTACTACCCGAAGAAGTGTTCCTGAAAGTCACCCAGACGTCCATGCACGACATGGACATATGGACCCAAATCACCCAGAACATGGAAGAATCGGCAGTACTCCCATGGGTAGAACCTCATAACCTAAAGAAGCATGACGGGCTATGGTGGAAGGGAGACGCCCTCGTTGTTGTGGGAAACAACGACCTTAAGTGGGGGGTAATCACCTTTTTCCACGACACTCCAAGCGCTGGACATCCAGGAATCGCCAATACTCTAGACCTAGTACGACGCGACTTCTGGTGGCCAAGTATGCGAAAAGATGTGGAAGCGTACGTCAAAGGGTGTGCCATCTGCCAAAGCAACAAGATTAACCCTCACTGACAAAAGCCACACTTGTTCCCCATCACCACAAACCCATCGGCCAAACCCTTCGAAGTGGTAGCAATGGATTTCATAGTCAAACTCCCCATATCAGACGGATTTGACTCAATTCTCACCATCACCGATCACGACTGCTCAAAAGCATCAATATTCATCCCCTGCAACGAAACCATCACATCGGAAGGAGTAGCCAAACTTTATCTCCAACATGTGTACCCTCATTATGGCCTACCCTGAAAGATCATATCCGATCGAGACCCCAGATTTGCGTCTACCTTCATGAGACAATTGTGTCGCACTCTGGGAATACAACAAAACATATCATTGGCATATCATCCCCAAACCGATGGCCAGTCGGAACGCACCAACCAATGGCTGGAGCAATACTTATGACACTGGTGCAATGTAAGGCAAGACAACTGGGCAGAAGTCCTACCGATGGCACAATTCGCACATAACTCCTGGGCAAATGCCACAACCAAACACTCCCCATTCTCACTCCTTATGGGATGGGAACCGCGAACCACCTGGAACCCCAAACCGTCGAGCTGTCCAGCCGTAGATCAACGACTGGAAGAGCTGTTAGTACTCAGGCAACATGCCCAAGACAGCATTAAACACGCGCAACACCTCATGATGCAACGAGGCAAAACGGGGTTCACACCTTATCAACAAGGAGACCAAGTATGGTTAGAAGGGACAAACCTCCATACCTTTTACCCCACAAGCAAATTGGCCCCAAAGAGATACGGACCATTCAAGATAATGAAGGTCCTATCAGACGTTTCCTATGAACTCGAACTCCCCACTACATGGAAGATCCATCCGGTATTCCATGTGAACCTTCTCACACCATATAAGGAGACGGAGATGCACGGCGCAAACTTTACCCGACCTCCACCTGACCTTATCAATGGAGAAGAGGAGTATGAAGTGGAGTGCATCGAAGACGCCCGGGCACGAGGGCGAGGGCGTAAACTCCACTTCCTGGTTAAGTGGAAAGGATTCCCCACGAGTGACAATACGTGGGAGCCCACAACCAACCTAACACATGCTGAAGACGCGATTAGAGACTATTATCGACTATACCCATCCGCTGAAGGGGCTGGATGAAAGGTATAAAGAAAAGAAGGAACCCTTCGACCGAACTCCCCAGCAACACCACGATGACAGACACTCCAGTATCCGACACCACCCTCGTCAACATCCTCAGCAACCCTCAACTCGAAGCTGCCCTCGAACGAGGAATTGTTACCATCGACATCTCCGATATCCCGCGCCTGTCACCACCACCTGTCATTCCCCAGTCCCCTCGATCCACCATAACCATCGACCCTGTTCCCATCATACCCCGTTCCCCAGAGCGAGAGCCAGGGGAGCTTACTCCATCGACACCAGAGGAGGGACAATACTCACCAACACCTCCTCCTCACCGACAACCCACACCACCTGAACCACAAGTATCGTCACCACCATCATCCCCATCTTCGACTCCCCCACCACCTCTAGAACCTTTCACTCCCGTTCGCGTCCACACTCCTATCGATTACAATCGACCCGACTCCCCCCCAGAAGATACTGATGACCCTGGCGCCCCTTTTTTCCCAAACACGCAAGGCACCCCGAAGTTTTACCCATTGCAAATCCCATTACCTGACGGTGGATCTAACACAGCGAAGTACATTTACTATCGCAAGGGATTCACCGAGGTAGTGGGGACGATGGGTGCTAGGCAACCACACTATGGGGAAACGGTCTATCTCTCCTCGCTCAGGCCCAATGTCTCGGCACCGCCCTTCACAGCAGAGCAGCTCCAATTCTTTGACCCTCACGACATCCGCGCTTGCGCGTTGGATGAAACTCTTATCGAACTCAATTCCCCATGACTCATGGCCGAGGTCACCAGGCTGTGTACAGGGCTGCTCGCGCTTAAAGAAATCGACGAGAAGTGCGAGAAACTAGAAGAGGACGCACGCAAGTTGCGATCAGACCAGCTTACGGTGGATCTGATGTTGGCTAGTACCAAAAGACGGCTTCAGTATGCGGGAGCTCTCACCACCATTGGCAATGAGTACACGCATATGATGGCGCTCCCAGCCCCACTTCGACACTCCCGATATGCCATCCCCTTCTCCCCAAGACGAGGAGGACCACTAGAATTCCCTCGCCTCGCTGACAAACCCCACTGACGACAATGTTACCACTGCAATAGTCCTCACCACATTGTGCGTGACTGCCCCACAAGACCGCGACCAGCATGCTGACATTGCCAGAGCCAAGAGCATCAATCTTACCGATGCATCTTTCGACGCGCGGGAATGGTTGCTGAAGTCATCACCACCTCCCAAGCGGATGAACACATCCGGCAGGCAATAACCACTGAGGCAACCACTTCCTTCACCGTTCCAGAGCCACCAACAGTTGCTGCAGAAACTCAAGGAAGATGGTGCAGACGATGTTTCCGCACCAACGCCGATCACGATGAAATTTGATGCCCCCAATACGAGATGTGCCGCAAGTGTGGACGCCGGGGACCCCTCTTCTTCCTCAAAACCCACTACTGTCGACTTGACGTCTCTCCATGGCCAGAGAATGACCTTGACACCGACATCTACGACCTTGTCGACCCAGAATGCTGAAGTCGAGGCGTCTTCAGACCAAGACGGGGGGTAATGTTACAATTTTCCTTTGGACTCGTCCTTTCACATGTCATTGTTCCTTCCCAATACCATACGAGCCCTGTATGATTACGCGGACTATACGATTACTTGGTTCCTATCGCACGCCTTACTTATCGATGTTCCCTTCTGATAAAGTTTGACATGTGCTAGTTTCCGATCGACTTCCACCCATGCGCAGCCCTGCGTGATTCGCCTTTATCTATGCTTTGTTCCCTTTATGCGTATCCCTTTATTCCTTAACTGAGCAATGGCGCCATCTGTTTGTAGTTGCCACACAGTACGATCTCTATTTAAACCTAGTCCTATCTAGCTTGTACGGTAGACTAGACTTCTTGTGTAATACTACACTTGAACGCCTTCGTGCCTTCATTGTCTTGTGAATCCTTTGCCAGACCTTCGAGCCTTGGCCTTCCTCTACGATCCAAGTGACTACTGTCCTTGTGATCCTTGTGCATCATTTTGCTGAAGCCAAGCCTCGGAGCTTGCACTACCGCGATTTGACTGACTCAGTACAGGTCGTACACAATGCCCCTGTAGTGGCGTTACACCATGTGTCCTTGCTGTCTACACTTGAAGCAGCGGCCTTCTTTCATGAGGGCTTTCTTTTCTTCTTTGGTAAGCTTCTTAAAGGGGGTGGAGGTGGTGGCATCTACATCCATCGCATTTGGGTCTTGCTTTGGTCGTCCTTGGTGGACGTTCTGGGTTGGTCCTGGGTTTCCATTTCACTGGTCTGGCTTTTAGCAGCTTCCAGCGTTGATGTTCTGCTCTGGCAGTGGTTTGCCACTCGTCCATGGTGTTTGGAATAGTGGTTCGCATAAGGCAAGCACAATACAGTCCTGTGGGTAGTCCTCTTTTGAAGAATTCCACCGTTCCAGGGGCATCTCTTGACCATCCTGCTATTCCTGCAAGGTGTTCAAAGTTGAGGATGTAACTGTCCAATGCTCCACCCTGCATTGTCAGACTGATGAGCTTCTGATAGGCTCTTTCTTTGTTTAGAGTGTTGGTCCAGTCTCTGTCGAAGGTGTCAAGAAAACCATCCCAAAGGTCTTTGCTGTTTTTGGTGAGGGCTTTGGTGGGGTCTGCTAGTGCCGCTTCCATGTCATCTTCGGTTTGGTTGACCCATAGTTGTACACCAGGTCCTTTGAACATTGTAAGGGTGAATAGTACTTGTGCATAAGGTTCTTTGATAAGTTCATTCTTGCTATTTAACTTGATTTATCATAGTAGTTCTCTTTTGAACTGACCACTCTCTGTTCTATCTCTGGTGAACAGAGTAGGGGGTGCTCCTTTGAGTCCTCCTGAGCTCGTTGTTGGTGTTCCCCCTGTTCCGGTGCTTGAGCCGGTACCTGTGCCAGTGCCTGTGGCATTTATAGCTGACATGATGAGTGTTGGCTGTGGTGTGATGGGGATCTGGGGTGGTTCAACTGGGGAAGGCAATCTGATTGGTGGTAGTGGGGCTGGGAATCCTTCTTCTGCTGGGGATGGTTCTATCCAAATAGGGATAGTGGGGCTGGCTTGTGACAAAGCTTGTGTGGGTACTGTGATGTCTAAGTGGTGTTCTGAGGAGTGAGATAGTTCTGAGTGTGATTCCGCTTCGTCTGAGCTGGGTTCTTCTTCTGATGAGTCTTGTTGTAGTCCATATGTTCCCCTAGTGTTTCTTGGTGCTGAGGATGATTGTTGTGTGGGTGTTTCTGGGTTCTGTTCGTCTTCTTTGTTCCACCAGCCTAGTCCTTCAGCAAATCTTTGTGGTGTGATGTTTATGGCTCTGGTATGGTATGTGTTCTGAAAGTATCGGAGGATGTACCAGTTGTTGTTGATGAATTCTACTGGTCTGAGTTTGCCTTTGATGAGGCACTTGTAACAAGGTGGTCTGTTTGGTGTTGTGGCCCAGTGAGCTCCTCTTCCTAGTTTGATGAACAGCACAAATAGAGAGCATACTCACAGTGGCAAAAGGTGACCGTGGTGAGATTTGCAGAGAGTGCTTGAAGCAGCAACAGGGAGTTGTCAGGCAAGTAATGCAAGAGTGTCTGGCACACAAGCAGTGAGAACTGATGTTAATATTACAGAGGAGGGAACATACCTGGCACACAAGCAGTGAGAACTGATGTGGACCAGGAGCGTACATGGTACACTACTTATACTGTTTACAGATGTGATGCTACTACAAGGATGTAACATAGTGTCACAGAGTACAAGGGACGTTGTTCTACATGTGGACAAAAGGAATGTACAGATGGAGAACAAGGAGCACAAAAACAATAGGAGTCCAGACTGTAATGATATCATAATGACATCACAATAAAGATATAACTAAAGAAAGAACAAAGGCGTAGTACAATGACAAGTCCAGAGGAGTCCACATGATGTCATAGTACAGTGATGTCATAGGTGACGCAATGATAAGTAATAGATTGTACAGATCAAACAGTATCTAATCTACAAGTCCTGTATATCTAATCTAAAGCAGTCCATGCTGCAAGTCTGGTCCGTACGAGCCGCTAAGTGCGCAGGGGTCACTTATCAACATAGTTGACTGCTTTTAACGTGGTGTGGGAGGTTGTCTTGTGTTCTGGTTGTGACTGGGGTCCAATCGTTGTCTGATTCAAAGGTGACACTGATGCTAGCCACGATTGTGGTCTGTCTTGGGTGCTGATTTGTGTAAGGGGATGGCTGAAGCGGCCTCTTGTGTCAGGGAGGATCCGTCGCCCGGCTATGCCATCGTTTCTGGGCTCTGTGGAGTGTCTGGTTGTTGGCTGATGCGTCCTCTTGGATCGTCGCCCACTCTGCTGTGTGGCAGTAGTGTCTTGGGTGTGTTGGGAGTTGTAGACTTGGCTTATGTTACGCCCTAGCAGGGGCATGGGTTTTAGAGGTTTGAAATCACACAAGTATCAAGAGAAGACCTCTGTTGTCTTATTGCTATGAAATACAAGTGGTGAAAGTGTGGCACAAGGTGCAACACTACTCTGTAATGTAGGACTCCTCGTCCGAAGTGTCTGACACTTCTCTACACTTGATCTTGCTAGTGCACAGAGTATAACTGGTGTGACGCGTTGATATAGTTCAACTGCAAAGACTTTGAAGTGTCTGGGTTAGGGACTGAGGTAGGGGATGCACAAGAAGAGGGAGATAAGGCGAGGTCACACCAAAGTACAGAGGCAAGGTTGCTAGATTGCAAACAAAGCCAAGTCTGGCTTCCTACAGTCTACAGTACAGGTTTATATAGGGCGAGGCTCCAAACAACATGAACACAGGCCCACACAAAAGCAAAGAAACTAGATGGAGTAAAGAGACATTCGGATCAAGGCAAGTAACGCCACTAACAGTAGTAGCTCCTTTGGGTAACAAGGTATGGGACAGAAGGAGAAAGAACAAGATGAGAACACACTGTAACTGAGGTCTGAAGTGTCGGATCATAACATGAAGGAAGACTTGGAGCTGCAACTGCAGGAGGGCATCAAGGACCAAAGCAGTTGAAGCATGTACTCACCAGCACCCCAGCTGGTCCCAACAAGTGTAAACTAGTAATTAACATTGAAAAACCAGGTGAGAATCTTGACCATGAATCTAAAATACATCATACTGATGTCAAAAACAGACAAAGACTTTCTCCACTCTTTGGAAGGTTGCAACTCCCTTTTGCAGTGAAGTTTATTCCAAGTACTTGAAGACAGTCTGGACCATGCAACTCAGAGCTCAAGCAACTTCAGGCTGAAGTTATTGAAGGACAATTTTGCAAAAATGATGGGCAACAATTTGTTGCTCACCAATGAAGAATTCCTTCAAACCTTTCCTGTAACATCATCACGACGTTAGCTCTACTTGAGCGCTGAGAGGCGGTAACAACTTAGCAAATAGTCACGACGACTCAAAGGTCTGTGCTCTTGTCTTAGTGAATGCATGGAGGCACACCGACAAGCTTTATAGACTTGCTGACTTCTGGCTGCGAGATAGATAGAAAGGAAATAGAGAGACAAGGAAGACAAGATGTGCAAAGCAAGTGACAATTCAAGAAGACCAAGATGGCGTATCTTGGTCTTCCCCAACTATCTTAAATACAAATTAAGCAGGCTTATAAGCGCTGCTATGAGTCATGGTAAGTAGTGTCCAATGTATTGCAGAAACATCACAAACCCTAATACTACTAGTATCTGTACTAGTATTGAGTCACATCAGTCAGCAATGACCCCCAATCTCCTATTGCGCTACATCGTAAAGGCCTAAGGCCGTGAGTCTGTGACTAATCTACCTTACTGCTGTAGTCACCACCGGTACAGTAAGGGTCTGAGTTGAAACACATTACCGAGGTCAAGTCCACAGGTTGAAACGTGACATCACCCCCCCTTCAGTGTGAGACTCCCGACTCACCGAAAGTCCCTGGCTGGCCAGTTGCGCTGTTCGTTGGCAATATGCTCCAATGCTGTGGCGTGCTTCAAGCGGTAAATGGAGTCCCACTTGTCATCCTGTGCACAGTGTATCATTGCGTGAAGTTGACTTACCCTCGCATGCAGCCACTCAAGCTCGAAGCTCACTGCACGGTAGTGTGTGACCTCTGCTGTGAGGGACTCATCGTTGATGCAACTGAGCACGCAGTCCATGACCTTGTCTGCCACAAAGATGACAAGGTCTTCATGGGGATATGTCAGGCGGAGGGTGGCTGATACGTGTGGTTTGGCGTAGAAGGGCTTACTGTAGACGTGTGGTGAACCTGGTATGACCCCTAGTATCAGGGGGTCCACCCCCCTGATGATCTGCATGTGTGAGGCATCCCTTGTCACGCTGTCGGGTCCGGTGATGGGGTATGGAATGTGATAGGGTCGTCGATTTGCCCTGAACCCTTCAGGCACAATGACGTGCACTGGGTCTTCAGCAGTGGTGAATGGACAGTGGTCTGCAACTCCAGGTATGCACACATGTCCTCAATACATGGGGGACCCATCAGTGTAGACGAGCCATGGTGTGATGCGGGGATCAGTAGGGTGGCACTTCATTCGAAGGAAGGGATGTCTTGCCAAGTAGTAATTGTCATTGTCATGGCCAGCCTCAGCAGCCTCCATCGCTCCCATCACTCACGCATCTCTCTCAGTTGGGCCACTGCTGAGTCAAGTTGTTCCTTCTGCCATGCCGCCACTACCTTCCTCCAGCCCTCCAGCTCATACTCCATCAGAGCTTGAACACTCGTCGTTGCGCAGGAAAATTCCGCAAACGCTGATGAGGTCATTGCTTGGGGGGATAATGGCGATGGGTTCTTGCTCGCCAGCATCGTTTCTGAAGATGTGAGCGATGGCATGCTGCTCGTCAACGGGTTGGATGGGGTCGGGGAAGCAGCTGAGGATGTTGGCCCATTCTTGCATGGTGATGCGGCCCTCTGGCTGGCCAACAGGTGTGTATGGGGTGAGCTGCGTGTTGGGAACTTCAGTGGCATCGTCCTCTTCCAGTACTGTGTTGGCAGCTTGTGCAAGGGAGTTGAGGAGCACTGCTTGGGTGACATGTTAGAGTGGGGACATAGGCATGAGAGTGGGTGGTGAGGATGAGAGAGTTCGGAGGAAAAGGGGATGCTCTTCCCTGATCATGGTATCCTCTCTTTTAACTCTTTGACCATGTGCTTGTAATTCCTGATATGCCTGGAGTGCCTCAGGCGCAAACACGTCATCTTTGTTGACCCACTGGTTCTCTGAGTCTGGGTAGCCCTTCCATTTGATGAGATATTGGAGGCACTTCCCTCTGCTGAAGTGCCAAGTGTCTAGAATCACCTTGACCTTGTACTCCTCTTCTCCATCAATCAACTCTGGTGGTGGGCACGTGAAGTTTTCCCCATGGAAGGGTGTTTGTTTATACGGTGTGAGAAGATTGATGTGGAACACTGGGTGAATACTCCACTGTGTGGGAAGTTCCAATCGATAATTATAGGGGGACATCACCTGTGTCACCTGAAAGGGTTCGTGGCGTCGTGCCACCAGTTTCGCCGTTGGTTGATTGGTTTGGAGGTGTTTCCCTTCCAGCCACACAAGGTCTCCCTCCTTGAACTTCGGCATATCTTTGTTGCGTATCCAGGCCTCCTGTGCCTTCTTCATGAGGCATTGCACTTCCTCTCTTGCTTCCTTTAGTTGTGTCAGCCTTGTGGTCACCTGTGGTATAGGAGACAGCTTATCAGTCCAATCAGTGTGTGGGTCATACCCCATCAGAAGCTGGAATGGTGATCACTTCGTGTGCTCATGGGGCCAGTTGTTGTGCGCAAATTCTGCTATGGGTAGATAAGTGGTCCAGTCATTCTGATGTTCATTCACCCAAAAGCATAGGTATTGTTCCAGCCATTGATTGGTCCACTCGGACTGTCCATCTGTACAAGGGTGATAGGCCGTTGACACGTTCTGTTGGACCCCTAGAATTCAACACACCTCCCACGTGAACTTTGATGTGAATCACGGGTCTCGGTCACTAATGATTTTGCATGGTAGTCCAAAACATTTGAAAACATGGTTCACATACAGGATCGCCATCTCCTCAGCTGTAATCTCTTCCTTGCATGGTACAAAGATAGAGGCTTTACTGCAATTGTGGTTGGTGATTGTAAGGATACTGTCATACTGTTCTGATACTGGCAGTTTGGTGATGAAGTCCACTGCCATTGTTTGGAATGGAGTTGCCTCTAGAATGGGCATGATGTGATGCAGTGCTGCCCAAATGGGGCACGTGTTGACTTTATTCTGTTGGCATTCGGTGGATCCTTGTACATATTCATATACGTCCTGCTGCAAATGCGGCCACCAGTAGTGTTGTTCTATGATTCATTGTGTCCTTGCGATTCCTGGGTGTCCGTGGACCGGTAGGTCATGGTGGTTGTGTATTAGCACCCATTGCGTGGAGGTGGGTCCCGTGATTATGAACCTTCCATCCTTATACCATTCTCTGTCGATTTTCTTTAGTTGGTAGGGATCCACCCATTGTTTAATGATCTTTTCGTCCTGTTGATGTCGAGGTTGCTGGAGGTTCAGATTAATAGTGAGAGTCTTGGCCATGTTGATCGCCTTTACAAAGACTTCTGGTGGTAGTACTGTCACTTGTTCGTTGTTGTCAGCCCCTTGATTGTAGTCAGGCCGTCATGATAGGGCGTTGGCTCAGCTGTTGTTCTTTCCCTTGATGTGGTGAATCTCAAAGTCATACTCTGACAGTTCCAACACTTCCCTTGCCACATGCCTGCTGATCTTCTGCAGTGTTTTCCAATATTGCAGGTTGATGTGGTCGGAAAAGATCTTAATCTTGTGTGGTGCTCCAGCCAACAGTGGTCTCCAGTTGTGCAGGGCTTTGACTATGGCGAGTAATTCCAGGTTGTAAATGTTGTAATTCCTTTCTGCTTCGGAAAGCATTGCAGAGTAATAGCCTATGGGATGCTTCTTTCCATCAGCTTTCTGTTGCAACAGTACGGCTCCCACTGTGTATCTGGAGGCATCGACTTCTAGCTCGAATGGGTCTTGGAGTACTGGGTGCGCTAGCACCAGTTCTTCTGTTACTAGATGCTTCAGAGTGTTGAAGGCTTTGTCTTCCTCTTCAGTCCACCTCCACTCCGTGTCCTTCCTTGTTAGTTTGTTGAGGGGTTTGGCGTGAGTTGCAAATCTGCGAATGAAAAGCCAGTAAAAGTTGCAGAATCCTAAAAAGGATCGCACATCCTTGACTTTAGTTGGCATTGGCCAGTCCTTGATGCCTTGAACATTTACAGGATCCATGTGAGTTACCCCCCTTTCAAGGATTACCCCCAGGTAATCCATTCGCAGTTGGTGGAAGAGACATTTTTCCAGTTTGAAGTAGAGGTCATGTTCCACGGAAACACGCAGCACGTCCATGATGGCAGCAACATGGGTGGCTAAATCGTGGTTGAAGTGAGTGGCAATACTGATATCGTCCATGTAAACACATATCATGGTGCCCAAGTGTTCGTGCTTCGCAATGGTGTCACAATATATGTGGTTCATCATTGCTTGGAATGTTGCCAGGGAGTTGGTGAGGCTGAAGAACATGACTGTAGGTTCAAAGAGGCCGAATTTGGTTTTGAATGCTGCTTTTTCTTGATCGCCCTCGCAAATGCGTATGTTGTTATACCCCCATCAGATGTCCAACTTCATGTAGATGTGAGCGTTGCTGAGGTCGAGGATAAGATCTTGAATGAGCAGCAGTGGGTACTGGTTATGAATGGTGTGAGAATTGATAACTCAGTAGTCCTGTACCGGACGTAGTTTTCCGTCCTTCTTTTTTATGAAAAAGAAGGATGATGTGTATGGGGAGATGGATGGGCATAGGTACCCTTGTTTTAATTTTTCTTTGAGGAAATCTTTTAGTTCCCCTTCCTCTTTTTGCATCATGGGGTATATCTTGCAGTCAATGGCCGCCGGCACAGATGGTTTGAAGTCTATTGTGTGGTCCCATGGTCTTGCCAGAGGGAATTGGTGTGAAGACTGTTCATTAAACAGTTTGCGGAAAGCATCATACTCTACCAGGAGTACGGCAGCTACTTGCTGTTGTTGTGCTTGTATGGCCAGTTCAGTCGACGTAGTGGCCTGTGCGAAGGTGTCTTCTTGCAGCTCTCAGAAGATTTCTTCCTTTTCTGCCGTGATTAGCGCTCTAGTGGTGGTTATACTAAGCAGCATTTCATTAGTTGCCAGAACTACAGGCTGCATGTTGGGGTGTATGGTGGCTTGAGTCCAGTTGATTGTAGGTTCGAACACGCTGAGCCAGGGGTATCCCAGTACCATATCTTCACTTTCCAAATCTGTGACTAGAAAGGTCATCTTTTTTATCTGCTGGCACGTTTTTACTTCCAGGTTAACATAATGAGTGATTAACCCAGCTTTGTTTTCTGTATTATCTATGTTCCATATTTTACACGGCGTGTCGAGTTTTTGCACCGGGATGCCGGCCTGTGCAGCCGTACTTGGTCAAATGAAGTTATTGGTGGCTCCTGAGTCCACCAATGTGTTGGTTTCAGTCATTTTGTAATTCATGTGGATGGTCACTGGAATTTGCAGAGATCAATGGTGCATTGTCACAATTACAGAATTACATTTTAAAGCCCTCACCCAGACTGACAGGTTTAGGTGTCCCGAAAACCCTCTTTTCCCCATAAATCTTGGAGGATGAGGTCCTTGACCTCATCTGTGCTATTGGCAACCTGCATGAGCCACCCTTTGGCCTGTTCCCCTGCTGTTTTTGTCACAGTGGCATTGATTTGAGGTATCGGTGTCGCACTTGGCACTGGAGACGCATATCCTGGCAGGGATGGTTCGTAGGCCATTATGGAGCCCTGTGAATATCCCGCGGTTTCTGCCATTCAACTGTTTGCAGGCGGGCCTTGCTGCCACTGTGTTACGATTTTCCTTTGGACTCGTCCATTTCTTACTCCATTTCCCATTCCCAATACCTTACGAGCCCTGTATGACTACGCAGACCTTACATTTCTCCGATTCCTATCATGTGCCTTACTTATCAACATTCCCTTCTGATAAAGCTTGACATGTGCTAGTTTCCATTAGGCTCCTACTCACACGCAATCCCATGTGATTCACCTTTATTCCCAGTACAGTCTTCCCTTGTTCCCTTTATGTCTTCCCCTTTTGTCCCAAAGTTGGCGATGGCGCCATCTGTTTGTAGTCGCCATACAGACAGACGTCTATTTAAACCTAGTCCTACCTAGCTTGTATGGTAGACTAGACTTCTTGTGTAATACTACACCCATCTAAAGCGGATGCCTTTGCGCCTTCCCCTGTCTCAAGAACTTTCACCTTGTGCTAGACCTTTGAGTCTTAGCCTTCCTCTACAATCCAAGTGACTATTGTCCTTGTGATCCTTGTGCACCATCCTACTGAAGCCAAGCCTTAGAGCTTGTGCTACCATGATTTGACTGACTTGGTACAGGTCGTACCATACGCCCCTGTAGTGGCGTAACACACTGCCTCTGCATGTGGGGATGGGGACAGTTGCGTGAGAGATGACCCGGAGCGTTACAATTATAACAGAGGACGTTCCTTAGGTCTCGTCTTGACCCTCCTCATCCTTGTCCCCTCGCTCCTGGCCCTCTGCGTGGTAGGAATGGTGGCTGGGGCCATGTGTATGATGGTTTGCCATAATCGATTTCTTCCGACCCTGCTAGTCGTACTCTAGCTCGGTTGGCGGATGTGTCCATGGCCCAGGGGTTCATTTGTGGCAGATTCTGGGGAAGAGCCCATCCTGTGTTTCCACTCTGCTTCTTGGGTGGTGTTGGTTGACTCTTGTACTCATTGAGCCGCACTTTGAGGTGTATGTAGTTCTTTTGTCGTTTGAGGACGGTGCGTTTCCAATTGTCGAACGTGACTGGGTTGTTGAATTGGAACGCCGTTTTGAACAGCTCCTTTGGTAACCCCGATGTAAAGAGGTCAATGGTTTGGGGTTCATTAAGGTGGTAGTGAGCCTTCCGTGTGAGCTGTTTGAAGTCATTGACATACTTGTCAATGTCCTCTCCCGCCATTTTGAATCCTTTTCTGAGTATGGCCTGCGCTTGCTCCCGTTCAAGTGTGTTTTCGAATCTTTGACTGAAGCTGTCTGCTATGGCTTCCCACAACTCTCTCGTATAGGGACTAATTCCTCATTGTATTTGCCTATTGAGCCAGTTCAGGAATGACAGGACCCATTCACTTACTGCCCCCCCCTTGATATAGGAGAGGAACAGAAGGCATCGTCAGTAGTTGTTGCGCATGATGGGGGTGTCTAGGTTCATGCCCCAGTAGATGTGCCACTGTGTTAGGAACGAGTCTACTTTCAGTCTGTCTCCATCAAAAATGGAAGGGGGCTCACTGGTTAATTTCTCGTGATGTCCTCCTCCTCCTGTGGTGCCTCCTCCTCCAGGTGGTCCTCCTCCAGGTGATCCTCCTCCAGGTGGTCCTCCTCCGGGTGGTCCTCCTCTGGGTGGTCCTCTCCAGTGTAAATCAAACAGGACTCCTCCCCCTGGTGGTGGTGGTGGGTCCCCTCCCAGTCCTCCTATTCCTGGAGGTAGTTCCAGGATTGGGCATTGCCCAGATGGGGGGTCTCCTCGATCAGACCTTATGGCTCGAAATATTGCCGTGTCGTTGGCAGTCATGCAGATGCCGGTTTCTGGGTTGATTGGCATGAGGATTTCTCATGCCTCTTGTTGTATTGTGCGTGATTCTTCAAGCACCACTTCTTCCATTGCTTGTGTAATTGTGGCCATGAGGGCTGGTGATTGTATGTGAATTGGTTCAGGTTCTGTGATATGTGCAGACTCAGCTCGTTCAATGAGGAGTTCTTGTATGGCTCCTCCACTACTCACTTATCAACAAGTTGGATGCCAGCAGGACCATGCCAGCAAAGAGGTGCCAGTGCACAAAGAAGAAGTAGGAAGAGGGGGAAAATAGGGATGTAAACTGGGGGTGTTCATGACATCCCAAGTTGTTGTCAGGGGTGCTTTGATGTCCATGCTACTAGTGGTGTCAGGTAGATGCAAATTCAAATACAATGCGACAAGGAAGAGAGGGGAGTTGTGAAAAGTAATGCATCAGGTCTAAGACCTTCACATGTACCCTGGGCCATCATCAGCAAATAAAAAAAAGGTTGACAAGTGGTTATAACTGCTTATGATCACTGTAAGCAGTCTGAGCAGGTCCGGGATTACAAATTGCTGAAAGCAATTGTGGTCGTTCAATGGTTTTGAAATCATTTGGCAATTATGCCCATGAATGGTAATCGCTTACATTTGCTTTTGTGGATTTTATTGCCTTTCATGAACTCAAACACTTTGCTTGGGTTGTGTGTGCTTACAATCGATTATAATCCAGACTCCAGATGATGTCTGGTTGGAAAAATTACTATGCACTTACTTGCCTTTAGGGTTTTTTCTCTCCACTATTTCTATTATTTGTTTTATTATTCAACTGGTAATTATCGGACTAAGGTCTAGTTCTAAAGTATAGCATAATATGATAATCTACATTCTATATTGCAAAGATTTGAACATGCAGCCTCATATTATAACAAGTGCTATTACCACTGCACCACCACATCACCAAAAACTTTCTAATAACATTATACTTAGATAGTAGGGGGAGATGCAGAGAGTCATGTGCTATTATCATATGAAAGCTGCACCATGATTGTATGTAGTGTATGGCCCAGGTAACCTGTGGGTATTTTTTCTGTACCTGTACCCATTGAAACCCTTACCTGCAGTGAGGAGTAAGGGTACCCATCCAAATGAATGAGGGTCAGAAAAGGGTCACAAGGGGTATATAGAACCCTTTGACCCATGCACTCAAAGTACCTTTATGTTTTTTTTTTGGTTCAAATCCTGTCAACATGTGTGTTTAATACAGTCATTGTACTACTACTCATAAGCTATGAAGGCCTTCCTCTGAACCCATGGACATCACCACCCTTGGTGTTGGTGTCAGTGTCATAGCGTTGTGGCACCGCATTGGTGTTGTGGCGTTGTGGTCCTGCATTGGTGTTGTAGTGTTGCAGTGTTATGAACTTTCTTCTTTGGACTTGTTCTCTCTTCTTTCACTATCTCATCCCCGATACTCTACAAGCCCTGTACGATTATGCAGACCTTACAATTACCCAGTTCCTATCACACACCCTGCTTATCGATGTTCTCTTCTGATAAAGCTCAACATGTGCTAGTTTCCACTCTATTCTCAATCACGTGCAACCCCACGTGATTTGCCTTTGCTCCCATTATGACTATCCCCTTATTCTTGTTATGCCTATCCCTTTATTCCTCGATCCAGCGATGGTGCCATCTATTTGTAGTGGCCATACAGCCCAACATCTACTTAAACCTAGTCATACCTAGCTTGTACGGTAGACTAGACTTCTTGTGTAATAACTACACTCGTCTAACATGATGAACAGCATCGCTAGAGAATCATACTCACAGTGAAACAAAGAGTACTGTGGTGAGATATGAAAGCACAGGGAAGCAGTTGACAGAGATGTCTTGCAGGTAAAGCAAAAGTGTCTGGCACACAGAGCAGTGAGAAACTGATTATACAATTTAAGAGGAACAGACATACCTGGCACACAGAGCAGTGAGAAACTGATGTGGACCAGGAGTGTACAAGCCTACTACTTATACTATACAGGAGGGTGACATTACTACAAGGTAAGTAACAGGGTGTCACAGAATACAAGGGATGCATTGTTCTACAACAGGACAAAGGAGTGTATGTAAAGGGAACAAGGCATACAAGAACAAGGAAAGTCCAGACACGGATGATATCATAGTGATATCATAATAAAGATAAGAGCTAAAGAAGAACAAAGGACAGAGTACAATGAAGTGTCTGGAGTGTTCTACATGATGTCATAGTACATGATGTCATACATGACGCAATGGTTAGCGCTAGATTGTACAGATCAAATGTAAGTAATCTACAAGTCCAATTAATCTAATCTAAAGCAGTCCATGCTGCAAGTCCGGTCCGTATGAGCCGCTAAGTGCGCAAGGGTCACTTATCAACATAACGCAGACGCCTTTGTGTGCTTTCCTGTCTCCTGACCCTCCTACCTTTCGCTAGACCTTCACATCTTAGCTCCCCTCTACGGTCCAAGTGACTTACATCCTTGTGATCCTTGTGCATCATTCTACTGAAGCCAAACCTCAGAGTTCGCACTACTGATCACTTGACTGACTTGGTACAGGTCGTGCCTAATGCCCTGGTAGTAGTGTTACATGCAGTGCCACATCAGTATCATAGCATCACAGCGCTGTGTCAGTGTCATAGTGCTGTGGCACTGTGTCAGTGTCATAGCACTGTGGTGCCATGTCAGTGACATGGTGTTGTGACACCATGTTGATGTCATGGTGTCACTGCGCCATGTTGTTATAGTAGCACCGCTGTGCCATGTTGATGTCATAATGTTACTGCAGGGCTTGCACAGTGTGTCGGTATCTTGTTGCAGTAGCCTAGCATCATGGCTGAGTCATGACGAGTCCCACACACTGTAACAAGGCAGAAAGTGGCATGGTGGGGTACTAGTTGGAGGTGGCCAGGTAACTGTGGGCTTACACATGGCGAGCTGTTTGAAACCTAGAAAGGAAAAAAGTAGTTAGTTAGTTAGTTACATGTCAGTTAAAAGGAGGAAACTACACTTAGCTTGAGAGTTCAGTGGATGAGTGCTGAGCGCTGAGTGTTGGATGTGATCGTGTTGATGCTATGGTGGTTAGTATTGACATGCTGACATGTTGCAAGCAACGTCTGGTCCAGCAATCTGTGTGTCCACAAAAACCTGGGCCCATGAAAAATTGTATATACTTACAAGTCAGCCATGAGACTTTCATGGGAATTACAAGCACTTACAGCTGGGCTGCGTGTGACCATGAGAAACATAAGCACTTATATGCCACATATAATAGTCCATTTGGAATCATGGCCCAATACGAGCAATTGTAATTTCAAGATAAGTCCAAATCCAATTATAATCTCCGTAAGCTCTTTCAATTTTGGTAAGCACATGAAAATTTAATTTTTATTTGCTGATGATGGCGCATGGAGTCTATTGTGCCCAATCATAAATTCCACTCTTCTCTATGACACAACACTTCGCTGATTCAAGTCTTGGCTGTCACAGTCTCTATCTGTGCCTCAGCTCCAATTTTCTCCTTTCCTATTACTGTAAGTCTACAACCAATGTATTCCTCATAATTGGACTAACATGATCAGATCACAAGTCATCTGCATCCACCTGTCCAAAGTTGATGCCTAGTACATTGCAACCAATCTGTACATGTATTAGCTATGGCTGTGCTCTGCATGGAACAAGGGACAAATGGGGCATTTATCACAGAGGAAAACAATTGGGAGTGCAAGATTACTGGGAGCATTGCAGGCACAACAAGCGTCTCAAGTACATGGAGCATCAGCCAGAGTGTGAGCCATCTCCTGACGTAGCACCCTCACTCCCAATGCCACAATTACCCAGGGACTATGGCTCAGGGATGCCATCATCCAATGGCCATGGTCATATCAGTGTCAACACCCCTGAAAACCCAATTACCACGAGCATATCTTGTGATGACAAGCTCACCCACTCCTTACAGAACTGTCTATCCATCTTTCAATTGGGATTGGTCAAGGGTATCATCACTGAAGACCTTGCATTTTGTGATCCCTCTGAAAATGATGACCTGAATACCCCTCCATCATTACAAAGCCACACAATCATGAACACCAGTTTCCTTGAATACCAAGACTGGATTGTCACTTTGCTCTTAGAAGCTGATAAAATGGATTGTGGAATGTTCGAGCGCTGTGAAACAATAAAGAGTCAGTTACTTGACGGCCTCCAAAACAAGTGGACTAAGCTAGAAGATATCAAGTTATGTGCATGGCGGAAATATAACACTGCCTGAAAGGCCCACATTGTCCCCCCCACCCCTCCCCCTGGCATGGCACAGATAGTAGACACATGTTCATCTTTCCTTTGGATCATTATTAATATCTCTACCCTACAGTCATGCACATTTGAAAATATAGCCCCCCATTTTTGGGCATCACAGTCACTTTTCTCCTCCAATACTCAGCCCATAATAGTAGTGACACATCTTCTTGTCACTGTAATGCACATTGTGTCTGGGCTGCCATTGAAGGATTGCACACAGCTTCTTTGCTCATTGTGCTTCCTCATTAACCTTATGGTAGAGGACTTCAATGGTGCTGAAAGTCAGGGAAAGTACCTTGAAAAATCTATTCCCTTGGATGCTCGCACAGTCATTAATAGGCTTGCACTGAAGCCCTCTTACACCACCTTTGTCTCTTGTCCCAAATGCTCATCTTGCTATCTCAATAATGGACCAGGATCCTATCCCTCACACTGCTCATCAAAACATCTGCTGAGCCAAAAAATCTGTGGTCAGCGCCTCCAGAAAGCTCGCATTATTTGAAGCTGCAAATATCTTCGCCCAGTCTGTCATTTCCTATATCATAACTTCAAGGAATGGCTGGGGGAAGTGTTGTGCCATCCTGGTATGGAGGATCTTATGGATTGTGATTTCTCTCCATCGAGTAATGGTGTCATGGAAGATATCTGGGATGCTCCAGGATTGTACAAAATTCTTGGTGTTGATGGCCACCCTTTCGTCCACAAGCATGCCGAGAATGAAGGGCGGTACCTGTTTAGTTTTAACATGGACAGTTTCAACCCCTTCCAGTTGAAACAGGAAGGCCAGTCAGCCACCGTAATGGGGCTATACATGGTGTACTTGAACCTTCCACTGGAGGAGTGCTTCAAACCTGAGAACATGTTTCTGGCAGGTATTATCCCTGGCCCTAAAGAACCTTCAATGGATGAAATCAATCACTTCCTTATCCCCCTTGTTAATGATCTTCTGGACTCTTACACAAATGGTGTGCATTACACTCGCACATGGAATTACCTGAACAGGTGAAACACAAGGAGTGCACTTGTGCTAATCATTTGTGACTTCCCAGCAGCTTGTCAAGTGATGGGTTTCACCAGTCATCAATCAGCTAACTTCTGCTCTTACTGCAAGTTGCAAGCCAGAGATATCAACAACCTTGACCTTGTGATGTGGGAGCCACACTTGTGCAATGAGCACAGAAGGCTCACTTTTGAATGGTGCAATGCCCCATCAGAGAAACAGCAAGCCAACATCACTAAACAGCATGGCATATGCTATTCTGATTTCCTCAGGCTCCCTTACTTCAATCCTATTCAAAGTGTATGTGTTGACCCCATGCACGCCTTCTTCCTGAGAATACTTTCGCATCAATGCTGAGACATCTGGGGGATGGATGTCAGTATTGAGGATGGTGATGGCAACATGTCTGATCCATTGTCTGTAGAAGTGTGATCATCGCCAGAGTTTCAGAGAGCATACCTGACTTTCTGCATGGGTACATTGGAGAAATTATGAACTGAAAAGACTAAAACGCTTTCCAATGTGGCTCTTCATCACAGCATCCAAGCAAAGGGGGAGAAACGCAATCACTTGATAGACCTGTTGGCCAGATATGTAAGCATTACATTTCCATCCGGCTTTGGTTGTCTCAGCATTTTGATTCTACAGTGATGTGACAATGGGTGGTTCAACAACAATGAGAAATTGATCAGCCCCTTAACCACCCAGGAGAAAGAGAACATCAAGAATGCTCACGCTGACAGAAGCTCGGACAAATACCCAATCTCTGTTTTGGATGCACACACTGCCATGGAATTCTATCTTTTTGCAGAATCTGTCACTGACTTCTATGAGCTCTCAACATTACCCCTCTCTCACCTCTACTTTGTCAAAGTCCAAGAAAAGCCAGCTAGTTATGAAAGAATGGAGACAAATGAGCAGAGGACCTGGAATAATGCAAGGATGAAGACAATTGGAAAGTATACAAAGAAAAAATTGATTGGAGTACTAATGAAAACAGTATGTGCCACTGAGCTAGTGGCTAGCCACCTTACAAACCCTCAGAAAACCTATGTGGGCAGAGACACAAGGAAGGAATCATAGATGGCTCTGACAATGTTGTAAATCCAGATGCAGGGCACCTTTCTCTCACAAAGAAAGCAAACTCTAGCCATGGAAAAAGCTGCATTGTAATGCCACTACAGGGGTGTTAGGTATGATCTGTATCAAGTCAGTTGATATGTGGTAGTACAAGCTCAACAGCTTGACTTCAGTTAAGATGATGCACAAGGGTCACAAGGATGTAAGTCACTTGGACCATAGAGGAAGGCTAAGGCATGAAGGCCTAGCGAGAACGAGGATCTGTGAGACCAGGAAAAGCACAAAGGTGTTTCACATTAGACAAGTGTAGTATTACACAAGAAGTCTAGTCTACTGTACAAGCTAGATAGTACTAGGTTTAAATATGAGTAGGGCTGTGTGGTCACTGCAAACAGATGGTGCCATTGCTGGATTGAGGGATAAAGGGAGAAACATAAGAGGAACAAAGCATGACTATATGTAGAGTGAAGGTGAATCACGTGGGTTCATGCATGAGTGGGAATGGAATGGAAACTAGCACATGTCAAGCTTTATCAGAAGAGATCATCGATAAGCACAGCACGTGATAGGAACCAGGTAATCATAAAGTCCGCATAATTGTACAGGGCTCATGGGATGTCAGGGAAGGAAGAATAAAGTGAGGAAAGAACGAGTCCAGATGACAAGAAATTGTAACATTACCCCCCATTTTGGTCTGAAGACGCCTTGACTTCAGGACTCAGGATCTACGAGATTGTAGATGTCCATGTCTAAGTCATTCTCCAGCCAGCCATCATGTCTGTGGGGCAGTAGTGAGTGCGGAGGAAGAGGAAGGGGCCTCATGCCCCACACTTGCAACACATCTTGTACTGTGGGCATCGGATTTCATTGTGATTGGTGTTAGAACAGAAGTACCGCCCATACCACCTTCCCTGAGTGGCAGCTGCAGTGGTTGGTGGGGAGGGCACGGTGAAGGAGGTGGTTTTGTTGGGGGACATTTCCTGACAGATCTGTTCTTCTGCTTGCTGCATGGTGATCACCTTGGCAACCATCTCCATGCGTTGAAAGATGCATTGATGTGACTGATGCTCCTGGCTTTGACAATGTCGGCAAGCTGGTCTTGGCCTTGTGGGGCAGTTGCGTACAAGGTGGTGAGGGCTGTTGCAGTGGTAGCATTGTTGTCAGTGAGGTCTATCAGCAAGCTGGGGGAATGCAACTGGCCCGCTGCATCTGGGGGAAAAGGGGATGGCATAACAAGAATGGTGTAGTGGAGCGGGGAGTGTTGTGAGGCAAGTGTACTTGTCAGCAATGGTGGTGAGGGCTCTCACATACTGTAAGCACCTTTTGGTACTGGCTAGCATGAGGTCTACTGTAAGTCATTCTGCTCTAAGTTTTTGGGCATCCTCCTCCAGCCTCTCATGTTTTTCATCCAGCTCTTTCAGGGCCACAAGTCCTGTGTGTAGCTGAGTTACCTCAGCAGTGAGTCATGGGGAGTTAAGCTTGATCAAGGTTTCGTCAAGGGCACAGGCACAGATGTCGTTGGGATCGAAGAACTAGAGTTGTTCTGTAGAGAAAGGGGGAGTGGAGACATTAGGGCATAAGGTAGACAGGTAGATTGTTTCACCATAGTGGGGGTGCCCCTGCCACATTGTCCCCACTACATCAGTAAATCCTTTGTGATAGTAGATATACTTTGCAATGTCAAATCCACCCTCAGGTAGTGGGATCTGTAATGGGTAGTATTTGGGCATGCCCAGGGTGTTTGGGAAGAAGGGGGCACCTGGGTCATCAGTGTCTTCGTTAGGGGTGTCAGGTCTGTTATAGTTGATGGGGGTGTGGACCCAGACAGGGGTAAGTGGTGTAGGAGGGGACTCTAGTGGGGGTGGTGGTGTCAATGGTGCTGAGGATGGGGGTGACAGCGCAGACACCCCAGGTGGTGGTGTAAGGTTTTGATGAGGAGGGGGAGTCAGTGAATATTGGCCTTCCTCAGGTGTAGATGGTGTGAGTTCCCCTGGCTCTCATTTGGGGGAGCAGGGGATGATAGGTATGGGGTCGATGGTCATGGTGGACCAGGGGGAATTTGCAGATGATGGTGGTGGTGACAGTCGAGGGATTCTGGGGATGGTGAATGACAGGTTGGTAATGGCAATGGTTTCACCATTGAAGAGGGCAGTGAGTCAGGGATCCATGTCGAGGACATTGACAAGGGTTGTGTCAGAGACTGGGGTAGTGGTCATGATGTTGTACTGCTGAAGGGTTGGACTGAGGATGTTCTCTTTATATCTTTCATCCAGCCCCTGGGGCAGATGGGTGTGACCAGTAGTAATCTTTGATTGTGTCTTGAGTGTGTGTTAGATTGGTCGCTGGTTCCCATGTGTTGTCACTTGTGGGGAATCCCCTCCACTTTACCAGGAAATGGAGTTTACGCCCTCGGCCCTGTGCCTGGGTGTCTTCAATCCACTCCACTTCGTATTCCTCTTCTCCGTTGATAAGGTCAGGTGGAGGTCAGGTGAAGTTTGTTCCATGCATCTCCATTTCCTTATATGGTGTGAGAAGATTTGCATGGAATATGGGGTGGATTTTCATGATGTAGGGAGTTTGAGCTTGTAGGAAACATCTGATAGAACCTTCACTATCTTGAAGGGTCTGTACCTTTTGGGGGCAAGCTTGCTCATGGGATAGAATGTATGGAGATTTGTTCCTTCTAGCCATACATAGTCTCCTTGTTGATAAGGTGTGAATCCTGCCTTGCCTTGTTGCGCCATGCAGTGTTGTGCATGCCTGATGCTATCCTGGGCATGCTGTCTGAGGATTAGCAGCTCTTCCAATCGTTGATCCACCGTGGGGCAACTTGATGGTTTGGGGTTCCATGTCATGTGAGGTTCCCACCCCATAAGGAGTGCAAATGGGGAGTGTTTAGTTGTGGCATTTGTCTATGTGTTATGTGTGAATTGTGCCATGGGTAGGACTTCAGCCCAGTTGTCTTGTCTTACGTTGCACCAGTGTCGTAAATATTGTTCCAACCATTGATTGGTGCGTTCTGATTGTCCATCGGTTTGAGGGTGGTATGCCAATGATATATTTTGTTGTATTCCCAGGGTATTGCATAACTGTCTCATGAATGTTGATGTGAATCTGGGGTCTTGATCAGATATGATCTTTCAGGGTAGGCTGTAATGAGGGTATACGTGTTGAAGGTAGAGTTTGGCCACTCCTTCCAATGTTTTAGTTTCGTTGCATGGAATGAATCTGGCTGCTTTCAAACAGTTGTGATTGGTGATAGTGAGGATTGAATTGAAGCCATTTGATATGGGCAGTTTAACTATGAAGTCCATGGCTACCACTTCGAAGGGTTCAGCTGAGGGGTCAGTTGTGATAGGGAATAGGTGTGGTTTTTGTCGGTGGGGGTTAATTTTGTTGCTCTGGCATGTGGTGCATCCTTTGACATAGGCTTCCACGTCTTTTTGCATATTGGGCCACCAGAAATTGTGTCTTACTAGTTCCAGGGTGTTCGCAATTCCCAGGTGTCCAGTGCTTGGAGTGTCATGGAAAAAGGTTATTACCCCCCATTTAAGGTCATTGTTTCCCACAACAAAGAGGGCATCACCTTTCCACCATAGTCCATCATGCTTCTTCAAGTTATGAGGTTCAACCCAGGGGAGAAGCATTGCTTCGTCCATGTTTTGCATGATCTGGGTCCATATGTCCATGTCATGCATAGATGTTTGGGTAATTTTAAGGAAGACATCATTGGGTAATACTGTGATGTGATCATTGTCGGTGGTACCATCGTCATAGTCGGGGCATCTAGATAATGAGTCTGCTTGTGTATTCCTTGTGCCAGGGATGTGTTTGAGCATGAAGTTGTATTCTGAGAGCTCTTGGAATTCTTGGGCCACTCTTCGGTTTATCTTCCTTGGTTCTTTCCAGTATTGGAGATTGGCATGATCAGTGTGTATGGTTATGAGATGTGGGGATCTTATGAGGTACGTGCGCCATGTCCATAAGGCTTTGACGATTGCAAGTAATTTGCAATCATAGATGTCATAATTTTGTTCTGCTGCTGTCAGGGACTCAGAGTAGAATGCGACAGGATGGAGTTTTTGATCTTCCCCTCTTTGGTTTAGCATGGCTCCTAGAGCGTAGCTGGAGGTGTCAACTTCAATTTCAAAGGGTTGGTCCAGTTGGGGAAATAGGAGTACAGGTTCACTGCTGATGCAGTTTTTGATGGTATCAAATGCATCCTGTCTTGCTTTCATCCAATCCCAAAGCATATCCTTCTTTGTAAGGTCGTGTAGTGGTCTTGCAATGGTTGAAAATCCCCTTATAAAGTGTCTGTAGAAGTTGCAGAACCCTAAAAAGGCTCGCATTTCCTTGAGTGTCATTGGTGCTTTCCAGTCCTGTACCCCTTGGACTTTGATGGGGTCCATGCACAATTTGCCGTGTCCAATAATAAGTCCTAGATATTCTACCTTGTGGACCTCAAATACACACTTTTCAGGCTTAATGTAGAGATCATGTTCGTTGCATAGGTCCAATACTTGGTGAAGTACGTGCCAATGGTGTTCTAGATTGTCTGGTGTGGCTATTAGGATGTCATCCATGTATACAATGACTTCTCTGGTTATTACCAGCTCCCAGAAGATAGTGTCCATCATGGTTTGGAAGGTACTGGGAGAATTTGTCAAGCCGAAGAACATTCATTACCTTTGGCTCGAATAGCCCCTGGTTGGTTTTGAATGCCACTTTCCACTTGTCCCCTTCTTTGATGTGAACATTGTTATATCCCCATTGTATGTCTAGTTTTGAATAGAGTCACACATTTCAAATATGATTGATAAGTTCAGGGATAAGGGGGAGTGGGTTATGGTTTTTTATGGTAATGTTGTTAAGGCGTTGATAGTCTTGTACAGGGCGTAACTTCCCATCCTTCTTTTTGATAAAGAAGAATGGTGATGTGTAGGGTGATTTCAACAGTTGGATCTATTTCTTCTCTAAGTGTTCAGTAATGAACTCTGAGAGCTTTTCAGTTTCTGGGATTGTTAATGGATACACCTTACAGTCCATGGTTTTGGGGGCATCAGGGATTAAGTCAATAGCATGGTCCCACATTCTCAATGGGGGAAAGCATTGTGATGCTTCCTCACTAAAGACCTTTTGGTGCCTCCAGTATTCTCTGGGGACCATTTCTTTGAAGGTCCTTTGGGGTTTCTTTGCCACCTCTTGTTGGGCTAGCTCTGAGGCTGTGGTAGTTTTACACAGCTGGATGTATGGGTCATCTTCTTGTTCCAACTGTTCCCAAGCCAATTCATCGAGTTGGTACATCTCCAATGCCTTAATAGTGGATTCCATAGGCATGGCTTTGTTTAACAAATTAAGGCTGGTGATTACAACTGGTTGGAATTCTTCGTCTATAGTGGTGTCCCACTAATGGAATTTTGGTTCAAAAGCTGTGAACCAGGGATATCCTAGGATAACTTCATTGTTCCCTAGGTCAGTGATAAGGAACCGGAGATTTTGAGTCCTTTCTCTGGTGCAAACGGTCAGGTCTGTAAAGGAGGTGATTTCTCCTCCTTGATTGTGGGTTCCATCTATGTTCCATATTTTGATGGACTGTTCCATAGGTAAATAGGCAATCCTGAGTTGTTTTAGGAGGTTCATGCTTATAAAATTGTCTGTTGCTCCTGAGTCAATCAAAACATTTCGTTTGGCCATTGCGTGTGCAGATTTGAAAAGAACTGGAATTCACATGGATTGGAATCTGCTAGTGTACACACTAAGTTTAAAAGCTTTAGCCCAGGCTGCTGGGTTCAAGTGTTGAGAAAATCCTTTTTCTGCCCAAATAATTTGTCCACCATGAGTTCGTGAACTTCAGGGCTTTGGGCGAATAGAGTGGTGACTTGCGCCTCCACTTGTTCTTCATTTGAGAGTGGTTGTGAAGCCGTCATAGAGATGGTGGCTGTGGTTGGAGTGGTGGCCATGGTATCCGCAACTTTGGCGGTTGTTGCTGGTTTCTGAGGGCAAAAATGTGAGATGTGTCCTTGGCCATGGCAACGGAAGCATCTTCCTTCTTTTTGGAGCTGCTTCTTTTCGTTGTCTGTCATAATGGTGCAAGCTCATAACATCCATTGTGTTGGGATCCCTAGTTTTGTTTAGTGTCGACAGCCATTGATCTCAGGAGGCTCCTCCTCTTTTGTCACCCCTTCCCTTGGTGAGTTTGTCCTTGAGACAGAGATATTTGGCTTGTTAGAGGGTAACTGCCACCTTCCAATCTTCCCATGTTATCGGGTGATGGAATTTGATCGTGTTAACCACAAGTGCCCCTGGCAGTCCCTTCTGGAAAATTTCCAGGGTGGTGGCTTCGTCTTTGTTATATCCTGCTTTGTTTGCCAAATTGGAAAACTTGGCAATGTAGGTGTCAATGTCTTCTTTATCCATTTGGAGGGTTTGGATAGTGTGTCGCACCTTCTGCTGTTGGGTGGTATCAGTGTATGCTTGGATGAACCATGTTTCTATGGTATTCCACAGATTTTCGGTGTTCATTGCTACTCCTCTGGCTAGTTGGTCTACTAGCCATTGAATTTGTTCTTCCACCCAGTCTGATGAACAGCACACATAGATAGCTTACTCACAGAGGGACAAGGTGTTCTGTGGTGAGACAAGCTGGGTGGCTGGAGGCAGCAACAGGGAAGTCTAGCAAGGTAAAGCAAAGTGTCTGGCACACAAACAGTGAGAACTGATAATGTTACATTGGAGAGAAAGAAGCTTACCTGGCACACAAACAGTGAGAACTGATGTGGACCAGGAGCGTACATGGTACTCTACTTATACTCCTACAGAGTGTGACAGTAGTACAAGGTAGGTAACGCTAGTCACAGAATACAAAGGTGCTATTGTTCTACAAAGGGACAAAAGAGTGGACGCTTTGAGAACAAGGAAAGTCCAGAACTAGATGATATCATACTGACATCATAATAAAGATAATCCCAAGTAAAGAACAAAGAGAAGTGCAAAAGCGTTAAACGCAGAGTCCGGATGTATGATGTCATAAAAGTACAGTAATGTCATAGATGACGCAATGGTAAGTCCAGATTGTACAGATCAAATAGTATCTAATCTACAAGTCCTGTTTATCTAATCTAAAGCAGTCCATGCTGCAAGTCCGGTCCGTACGAGCCGCTAGGTGTGCAAGGGTCACTTATCAACATCTCCCCGTGATCTACAATCTAAGTACACACAAGTCCCATGTCATCGTTGTGCTTCTGCAGCAGGACACGCGGTAGTGACTTTGTGAAGCCGTCCGCAACCATATCCACAGTAGGAGTTCTAATGAGGGTGATGGTCCCCTTTTCGATGTACTCCCGAATGACATGATGCCGTATGGCAATGTGCTTAGACCGTCTCCCAGTGACAGGGTTCAAAGCCAAGTCAATGGCACCCTTATTGTCACCGTGAAGTGGGATGGGGTCGTCGACCTCGTACCCGAGTTCCGTGAGGAAGCTCTGATACCACGCAGCCTGGTTAGCCGCGTCGGTCATGGCCATGTATTCCGCTTCCGTTGTGTTTTGTGCAACAGTCTTTTGCTTGCGCGAAGACCAGCTTATTGCACCGTTAGCTAGTAGGAACACATAACCAGAGGTGGAGTGGCGGTCATCAGTCTGATCAGCCAGACTGGAATCAGTGTAGCCATGAAGGCCATCGCCATTGGCGCCATCATAGACAATACGCATATCCTTAGTTCCCACTAAGTAGGACAGGACATACTGTGCAAGTCGCAGATGTTGTGGTGAGGGGTTCGCTGCGTACTGCGCCAGACGTGACACAGCGAAGGAGATATCTGGCCTTGTGCCAATCTGCACATAGAGCAGACTCCCAATCAAAGACTGGTAGTGGGAAATATCTGAGGCAGTTGCCTGCGACGTATATTTAACCAGGTGCTCGTCAGCACCAGCAGGCAAGGGTGTGTTGTGTGGTGTGGCATCAGACATGCCAAAGCGTTCAAGGACATCCTTGATGTAGCCAGACTGATCTATTTCGATGCGTCTGAGGGAGCGGTCACGCACAATGCGCATACCAAGATAGGACTCTATCTCCCTGAGATCTGTCATCTCATAGCGTTCAGACAAGTCTGACTTAAGACGCTTGATTCCACTCAACGAGGGACCCAGTATAGTGATGTCGTCAACGTAGACAATAACGAAGAGTGGATCATACCCCTCCCGTTGAGGCATCACATATATGCCAGCATCAGAAAACGTTCGCTTAAAGCCGAGTGCAGTTAGCACTCCATGGAATTGCAAGTTCCATGCGCGGGAGGCCTGTTTGAGACCATAGATCGCCTTAACCAGGCGACACACCTTCGTCTCAGAGCCAGTGACAGTGAAACCTTGTGGCTGCTCCATGTAAATCTCCTCGTCAAGCACGCCATTGAGAAAAGCAGACTTAACATCCATCTGATGGATGTGCCAGTCCTCCAGCGCGGCCAACGCCAGAAGTAAACGTAGCGACTCAAATCGTGCGACGGGAGAGAAGGTTTCATCAAAATCTATGCCAGGGATCTGCATGAATCCCTTAGCCACCAAGCGAGCTCTGTAGCGGCCATCCGCTTTGAGCTTAAAGACCCATTTGGATTTTACTGCCTTGCGATTAGGCGGGAGATCCACTAACTCCCAAGTCCCATTCTTAGCTAGGGCGTCCATTTCATACTGACACGCCTTAGTCCACTCATCTGCAGCTGCAGACCGCATGGCCTCTGCATAAGTTGCAGGGTCTCGGCCCACAAAGGCAGCAGCCAATAACTCCGCATACCCCAGACGCCTGCCGCGCCATGCCGCATTGTCCGCATTGAAGTAACGCGGATTTGGGACAGGGGCACGAGCACTGCGCCTTGGTGCATTGTCCATTTCGCGCAACAGCTGACTACGCTGTGCACGATCCTCAAATCCTCCAGGCATTTCTGGTGAGGGAGGAGGGACATGGCGCATAATGCGCGTTGCACTAGGACGCGGCGGGGGTGAAGTGGGAGTGGCTTGCTCACGTTTTGGTGTGGTGGGCAGAGTTGGCAGAGCAGGTGGTGGAGTGGTGGGGCGTGGTTGGACTTGTGGGGGGTCTAGGAGCTTTTCAACATCCTCCTCCTCACTACTACTGGAGTGTGCAGGGGAGGGGGCTCGCATTGGTGGTAGCGCCGGCGGGTGAGGCACGGCAGTCACTGTTGTGCTAGGCACAACTGGTGGTGAAGGTGTGGGGTGTGTCTCAACACCCTGGAGGGATGGGAAGCTACTCTCGTCGAATGTCACATCCCTGGACACTCGGACGGAGCGGGTTGAGCGGTCCCAGAGCTTATAGCCCTTAGATTCGGGCTCAAACCCGATAAGCGTGACCTCAATGGCCTTCGCATCCAATTTGCGACGCTTATCAGCGGGTACGTGCATGTACCCCTTGCATCCAAAGACGCGAAGATGTGAGACATCAGGCACTTTGCCAGAGTGCCAGAGCTCATAAGGAGTGCGCCACTTAAGCCCACGGACTGGAGAGCGATTATAGATGTGCACAGCTGCGCACACTGCATGCTCCCAGAAGCCCTTAGACATGCCAGCTGTGTGGAGCATGGACATTGCCTTATCCATAATGGTGCGGTTAAACCGCTCGGCTTTACCGTTGGACTGTGGTGAACCCGGCATCGTGAGGTGATGCTCTATCCCTTTCTGCTTAAGAATGTCCTGCGTGATACTCGACATGTATTCGCCACCGTGGTCAGAGTGCAGAGCGCGCAGTTTATGGCCAGACTGGGTTTCACCCCAGGCCAAATACATCTGCAGCGACTTAGCAAACTGGTCCTTCGACTTAAGGAAGTGTACCACAGTGAACTTAGTGTGGTCGTCTATGAAGGTGGCAGTGTAGGTCGAGCCTTGCAAGGACTGAGTCTGCATAGGACCGGCGAGGTCACTGTGCACAATCTCAAATTGACGAGTTGTCCTTTTGTTGGAGGACGCAGAAAAGGGTTGGCGAGTGGATTTGCCCATCTCGCACCCACGGCAGACTGTGTGGGCCGTGGTAGAGCTATCTATGTCCATGCCAGTAGTGGCAGAGGGACCATGTGCCTTCAGCGCCGCAGAGGAGATGTGTCCCATGCGTTGATGCCAGATATCGAGTGTGGCAGCACTTGATTTTGTGTGGGCGTTGAGGCCGACGTTGGCTGCGTCCAACCAGTAAAGGTTGTCCTCAAGGTAGCCTTTGGCCACACACTTTTGATTGATAGATATTTTAAATGAGCCACTATCAAAGGCAATCTCAGCACCTTTTTGTGCTAGGGCGCGCGTTGACAAGAAGCGCGTCTTCACCTGTGGTAGGTGTAGCACATTACTGAGGGTGATAGAGATACCCTGGCTCATTGTAAAGACGACAGACCCGACACCCACTTGGTCTATAGTGGACTTATCACCCAGGCATACAGTGCCTTTAGTTGGGGTGTAGTCCTTGAAGTCAGACCGATGTGGTGTAATGTGGTGTGTAGCACCACTGTCCATCATCCAACGCACACGCGAGGCAGCATACAAGGCAACAGAAATAGATTGAGAAGCCCAGTCTATGGCGGGCTCTTCGACCTCCTTAATGGAGGCGGTGGTAGGTACAAGAATATGACTATTTGCGGCCTTGTTGCCTGCCTTCTCCTTTTCCTTTGCGTCAGCCTCATCCTTTTTCTTCTTCCTGCAGTCAGGCTTGATGTGGCCTTTTTTGTTGCAATAGTGGCAAGTCAGACCAGAGTGGTCCTTCTTGCCCTTTTTGCCCGTCAATTTGACGGGGGCCACCTTGTTGAGGGAAGAGCCAGAGGGCCCGGCGCGGCGAGCTTCTTCCGACACTATGCGCGCTATGATCTCAGCGTGCTTGAGTGCGGATGGGGCCCCACTGGCGAGGATGGTAGAGGCCAACACCTCATAAGAGGGCGGCAGCGCGTGGAGGAGAATGAGACAGTATTGGACGTCAGAGACACCCATCTGCGCGTTGGAAAGGGCAACCCTAAGCTCATTGAGCTTGGCCAGCTGAGCGGCCATGGGTGCGGAGTCGTCGAGGCGGGCTTGTGTTATCTGAATCCACAAATTAAAGATGGTGGTGCTGCCCGAAGCACCTCCATATACATCCTTGAGCTTGGCCCACTTGTCCTTAAAGGTAGGGTAGGCAGTGTTATCTGCCACAAGTGAGTAGACATCTGGTTTGAGGTAAAGGCGAAGGTACGCCTTGGAACGACGCTGGACAGAGTCCCACTCATCGGTAGTGATACCAGATGGGGGTGTATCCAGAGTGAACACATCCTCAGCTTCATGCAGCGTGAGGATGGCCTCAATGGTGCCAGACCATTCATTCCAACCAGTGCCATCAAACTGTTCAAGGCGGATGCCAGAGGGCATGCCGAACGTTGCACCATACGCGGCAGATACGCGCGTGGAAGGTGTGGATCCAGAAGGAGGAGGGAGTGAGCCTCCTGCAGAGCCACCAGTGGGGCTGGGAGGAGCACCAGCACCAGCAGCAGGGGTGGAAGATGAACCAGACATTGGGATGATTTATCTATCGCCGAGGAGCAGTCAGCGGCAGTGCTTCATAGTTTGCAAGACAAAGATAGGGGGGATACCACTCCTGTCTGTGATTCTGTAAGGCCAGAACGCTAACGCGTCCTGCCTCCTGATGGTATGCCAGTGATACAAGGGCTAGGCCCAGGTTGGGAGAGTCCCTTTGCCATACCATGAGCTAGCTGCCAGCCAGGATGTGTCTAGGACACAGCTCAAATGGTTTGCGTCAGGGGGAAGGTGAAGGGAATGCTTTCAGAGCCCAAGGCTGTCTACCTCAGCCTCCTCGGCCTATTGGTTGCCTCATCGCCACAAGTGGCTTTACTGAATCCTTTCCCATTGCCGCTACAAGGCAGGTATCTGGTTGCAGAACACCATAATGGTGAACACCCCCCAGAGTCTGAACCAGGTTTTACACTCCCATGGTGAGGAGATCCTGCGCCCAGTGTGGAGCACCAGAGACAGCTGGCGCTAAGCTCCACAATACACAGCCCAGTGGGCCATGCACACCTGGATATTGATTGAAGGGCTACCAGACCCAATCTCCTTGCGCATAGCGCAGGGGCTAGGAAAACAGTAGGGGTGAAAGTAGGACTACTGGGCAGTACATACACAGGAGGTTCCTTAGCAGAGACAAGTGGCGCCCCACTGCTCTCTGCCTTGGGCAAGGCTGGTAAGGCCCCAGACAGACCTTAGCCTGGTGTGTCCTCCTAGGAAGACAGTGACCAGCCAAGTGGAGTGGCTAGGGCACCAGGGCCCATAACCTGATGAACAGCACACATAGATAGCTTACTCACAGAGGGACAAGGTGTTCTGTGGTGAGACAAGCTGGGTGGCTGGAGGCAGCAACAGGGAAGTCTAGCAAGGTAAAGCAAAGTGTCTGGCACACAAACAGTGAGAACTGATAATGTTACATTGGAGAGAAAGAAGCTTACCTGGCACACAAACAGTGAGAACTGATGTGGACCAGGAGCGTACATGGTACTCTACTTATACTCCTACAGAGTGTGACAGTAGTACAAGGTAGGTAACGCTAGTCACAGAATACAAAGGTGCTATTGTTCTACAAAGGGACAAAAGAGTGGACGCTTTGAGAACAAGGAAAGTCCAGAACTAGATGATATCATACTGACATCATAATAAAGATAATCCCAAGTAAAGAACAAAGAGAAGTGCAAAAGCGTTAAACGCAGAGTCCGGATGTATGATGTCATAAAAGTACAGTAATGTCATAGATGACGCAATGGTAAGTCCAGATTGTACAGATCAAATAGTATCTAATCTACAAGTCCTGTTTATCTAATCTAAAGCAGTCCATACTGCAAGTCCGGTCCATACGAGCCGCTAGGTGCGCAAGGGTCACTTATCAACACAGTCATCTACCAGTGGTCCTCTAATGTAAGAGAGTAGGGTCATAGCTTGTGAATAAGGGAGTACAAGCTGTTGGACATTTGGATTCATTCCTCAGTAAAGGGTGAAAGCATTGAGGAATGCTCAACTGGTTTCTCGGTCTCTGGTGAACTCTGGGGGTGGGTTCCCACTGAGTTGTCCATTTGGGGGTGGGGCTCCTCCTGCAGCAGCAGCACTGCCAATGCCTCCTCCACCTCCAGGCACACTGCCTCCAGAATGGCCTCCTGTGCTTCCTGAAGGGCCACTTCTGCTTGCCAGCATACTTCCTCCCATAGGATGTCCTCCACTACTTGGAGGATTGGCCATCAAGGTGGACCCTGCAGGTTGGGAGCTTCCTGAGGGTTGTATGCTGGTGAGGGTGGTCAAGAGTTGTGTTGCAGACATATTGGCATATGACTTGAAGTCGACTGGTCTTTGAATGGTAGGGGTGAGGGTGGGGCTGTCTTCAGACACGGAGTCAGGTTCTTCAACATCTGAATCAGTGTTGATGGCTTGAATGTGGCCTTTTCCTGGTCCTAATCCTAGATGTGCAGGGACTGGTTTGTATGAATATTAAGAGTGTTTCGAGTCCGAGTAGGTGACATAGGCCCAGATGTGCTGGTCCTTGATGTACTCAATTGGTTCGTATGTAAGCTTGTCAGGGTCGTAAATGTAGTACCCTTCGTTGTGTGGAGTGTTTCTCCAAAGAGTGGTTCCTTTGATGGAAGGTCGGAGGTCATCTTGTGGGTGTCGTTCCAGGTACTCCTGGACAAACTGGGTTTGGCTTTGGCTGGTGAGAGCCACAGTGTACAACTGAGAGACTAGACTTAATGTAACGCCACTACAGGGGCGTTAGGTACGATCTGTATCAAGTCAGTTGATATGTGGTAGTACAAGCTTGACGGCTTGACTTCAGTTAAGATGATGTACAAGGGTCACAAGGATGTAAGTCACTTGGACCGTAGAGGAAGGCTAAGGCACAAAGACCTAGCAAGAACGAGGATCTGTGAGACCAGGAAAAGCACAAAGGTGTTTCACATTAGATGAGTGTAGTATTACACAAGAAGTCTAGTCTACCGTACAAGCTAGATAGTACTAGGTTTAAATATGAGTAGGGCTGTGTGGTCGCTGCAAACAGATGGTGCCATTGCTGGATTGAGGGATAAAGGGAGAAACATATGAGGAACAAAGCATGACTATATGTAGAATGAAGGCAAATCACATGGGTTCATGCATGAGTGGGAATGGAATGGAAACTAGCACATGTCAAGCTTTATCAGAAGAGATTGTTGATAAGCAAGGCACACAATAGGAACCGGGTAATCGTAAAGTCTGCATAATCATACAGGGCTTGTGGGATGTCAGGGAAGGAAGAGTAAAGCGAGGAAAGAACAAGTCCAGATGACAAGAAATCATACCATGTGTGCTAGGTTGTTTGAGGCTCAAAGAAATATGGAATGATATGGAGAAGACAACACTGCCTTCCTGGTGCTCTCCTGCACCACTGCAGATTGGAGACAAAGGTCAAGGGAAAATTTCCACAGATGGATGGCATGTGTTCTGCACTGTGCATCTCATCGTGACTTTAGGTCAACTCTGGGGGTCCCAGCCTGCCGATAGCCATGAGAGACAACTATTTGCGAACTTCTGTGATCTTATCACAGCAACAAAGATTGCTGCTGGAAGGTCTGTGACTATGGTGATGAACAGCAAAGACAGACCTGTACTCACAGTGACAAGGGAGACTGTGGTGAGATACAAGTGGCAGCTGGATAGCAGCAGAGGAAGGTCTTAGCAGGTGAAGCAAGATAGTGTCTGGCACACAGCAGTGAGAGAACTGATGATGGTATTACAGTGGAGAGAACATACCTGGCACACAGCAGTGAGAGAACTGATGTGGACCAGGAGCGTACAAACACTACTACTTATACTGTTCAGAGGTGTGACACTAGTACAAGGGTGGTAACGTAGAGTCACAGAATACAAGGAACATTGTTCTACATACAGGACAAAAGGAGTGTATCAAAAGAGAACAAGGTGACTAGAACAAAGGGAGTCCAGACAAAGATGATATCATAGTGACATCACAGTAAAGATAAGAACTAAAGGAGAACAAAGGACAGAGTACAATGAAGTGTCCGGAGTATTCTACATGATGTCATAGTACATGATGTCATACATGACGCAATGATTAGCGCTAGATTGTACAGATCAAATGTAAGTAATCTACAAGTCCAATTAATCTAATCTAAAGCAGTCCATGCTGCAAGTCCAGTCCATACAAGCTGCTAAGTGTGCAGGGGTCACTTATCAACATATGGCCCATGTTGAAGAGTTTTGCAACCTCATGCTGAAATATCTGAGTGGACTTGACAAGCTTTTCCCTGGGACCTGGCTAGTCCTGTATCACCACATTGCTGTCCATATGACAGAACTTTTATCTCATTTTGGCCCAACTACAGCATGGTGCTGCTGGGTATTTGAGTGATATAATCACATGCTCCAGAACATAGAAACAAATGGAAGATTTGGTACATTATATTCACTGGAACCCCCACCATGAGACGGTGAGCCTTCACATACAATGGACAGGTGAACTCAAGAAAACATTGTTTGAATGCATGCGTATGATGCAGAAGCTCAAGAGTCTTATTTCCTTGTGTACATGCCTTGAACACCGCATAGAACCATTTGCCCACCAACTAGTCAACTTCCTTAACCCCTCAGTCAGAGGAACACTCACTGAGAATTTAGTGTCCTTGGACAAGCAGCAGGGAGCCTTAAATGGGGAGGAATGCTGGCTTGAGGTAGGTGTCATGAAACACCTGGAGGAGCACCTAATCTGCATTGGGGAGGGGCCACAGGTAAGTCAGTTCATAGGCCCAAGTCAAAGCAGCACAACACACGCAAGAGCAATGCAATACAACAAGTTTATCTATCACGGCACTATATTCAGCCCGTCAACTTTCTCAATTCAGGACAGTTATGTAGTCATTGGAACAGGGGTTCCTGAAGACTGGCATGCAGGGAAAATCAACCAGATATTCACACATTCTGTTCTGTGACCATCAGATGTCTACTTTGTGATCCAGAAGTTCAAAGAATTATCACCCCAAGAAGCATCACACGACCCATACTGTCAGTACCCTTTAGTAGGAGGCCACCTCTACCACCCCAAACTCAAGGAGGAACTCAAGATTGTGATGTCGCAAGAGATTGTTGCTCATTTTGCTTATACCCCACTTAAAGAGGAGGACTTTGGCTTTCTGTGCTTCCACACACTGCCCTTGGATAAGGTACCACCTTCAAGTTCATTGTCCCATATGATTAACTGTCAACTGAATGTTCCATTAGAATTAAGTGGTAGTATTACATGATCATTATTGGGGACAGGAAACCGCAAGAGTGGCAGATGATAAAGAGTGACTTAGATGCACCAGTTTGGGGGCAGCACTGCATATGGAAATGCAGATGATTGGTGACCCCTCCCTTCCATATGTGCAGTTTTCCTATGATGTATCTGTTTTTGATTCAAAAACAGAAAATGACTCCCAATTTTTCTAATGAAAAAAAAATAACTCTGGTTTTGTTTTCTCATCCATTTGAGTCCCAGTGCATCTTCAGTTGCCAGTGGGGTACGTACATAACCCTATGTAGCACCTTCCCATATTGTTCTTCTTAGTCTGGCCATTCCTCTGATCCTGTATGTACATCTGACTGTGCAATATTACTCTGTGCTTATTATCCAAGCTGTGGCCATGCAACAACCATTTTGACCAAGATTTCAACTAAGACTACTAAGACCCAGGTTCGTTGCAGTCCTCCTACTTGGTCCTTTTCCCACCTTCAAAAACCAAGCCCGTGTTTGTGTGTGACAGCATGTGACAGTTAAGAGGTACAACTTATAAGGTACACTTGTCAACACATATCAACTTAACTAGAGGGGTAAATCAGGAGTCTGTTTTGATAGTTAAGGATTTACACTATACCATTGGTGGTGATAATATTGTACCTGTGTGTGTGAGCTTAGAGTTGCTCCAGAGGGGGGGGGTGGTAAAACGAGACCAACGCAGCTGAAGTGACAAAGCCAATCCGAGATACTAGCTTGGATAGTGGATACTAAAGATGAATGAAAATGCATGATTCTGGGCTAAGCAACAATCAAGCTAGTTTTTCACCCCCTCATGTTCAAAGCCAAACTGCTCCCTGCCAAACCTCTTCCAGCGTCTTTTGTGGGGGTTCCAGCATAGGAAATAGATAAACTGGCAAGGTCATCGTGCTCCAAGGAATTGATAATGGAAGTGGCATCGTGTGGAACTCCCTCATTTTCATGATTGGTCTCAGGCACTGTTGCTGAGCCTAGGCCTTGGTTTGAAAATGAGCCCCATTCCTGCATTGTGCATATGAACATGTAGATGCAATGATGCCAATCCAAGTGTAAGACTGGCATGTGCAAGTAGTGTTTGGAGTGATAACTCAGATGCGCATTGGCTATTGTCAAGAAGATGGGGACTTGGACTCAGAGGACAAATGTGGCAAGGAAGCTGATTGTAAGTAATATGAATATTGAATATTTGAGGCTATTAGGATGCAGCGACGTGGACAAAGAGACAATGTTGGCAGGTGTGGCAGCGATAAGGGGTAGCTAATGAGGGGTGGGAGATTCATTGAGGTGGACAGGTGCGCGTGCTCTCAAGCAAAGGAATCAGAATGTTGACTGACAATTTCTCGAGCGGTGGTGATGGGAATGGTGAGCTGTCCAATGTGACTTCAGGCAGGGGTGATGAGGCTGCAGTGTTGATGAATCTGAAAAACTGAGACGGTTGGTGTTACGGTACGGACTTACACGCGATTCATGACCAGTTATGACTACGGTCCAGTATTGATATTAGTCATGGACTCTTACATCATATCAGTCAGCATAGTAGTTCGCATGTGATTGTGACTCATGTATGACTCATTCCTAGGATAGCTGTACTAGGGTTCGAGCTAGTTACGCTATTGGTCTCTTATTATTCTAGTGGCACTTTAAAGCCCGCACATATCTGTATAAGTAGTCACTTTGGAAGACCAAGAGTCCCCATCTTGGTCTTCTTCAATCCACCATCTTGACTCGCCTTTGTCTTGCCTTAGTCTTTGACTAAGAGTACTTCTGCTTTCGTCCACCAAAGGGCAACACTTCTTACCTTTTGCTGCAGCATGTGCCTATGAGCCCCTGTTCAGCTTGCGTTGGGTTGACACGTGGTCCCCATTCACCTTGGTTTCGCTAAGTTGATTACACCTTCTTAAGTCCAAGTCGGACTGACGCCGGTGGAGTGTAACATTAAGACCAAGATCCTCATCGTGGTGTACTCAACCAGAGACCAGTGGATGTCCTTCTGTCCCTATCACATTGAACGACAAGGAGATCGCAACGTACCAACACGATTCTTGGGAGCAGCCCAGTGGAGAGAACGAGGAGAGGACACCAGGTACTTTGTAGAATTTAACGGTCCTAACCATTTCCGACCCGTTGAGTTCAATTTCGAACACCTCTGTTGGACTGAGATTACTTGGAACCCCATAGACTGTCGCTGGGATATTGTACGACCAGCAGGAAAAAATTACAACTGCGATATTGACGTGCGAGAACTCAATAGCTGTGCAGACTATGGTCCCATTGATGGACAAGCACACAAACATACAGACGAAGGAATTAGTGGAGAAGAAGCCTCCAACAGTCAACAATCACCAAGCAGAGGAACCACACCAGCAGAAGACGCCAGCCTAGGAGCCATCGGCAATCACATTATACAACAAACTGAGTCTCTTACTATCCACCAAACTGAACCAGAAGTGATTCACATCCACAGCCCAGCAGTCATGATGGCCACTACCACTATAACACGAGAAGACGTGCAATTAGCCACTGATGCCATAGAACAGCTGGCTCGTGAAGAACAACAGCGCATCACAGAAGAGGTGCAGGCCATATTGGCTCCCATCAACCCACACACCGGACATCGCATGACGGACAACGATGTGGCTATCCATCAAGCCATTGGACCAGATGTAGCCTACCCCCCCAGTGGAGGAGGCAGACCCCCTGGAGATCTACCAGGAGGGGGACCGCCACCACGAGGACACAGATTCAGAGGATTCCCTGGGGGATTCCCCAGCGGACCACCAGGAGGAGGGCATCCAGGAGGAGGATTACCAGGTGCAGGTCCTATTATTCCCCCTCCAAGTAACAAATTAGCTGGCGAAGAACCAACAGTATTCGATGGAGAACATGCCAAAGTGGAAGCATTCCTCACACAATGGCACATCTATTGGGGTATGAACGCAGATGAAGGCATAATGGCCACACCATATTGATGTGCCCTACTCTTTCTATCCTACATCAAGGGTGTTAACGTCAGTGAATGGGTGCTGGCAATGCTTACCTGGCTTAACAGCCAGATACAAGCTGGCATACCCCGCACCAGTGAAGGGTTATGGAACGAAGTCACGCACAGCTTCATGCAGCACTTCCGAAACACAATGGAACAAGAACAAGCTCAATACGAGCTCAAGAAGGGCGTCAGAATGATTGGGGGCAATCTAGATGAGTATTGCACACAATTTGAACAGTTAATATGCCGTGCCCAGTACAGGCTCGACAATCCACAAACATTAGATCTATTTGCAAGTGGATTACCAAAAGACCTGTATGAGAAGGTCTATACCCTCAACAACCCTCGCAACTATCGTGAATGGAAAGAAGCAGCCACTACCCACCAACAACAATATCTCCACCTCAAAGCGGTGTTAAACAAAGGAGTCCCTCCAGGGCAAGGACAAGGATGACCACGTCAACAATGACAATGGCAGGGACCGCCGAGAAGTTCCTGGCAACCAAGAAATCTGCCTCGAGACCCAAATGCAATGGACACCTCCACAGATCGAATTTGAGGGCAACTCACAGGAGCTGAAGATATACTTACTCCTCGTCCCCCATATTGACCCAGAGGAGGATTCCTACAGAGAGGAGGGGGACATAACAATCAAAGGCCAGTCACTTGTTATAATTGTGGAAAGGACGGACACATGGCCTGTGATTGTAGACAACTGTGAGGAGGATATCAACCCCAGACATCAACCAGTCGGTATATCGACACCGACTACCACCAACAAGAACCGGAAGTTGCTACCAGGGCAGTTCAAGAAGTACCCCCTCAACAGCGTGCCAACAATTGGCTTAACGGAGTAGCCGGAGAATCAGACGATGTAAAAGACATTATCCTCCAACAATTGTGGAAAAAGGAGGGTTTTCAGGGTGCCTGAACCCATCGGCCTGGGTGAGGGCAGTTAATTGTAACAGTGTAATCATGACTCGCTACTGTTCTATGAGAGTTCCAGTATCGATTCGCACCAGTTACACAATGGCCGACATACGCGCATTAGTCAACAGTGGAGCAACCCACTGTTTCATGAGGCCATCCTTCGTAAAAAGGATGGGACTTGGGACCAAACAGCTTGACGTCCCAAAGAAGATATGGAATATTGACAACACAGAGAATAAGTCGGGGCATATCACTCATTATACCGATGTAGATGTCCAGACTAAAGGAATTCACAAGGAAATATGATTTCTCATCACGGACATTGGCAATGAAGATATTGTATTAGGATACCCCTGGCTTGCCATATACGACCCACATATCAAATGGTCACAAGCTGCCATCCATGAAGACATGCTTCCTATTGTAATCCGATCAACGAACCCCTACATCAAAACAACAACAGTAGTCACAACAACCACTGTCCAGGATGATGAATACGAGATAGTACACTCTTGCGTCATCACTGACGAACAACAACAACAATTTGAGGAAGGATGTCGGATTAGAGCAACAGCTACCGACCTCGCTATTGCCACCCAACAATACATCACTAAAGCTGAGTTACCTCCCGAATGTTGAGAGTTTGAACACCTCTTCAGTGAAGAAGCGTCAGACAGGTTCCCGCCCAGCAGGCCCTGGGATCATGCTATTGAATTCAAACCAGGAATGGCAGATGCAATTGATTGCAAGATATACCCCATGACCCAAGAGGAAGACAAAAAGTTACACAAATGGATTGATGAACAACTGATGAAGGGTTATATATGACCCTCTAAATCGCCCTATGCCTCATCCTTCTTCTTTATCAAGAAGAAGGACAGAAAGCTGCAACCTGTCCAAGACTACCGAAAGATCAATGCAGTCACCATCTGCAATCAATACCCACTTCCTCTTATATCTGACCTCATTACTGATCTTAGCAACACCCATATCTACACTAAACTTGACGTCAGATGGGGGTATAACAACGTACATATCAAAGAGGGCGACGAGGAAAAAGCTGCATTCAAGACGCGATATGGCCTATTCGAACCAACGGTGATGTTTTTCGGCCTAACCAACTCTCCGGCGACATTCCAGACCATGATGAATTTCATCTTTAGGGATGTCATTGCCAAACATGAAAAACAAGGGACCGTTATCAGGGTCTATATGGATGACATTGGCATCGCTACAGGACTTAACCATTCACTGAAAGAACACGTCGACGCAGTCAGAGACGTACTCCGTGTCTCCGCAGAACACAACTTGTATTACAAACTCGAGAAATGCCTCTTCCACTCCCCATGCATGGATTACCTGGGGGTAATCCTTGAAAAGGGGGTGACATGCATGGACCCCGTCAAAATTTCTGGCATTAAAGACTGGCCTACACCAACCAAGGTTAAGGACATCCACTCTTTTCTTGGTTTTTGCAATTTTTACCGTCCTTTTATACAAGGCTTCGCAACCAAAGCACAACCTCTCAACAAACTCACACACAAAGATACTGAATGGCACTGGGGAACCGAAGAAGAGAAGGCATTCCAAGACCTTAAAACCCTCGTCACCAGCGAGCCTGTTCTTGCACACCCAGACCTCACTCAACAATTTGAGTTAGCGGTTGACGCATCAGGTTTCACAACAGGAGCAGTTCTCCTTCAGCATAAAGCAGACAGTAAACGACACCCCATTGGCTATTACTCGTCCACCCTCAATGAGGCCAAACAAAATTACAACATTTACGATCTTGAACTCCTAGCAATTGTCAAAGCCTTCTGCCATTGGAGACCCCTCTTAGTGGGCTCCCCCCACAAGATCAAAGTATTCTCCGATCATCTTAATTTACAATACTGGAAATCTCTGCAGAAGATTAGCAGGGGTGTAGCCAGGGAAGTACTCGAACTCTCGGAATATGACTTCGAGATTCATCACATTAAGGGAACCTCCAATGGATGTGCTGATGCACTATCACAAAGACCAGACTACAATCAAGGAGAAAACGACAACGAAGGAATAACAGTACTGCCAGAAAATGTCTTTGCACACGCCACCATGCTGGAAGAACCGCAACACCCACACTGGAGACCCGAGATCCTACCAGTGGAAATGACTCCAGAACACCCCATTTATGAACAAGACATAGCTAAGTTGAAACCTTGGGTCGACACTCACAAACTAAAAGACATCGAAGGAACATGGTATAAGGAAGGGCGCCGAGTGGTCACTGGCGGCATCCATGACAAACACACCATTATTGCTGCTCATCACAACTCCCCTGTCTATGGTCACCCTGGTATCAAACGTACTCTCCAACTTACTGAGCGACATTACTGGTGGCTGCAAATGAAAAATGACGTTATGGACTATGTCAAAGGCTGTGCAGAGTGCCAGCAACACAAAGTCAACCTTTGCCCCATCAGAGCGCCTCTGCAACCCATTTATCCCAAACTGGAAGCCCTGCCATTTGAGACCATCGCAGTGGACTTTATTACTAAACTCCCTGTCTCTTGTGGTTACAACTCCATTCTAACAGTGACAGACCATGACTGCACCAAAGCCGCTGTCTTCATCCCCTGCAACGAGGAAATAACTGCCAAAGGGACAGCCGCCCTGTACATATCTCACGTTTTCCCATGATTTGGACTCCCCTCGCATGTTATCAGCGATCGAGATCCCCGCTTTGCATCCAAGTTCATGCGAGAGATATGCAAAATCCTTGGCATCAGCCAAAATATCTCGACTGCTTATCACCCCAGAACCGATGGCCAATCAGAACAAACAAATCAGTGGCTAGAACAATACCTCTGCTTCTGGGTAAATGAATGACAAGACGACTGGGTTCGTTACCTACCTATGGCTGAATTCACGCATAACAACTGGCCTAACAAAACCATGCGAGAGTCCCCATTTTTCCTCTTATCAGGGTTCAATCCCCGCGCTGATTGGACCAACAGACCCTCCCCCATTCCGCAAGTATCTCTGAGACTAGACCAATTCAAGCAAGCGTGACAGCGTGCATTCTCATGCATGCTCAGGGTGCAGAAGTCATGGGTCAAGCACAAAGATACACCCAAGTTCAAGGAAGGAGACCTCGTGTGGCTCGAAGGATGCCACCTACGTACACATCAACCAACCGCAAAACTAGCTGCCAAGCAACATGGACCATTTAAGGTCACCCAGGTGATGTCCCCTGTCAATTATCGTCTCAAACTTCCCACACAGTGGTGCATCCATGATGTCTTCCACATAGATCTTCTCACACCTTATCATGAGACACCCACGCATGGACCAAATTATCAGTGCCCACCACCTGATTTGGTTGATAATGAAGAAGAATACGAAGTCGAGAAGATTCTAGACTCTCGGCAATTTGGCAGAAGACGTTGACTCCAATACCTCGTGAAATGGAAGGGTACCTGGACTCTGACAATCAGTGGGTAGATAAGGATGACATATTTGCCGATGAAGCTGTTCGGGAGTTCAAACATTCCAACCCCGACAGGGAAACGCATATAAGGATGACCTCTCGTCGTGATAAGTCCCCATCACTCACTCGTCCCATGTCCTCTACTCGACGCAATGACCAGCTCACACTCCTCTCCACCCTCATCAATGACTCCTCTGCCACGCTTGTTGACTCCAACCCCTCCAACAACACCACAGCCATTAGAGCTGCAGCTGGAGGCCGTACCTCTGTGCAGCATGAGGAAGACAGCCCTATCACTAGTGACAAACTGCACCAGACACTGCAACGATTCCCTATGCCCATACAGGGAACTATCAACAACGATCCAGCAACAAATCAACCAGTACCTCCGCCAAGGTATGCCCTCACAAACCCCAACACCAGTGAGCCCGAAACCTTCATCACCAAAGACAAGTTGTTTCGGCTTCAAGCAGCTGTCTCATGCGGTGAAACCGCTGAATGCCATGCAGAAGTAAGAGCAAGAATGGAAGGAGACGGCGGCGCAGTGGCAGCAGGAGCAACTGCATATTGCCGCTTGCCGACACAAGATGTGACAGGAGAGGAAGGAGTACTGGACAAAGTTGAGGATGAAGATGAGCTTAGAGACCATTACCCAATTAGGCATGCATTCCTCACACATGAATTCTACGCTGAAGATCCAGCTGCCACTCCCTTCCTCATTGACACAGGGGGGAACCCTCTACACCGAGGACGAGTCGCAGTGGCACAAGCGGCTCATTATACACCAATGGGCGAGTGAGACCCAGCAACCCGGTCCGTCATCCCTGAAGGGTTCTGGATCAATAGAGGACCTGATTACATTCCATTCCCAATCAAACTCCCCAATGGACCGACGGTACAAGCATCCCATGTGCAGGTTATCAGAGGAGGAGACCCCTTCATACTTGGACTAGTTCCAGGATCGGGGTTCCTTTACAGTAAACCTCTCTACACTATGCCCCATCTCCCGGGCAACAACCAGGCCTTCATCCCTTACGAGGAGCATTGTATGCTCCGCAACCGACATCCTACTGACCTCTTATTGATGCGCATGGGGGATGTCACCCTCATTCAAGAGCTGCATCGATTCAGGCAGCTTGCCTTTGCCGAGGATCAGTTGGAGAAGAGGATTCAAAAGCAGCAGGAGGAGAAGTATATGGTGACAGAAGACAAGAAGGACAGTCTTTATCGTCTCGAAAGGGCTAACATACTGGCACGAATGGAGGATGAAGCAGAGCAAATGAGGCAAGAATCGAAGGCAGATTAGTGAGGTGGGCCTCACTCCTGAAAAGGGGGTGATGTTACAGTATGGACTTACATGCAATTCATGACTGGTTATGACTACGGTCCAGTATTGATATTAGTCATGGACTCTTACATCATATCAGTCAGCATAGTAGTTCGCATGTGATTGTGACTCATGTATGACTCATTCCTAGGATAGCTGTACTAGGGTTCGAGCTAGTTATGCTATTGGTCTCTTGTTATTCTAGTGGCGCTTTAAAGCCCGCACATATCTGTATAAGTAGTCGCTTTGGAAGACCAAGAGTCCCCATCTTGGTCTTCTTCAATCCACCATCTTGACTCACCTTTGTCTTGCCTTGGTCTTTGACTAAGAGTACTTCTGCTTTCATCCACCAAAGGGCAACACTTCTTACCTTTTGCTGCAGCGTGTGCCTATGAGCCCCTGTTCAGCTTGTGTTGGGTTGACACGTGGTCCCAATTCACCTTTGTTTCGCTAAGTCGATTACACCTTCTTAAGTCCAAGTTGGACTGACACTGGTGGAGCGTAACAGTTGGGGAGAAGTAGCAGAGTGATTTGTTGTGATGATTGGGTCAGCTGGCTCAGGAACTGACTCTTGGGGGCATGAGTAGAGACATGGGGTAACAGTACTGTAGCCAATAGACAATGACAATCAAGTCAGGCATGAGTTCAAGCTGCAAGGCCTAAGGTGGATAACAGGTACAAAGGACAGGTAGCAGCAGATCTAGACATGGAGCAGCAGGGGCTCAACAGGTGGCACTGGTGACATATGGGCTGTATATTCAGCCTGAGTCCCAGCAGCCTGTTACACCCGCTCTTAACCTTCCAATCCCACTCAAGCCCCCCAGAAAATTGCAAGTATGAATATGTCAGTCATTAAACTCTCCCAGGGACTCTAGTGGCTTTAATTGCATGCAGAGTATATTTTTGCACTTGCCAAGTTGGTTTTTGGATGGCTTGCCCTTGTTACTATTGGGACTTTCCCACGCACACACTGAAGAAATTAGCAGCAGTTACCATCACCAAACCAAGCCTGGGGTGTTGTTCATATAATATTGCTGGTTGCACATCAATATCTCTCACATTCATCCTAGTTGTCATTGAGGTTGTTGTGGCTGACAAATTTGCAGATTACATTGCTTTCCACAACCAAATATGTCAAGAGTGGGATTATATCCACATGCCATTGTGTGTACTGTCACATAGTGGCAGGAGCTTGTGTTGATTACATGACAATATTCCAGGAAAAGTTGACTTTTGCTTGGGCCTTGGATTTTGACAGCATCATATGCTATGAGCTGACCTTCCTGGAAGAGGCAGATTTCTGGTGTTTTTTGTGGCATATGAGAAAGCCCCTCCCACAAATAGCGTCATGAAAATAAACCATGTACATGTACATGTATACTAGCTAGCATCAATATCACTGGCAATGTTGTTACTCAACAACATACCCTACTCTGCCCCATCATGGTGATATTGCCCCCCACCAGGGCCACATTCCCACTACACAGGCTGGCACTCTGGCACCACCTCCTGGCCCTCTCAAGTAGCTTTGACAGCAATCGCTGTCCAGCTGTCTGTGCCACTGCATGCCAAACAGGTTCAGCAGATCTTCACAATCAATGGTACGTGCCTATACAGCTGAGTCTGCACTTATTCATACACAAATCATGTGGCCCATGCACTCTTTTTGAATGTCTGCTCGTGCTGCATGTGGCAATGTGTAACCAATTTGGACTGATCAATTTTTGTTTTCTTTCAGCCTGTCGCCAACCCCACCCCATTCAGGATTCTGAACCTGTCACCCCATTGGTATGTGGACTTGGACACTCATGATCAAGTTCTTGGATGGTGAGAGTACACACGAGGACACTATGGTCGGTGATGGGGAGGTATGTATCACTAGTAGACCTTACAGGACTTAAACAGACTTAGTGTGGCATTCACAGGCAGTGTGGCCTGTTGCTGCTATTGCTGCTAGAAGCATATGCCACTAATTAAAAGTGGGGTTGAAAGGCATGGGTACCTGATTTTCAAAAGTACAGAAGGAAATGTTTTGTGAGGATGGGCATACAAGTGAGCCTGTTATGCATTTGGTTGTGTGTTATTCAGATTGATGGAAATGACCGGTTGACAAGCTATACAGGATGATGTAGATTCGATAATGGCATTGGCCATGGCACATGTGGGTGGAATTAGATGGATGGCCTACAAATCCCAGGTCGCATTCATTAGGAAAGGTGCAGGAAAAGACAATGATGTCATGGCAATTCCAGCTTTCTCAGGTTCGTTGTTGGCCATTTGTTAGGCTTTATTCCTTGTCTTCCTTACCTTGAGCATGTAATTAGCACCACATCTGTAATGCATTTTATAGGTACATTATGGTATAAAACTCTCCAAAGTCTGATCACTGGGCCCTTTCATTTCCTCAAGCAGCGATAGTGGCACAGGACCTAGAAGAATGAGTATGGTACTTACGGTCATGTTGGTAGGTTCAGGGCTTTGTGTATGTTATATCTATAGGTTCTACAACACCACCTTGTTACCCTGTATGTTCCCTGATAGTATTAATATTAGTCTACCTGTGTGGTTTCCACCATGACTCACTGCAATTGACATTGTACATGTGTGAGGAATCAGATCTCAGCACTCAGCGCTCAGCTCCTATGTGTATATAAATATGCTCTTTGTTCAATCTGGCTCTTATTTTCTCCTTCCTACCCACATCATATGGCTCAACCACTTGAGTATCAGGAGCATTATTGTCAACCTGCACATGAAGCTAGCATCACTTCCATGGTGCTCAGTCTTAACAGACATTGGCTTGTGACAGGCAGTATAGACTGCACTGTGCTCGTATGGTCTGTGCAGTCAAGTCATGCACTGTGCCACATGAAGTCCCACTCCCCTGTTCTCTCAATTGTCTGGCTGAGGAACTCAAACAGATTTTTGTTTGGGTGCAAAAATGGTATGATGGCTTCAGTGGATATCAGCAAGGTATGGGAGTTCAATCCTATGCATCTTGAGTGAAAGTGACATTCATGCTGACACTAGTATGTGCAGCACTTTCTTAGAACAACTTTCTTCAGGGGGCACAGCACTCCCATCCACTGTTTATCCCCCAGGTTCAACGACCACTTTCCAATTTCTGGGGCTATGGATGAAGTCAAGATCTGGAAGTGTGAAGTGCAGACTACTGAGCAAGGTATGTCCATTCCCACATATGAGGCTCACATTTTATCTCACTTTAGTTGTAGCAGAATCCTGGGAGCTGAAGGTCAAGCTGCCCCCCCCAAGTGTGATTGATCTACACCAAGTTGTCAAGGTCACATCCATCAATTGGCAAAGTCAAGATGTGGGTACAAGTACATCTCTCACCATTGTGTTATACAGGCTGCATGGAATTTTGTATGACAGTATTTATTCATGCCAGTGACTGTGAAAGAATTCTCATATTATTGTTAGATGCTGGGACATAGTAGGAATGACAGTGCTACAGCAATTTCCCATTGACAAGTGGTAAGGAAAACACTTTCAATATAGACCTTGCCACCATCTAAAGTGTATTGACAGTGCCATGCTCTCCCTATCCCCTGATGGGAGGCTCACAGTGACAATTGGGAGGGCAAACAACTTTGAGATATGGGACTTGAAGTCAGGTGCAGTCCAGAGCCTGCAATGGCAAGTGTGAACCAAACCCACTGTGGTACCTCACAGGGTACGTGACTTGAAGATGGGCATGGTAACCACACAAGAGGAAGTCCAGGTGAAGTTTCCAAAGGTGCCTTTTCAGCATGTATGCTTTGCCCATGAAGGTTTTGCAGTGGTGGGCAGTGGCGGTGATAACAAGGTACATGTATGGGATGCCAAACGTGGGGACCAACTAATGTGTTTGGAACATGGCAGTATGTAAATGCAAGCCTGAGATACAAGAACCAATTATCAAGTGGCTAAAATGTTATTCAAGACCCAATTATCGAGTGACCACTAAAACATGCACATGTTCATGATAAGTGAGTCCCTATTCCTTCTCCTCAGCCCCAACTTTCTTTCCCTGTTGACATCAGTGTTGACTCCAACAGTTTGCTGGATGCAGACACCACACATGTTTACATGGTAATGATGGAAGCAATTGCTGGCATGTTAGTTTCTCATGTCACCAAAGGACAGGATGAGGTGGTGCAGGAGGTGGCCTCAGCACCTCAGCTTCATCATGCAGTGGTCCTGCTGCCGGAATTGCTGTTGGCAGGTCCCCATGTGTATTGGACTTCTGGGGATGTGAGCTTGCCACATTGTCTTCTCAACAGGGTGACTGATGACATTGGAAGAAACTGAGGGGCTTGGCGAGGGCAAGGCAATCCATGGGAGGTAGGGAAATTCACAACAATATGGCTGAGGATAAAGAGTCCATTCATGAACACCCCAGAAGCCATCAATGCCAATGATAGGTTGAGATTGGGGAGGGGGGGTGGGAATGGCATTGACATTAGCAGCTAGCATGATACATCCAGGTTGCCAGTCATCAGTGGGGGCCCAGCATGTGTATAATGGGGGAGAGGACATCTTGATGCTTATAATCTATGAGTCAGTGACTATAGTGGGAGAGAGGAAAGGAAGGATGAACAGCCTGAGATATAAAAACAGAGAGCAACTGTTGAAACAGAAACATGACATGAACACCTGATGCACCTTGCACGTGCTGGTGGCCAAACAGTCAATAATATGGTGCTGCCTCCGCTCCCATTCCAACTAGTACTCTATGCCATTTCCCCTTCTCTTTTGGAACCTCATGCTTTTTTTTGTTTTTGTTTTTTTCTCACTGTTCCTGCATGCCACCCTTCACAAGCAACCTCGATGTGCTGTCTGGTTGCCTCAGTGGGAATGTTTGTTGCCCCCCCGGTGTGGTTGATTGGTTCTCTGTCCTCTGTCACCCCCTCTATCCACACATCACCCTTCACAGGAAACCTTGACATGCCATCTGGTTACCTTGGTGGGAGTGTTCATTGCTCTTTTCCCATCTCGTGTTGGCATTCTTCAAGCTGTTCAAGGCATGGTTGCTTGATTCTCTGTTGTCCCCTCCATCCACATGCCAGCCTTTGCAAGCAGCCTTGATGTGCCATCTGGTTGTTCGCAGTGGACATGTTTGTTGCCCCCCTGTTCCCACCTGGCATTCACAACCTTCAAATTTTTTTCAATGTGCCATCTGATTGATGTGGTGAGAGTTCTTAGGTGACACTCATCATTTGTCTGACCTTAAAGGCTCAATTGCACCTCTTACAGTGAAATACGACCTTCTCAATGTTCTATGAACACTGCGGTGATACATGGTCCCTGGTTGCGTTGCTACTTACCTCCACAGAGCATCATCACTGGCCTAGAGTCCCCTGGGAAAGTGCGCTCCTGCTATGTGGGCCCTTTGTCCCTTACAGGGTTACAGGTGCAAGTAGTGCTGAAGTTGTGCAGGGGATGGGAGGACAGTCTAGTGACCAACCTGAGCTTGTTGCTGATGCCAAATGGCATTGGTTGTGGTGAGTTGTTTTTTTGCTTGCCTGACTGATGTGGAGCTGGTGCACCTGCCCGAAGATGAAGTCACATTGTCGACAGATTCAGACAAGGTGCACCACACCATGTGTCACTTACTGCTACTTTGAAGAAGGGAAGTTATGCATCTCAAACCTTGCACCTGCCAAGCACCATTGATAGACCCAAAGCCCCCAGAAGATGTGCCCCCACTACACAGGCCTCTTGTTCAGCTGGGGATGGCCTCATGAAGCCTGTAGCTGGGTTAGAATGCATTGGTCCCTCGACTGCCCACAAGGGCAACCCTCATGTGGCCTCTGTCATTTGCCTAGTGCCAGTGGGAGACCTGAATCCTCCTGCAGCCAGTGGAGTGGTCCATATGAGCAGGCAGGTAAGGGGAGTGCCAATGGGGTGTCGAGTAGGGGCAGCAGGCCTACGATCCCACTTAAGCTCTCTGATTCAGGTGATGGATTCATGACTGTTAGGAGGAAGGCATGTTTGAAGGGATGGCTGACTTTTTGTCAATGTCACCTCAAATGTTAAGGCAGACTCACATGCTTCTGTGTTGAAGAGGTCCAACCTAAGGGGAAGAAACAACTGTCTTTGTCGGTCCTGCCACCCCTCTCTCATTGGTATATCCTACTCGGTGTGTCCTGCACTGGCCCATGCCCTTATGCGTTGGACCCCTTACCCAAGTGCTCCACTTACTCCAGCAAGTGCAGACATGGGTTCAACTTCAGGGTACCTTTCACAAGCAACCTTCTGCATCCTGGAGGTTCTGCAGTGGTGAGCTGCATTGGGAAACCGCTGACACTGGTGAGCGGTTGCTTGGCCAATGCCATCATGGCTGGTTCTGCTGCCCTTGGGTAGGCAAATGTGAATACTTGCCTTCTCCAAAGGGGGGCTTTGGGTCAGTCACCACTGGGATGCAGGACCAGGAAAGAGGGAAGCTGGGCAGGGGGGGTTGTAAGCCATTACTCATCTTGGTCTACTACCATGAGTGAGCAGCCTGCTGATCATGAATGTGTGTTGAATATTTTTCTCTAATATTCCTGATCCTAACGTGGGCGTCACCAGGAATTGGAGCAGCACAAGGGAAACCAGTCGGGTCGATTATTTCAAGACCACTTTCATATTAGCAGATTGGATATTCATCCCAAAGTGTAATGTGTTTATTTTCTGCCCTTGCCAATGATCGATGCCTCACCTCAACACATGACCTTCTTGTATGCCATACTTACATTTCTGTGCTTCAACCAGTAACCCATAAGCTTGAAAGGTTGAAGACCATCTTGACACCCATACCTGCAGTGTTGCAAGTCAAGTATGGTAGGATGCACCTAGCTAGGCCTTTGTCAGTGCACCTCCTTTTCTCTTACATTATGTCTAAGCCAATGTATTGAAGCCTCAATCTTATGCACATGAGATGCAATATACTTGCGCATGAGGTCAACCACCCACTGAAATGATATTTGCTACCTCAGCAACATGCCTCACCTGACTGAGGTGACCCAGATTGGCCAAGATCTAACTAACAGTAATTGGGTCATCTTCCAATTCACAGGTCATGATAAACAGCACACAAGGATAGCATACTCACAGTGGACAAAAGGAGACTGTGGTGAGATAGGCTGGGTGGCTGGAAAGCAGCAACAGGAGGTCTAGCAAGGTAAAGCAAGAGTGTCTGGCACACAACAGAGTGAGAACTGATAATAGTATTACAGAGGAGAGACTTTACCTGGCACACAACAGAGTGAGAACTGATGTGGACCAGGGCATACAGAGTACTCTACTTATACTATGCAGAGGTGTGACACTAGTACAAGGACAGTAACATAGAGTCATGGAATACAAGGAGCATTGTTCTACATACAGGACAAAAGGAGTGTACCAAAGGAGAACAAGGCAACTAGAACAAAGAAAGTCTAGACAAGTATGATATCACAGTGACATCACAATAAAGATAACACCACAAAGAGAACAAAGGATGGAGTACAATGAAATGTCCAGAGTGTTCTACATGATGATGTCATAGATAAGCTAAGAAGTCCGAGATTGTACAGATCATATAATCTAATCTACAGGTCCAATATATCTTATCTAAAGCAGTCCATATCTGCAAGTCCTTTAGAGCCGCTAAGTGTGCACAGGCTACTTATCAACAGGTCAGTCCTCAAATTAACAGAACATGCCATGATCTAAACACAGTGTTGATATCACGCTGTTGTAACTCAAGTGTTAGTGATACAGTTGTTGACCCGCTATTGTTCTGACTTCAATTTCAAGTTTAGCACCTGCGATCAATGTTCCAACATCCCAACACCAGACTTTTATCACCAGACTTTTATAAACACAATCCCATTGTTCTATTGCCCTCTCTCTCTCTCTCTCTCTCTCTCTCTCTCTCCCATCACTCCTTTGGCCCCTCCCTTGCAACCATGCAGATAGACAACGACAACACCAATTCCCCACAACCTGGCACTTAGCCTTTGTTTGTAGGGTCATCCAACCTCGTCATATCATCCACTCTTTCATTGTGTCATCATTTTTCTTTTCACATGTCAACTTACTTCACCCATAGGATGCCCAGCCACACCGCACTTTTATCTCCATGCCTGCACTGTCATCAGCTATGACCCTGGCCTTTGTTCATGTTCCTTACCTTCATATTGAACACCTTTGTCTTCATCTTGGCCACTCATGCCCTATGCCTCAATTCCACATCTCAACTTAGTTCCCACCAATCCCACTTACTCTCTTTTTTTCATAACTTACCTTCTTACCTTAACCTTTCTGTGGTAGCTATGGGTTCACCTGTATTTAAACCACATCTCCCTGCTGAATGGGCCAGTGCTCAGTCACCTTAGTTTCCCCCATCACTCTGTGTGCTTATCCCAGAAGTCAGGCCCTACTGTGGGCACTCAAAGGACCAAGCCCACAAGTCATAGTCTCATCTCGTCTTGCCTCACTTTGCTTTGCCTTGCCTTGCCCTCGTGTGTTCTTGGGTCAACTCCCCTTGGTCCTTGATGCTTCTCTTCCTCCTGTCTCACTGCTGCGGAACCCGCTCTGCTTCAGACTCACATGGACTTAGCTCCATACAGTGTCACACCCCTCCTCATTGCATGCAAGCTCATAGTTGGCACCTCCACCCTAGGCTTTTCCACAAGACCTGTCACAACATCATCCTCACAATGCCATTCCAACACAGCATGCAAGCCCCCACAACACCACACAAAAATCTCACTGCAACACCAATGCAAGTTCCGCCCCAATGCAAGCCACAAACAACAACGACAACTAGGCCACTACAGCAATGGTGGTTACAACTTGGACAACTATGCACCGACAACAGTGAGGACAACAATGGGCATGGCTAGTAAGTATCAGTAGCACCTTTAATATAATATGTAACTACAGTCCTACAAACCCACAATGGGTTCAAAAACCTGCCCAAATTGTGTCAGCCTGTATCCTGACCTGTTGAAATGCCTGGTGATGTTCTGATGTCAGGCAAATGCTGTGAGTTGTGAGTTGAGATTTTGATGTCACAAGTCTGGATGTCTTGAGTCATTGACTTGCAACATTCCAATGTCAGATGATGCACTGGATATCCCTTTGATGAAATGTGAGGAGTTATAGGGATTACATTCAAATTATATTCTGCAGTATCATTAAGATGAATGACCCAAAATCATTGCCAATGAACAAGTTGATCACATGCTAACTTTATAGGTAATTACATTGTGAATTTAATTACAAAATATCCAGGACCAATACCTGTTTTTCATTGTGAAGTACATTGTAAATAAGCTCGTGCTGTCTTATGCAATGACACTTTAGATTTTTTTTAATTATCTTCCTCATAAAATTAACATAAATGTCAATGTAACATCCCAAAATGCCCACAGTGTTAGTTTCCTGAAATGGATAGAGTAGATTGATATGGAACACATTGTGTATCCTCATGGTCTCTGGCAATTGTAGTTTGTACACCACTGGGGAAATGTTTTGTTTGATCATGAACAGACTGTAACATTTTGGGGCTAACTTTACAGATGGTGTTGTTAACTTGAGGTTTCTCCTGTCTAGCCATACTTGTTCTCCCACTTGATATGTAATGTGGGGATTTCTGGTTTTATATCATTTTAGGATAGCTTGTGCAGCAGCATGCAGACATGCTTCTTGTATCTGGAGTAATCAATCTATGGCTGTCAGTGATTTGTTTTCATCGTTGGCCCTGATATCTATCATGGGGTTCATTCCAAATAGAAGTTTGTGAGGTGTTCATTTGGTTACATCATGAGGCCAGGAGTTGTGAGCATATTCCACAATTGGAAGGTACTGATCCCAGTCATCCTGTCCTTGTTGTCTTACCCAATGTTGTAGGTATTGTTCCACCCAAGTGTTTATCCTTTCCATCTGTCCATCTGTGCACAGATGGAAGGCCATACTTAGATTTTGTTGAATTCCCATTTGTTTGCAAATGGCTGTGGCAAAAGCACTGGTGAAATGAGGGTCTCAATTGGAAATTATTTGTTTCAGGATGCCAAACCATGGGAATATGTGTTGAAGATAAAGGGTTGCAACTCCTTCACCTGTGATCTGTTTTGTACATGGGATGAACTTAGTTGCCTTACTGCAGCCTTGGTCCACAATGGTAAGGATGGCATCATATTTACTGGTTGATGGTAAGTCCATGATAAGGTTGAGGCTGATGTATTGGAAGGGACCTTTCTCTGTGGGTACATACGTCCATATGTTGTAAAGGTGCTTTTCCTTTTGTTTTGCTTTTGTTCATCTGACAGGTCAGGCATCCTTTTACATATTGCTCTGTGAACTCCTTTAGTCCTTTTCCCATGTATTGTTGTTTTATGAGTGCCCAAGTATTGGCAATTCCTGGATGTCCTGCAATTGGTGTGTTGTGGCATTCATAGAGTGCTTTCCATCACACCTTATTGTCATCATCCAGTTCGAGCAGGTATGCAAAAAGATGGTTGGGGAGAACCGTGATGTTGTCATTGACAGAGTTCACCCCCTCATCAAGGTTGGGATGGTGGGACAGAAGGTCAGCTACAGTGTTTGAGTGACTGGGAATGTGGTGGAGTGTGAAGTTGTATTTGGTGAGCATCTCCATCCATCGTGCCTGTCTTCCTGAAATTTCATGGGGTGCACAGAAGTAAGACAGGTTATTGTGATTGGTGAGAATGGAGATGGGGTGTTGGGTACCTAGGAGGTGATGGTGCCAGTGACAAAAGGCCTTGACAATGGCTAGGAGTTCGCAATCATAGATATCATAATTGATTTCCACAGGAAGTAGGGAGGCTGAGAAAAAGGCTACCAGGTGTAGTTGACCATCATCCTGGGGTTGGGATAGGGTGGCGCCAACAGCAAATCCTGACACATCGGTTTGGAGTGTGAAAGGTTTGTTGTAATTGATGGTTGATAAGACTGGGCATGATGCAAACCTTTCTTTCAGCATTTGGAATGCTGTTTGTTGTGTGTCACCCCATGCAAAGTGAACGCCCTTCTTTGTCAGATCATGAAGTGGTTGTGCAATGCGTGCATAGTTGGCAATGAATGGTTTATAGAAGTTTCCAAATCCCAAGAAGGATCATACTTTGGTGATGGATTGCGGTGTGGGCCAATTAATGAGTCTCAATAGTTTGACTGAGTCCATCTCAATTCCTTCTTGTCCAATGATAACACCAAGGTATTCCACAGAGGTGCAAAGGAATTTGCACTTCTCTGGTTTGAGGAATAGATTGTTATCTTGAAGGGTCCATAGTACTTGGTTGTACTTGGTTGTTACATTTGAGGTGTTCTTCTTTAGACCCCTTTGTTGCAACTAGGATATTGTCCATGTAAACCTTCAGCCATCCCTGTGCCACTTCAACTCAGAATAGATTGTCCATCATGGTCTGGAACATAGTGGGACTGTTTGTCAATCCAAAGAATATGACCAGAGGTTTGAACAGTCCTCTATTCGTTTTAAAGGCCACTTTCCATTGGTCACCATCTTTGATCCAGATATTGTTGTAGCCCCATCTGATATCCATCATGGTGTACCAATCATTTCCTGGTGCTTGGGCCACTAGGTCAGCGATGAGTGGTAAGGGGTATCATTTCTTCCAGGTCCAAGTGTTGAGTTTGCAATAGTCTTGGACTGGGCATAATTTGCCATCCTTCTTTTTGACAAAGAAGAAGGGTGCTGCATAAGGTGAACTAGATGGACAGATGTAATGTTTCTCCATATGTTCCTTCAGGAATTTGTTGAGTGCCACCTGTTCGTCCTGTGTTAGAGGGTAAATCTTACAGTCTAACATTGCTGGGGCATTTTCCAAGAGATCGATGGCATGGTCCCATTGCTTGGGTTTGGGGAATCATTGTGCTTCCTGTTTGCTGAATACCTTCTTGAAGCTATAGAGTTCTTCAGGAACTAACTCTTTCCACAATTTCACCATGTTATCATGGGTGGCTTCTGCAAGTTTCTGGGAATGTGTTGTTTTACAGATCCTCATTATGATTTCATTGTCCTCTTCCAGATGTAAGGCTTTGATAAACCACCATTGGGGGTGTGCAAAGATAGTTGGATTATTCTCCAGGTTTTTGCCAGTCTAGTTTTACTAGATTTGAGGCCATCCATGGGTATCTGAGAATCATTTGGTCTGTTCCTAGGCTAGCAATGTAGAATTGATGTAGTTGTCCAAGTGTGAGCATGCTAAGGTAGGGGCCATCAGGAACTCGCACCCCTTTATGTAAGCTATAAACCCTAGGGTTAGCTTATATAATGTGTACATAAGCGGCCATGGCAAGAGGGTTGACTTGGGAAAAATCCTGGCCTGGGGTTTGTGCGTTTAGGGTTATTGAGCTTGGCATTATTGTGATCCCAGGCAAGTTGTTGCAAGCTGACAGACAACTCAAAAGTGATAATTCAAGCATTATCAATGTATGTGCATGACTTCTCTGTAGGCTACTAAGCTACAGATTCTAATAAATGGTTTCCTTCGCTTCAAGAATGCTTTGGGGCGGTAACGTGCAATGTCTGTGATATTTGTTATTCACCCATGCTGCTTGTGCACCTGACAGCCCATCCCTGTAAGTGGTAATAAAATGTGTGGCTTGGTTCGCAAACCTGTGAGGGAATGAGCCATGAAACAAAACAAAAAAAAAATACTGACTGTCGGATGTGAAGAAGGGGGACACTGTCAAGGCTCTCCTTCACAGTTTGCTTCATTCCAAGGGTGGTCTTTTCTTGGGGGGCGGCACAGTATCGAGCTTTGGCTGCGCCCCAATATTGCTCAATAAAATTGAGCTCACAGTGTATTTGTCATCATGACTAATACATGCACGTGACTTTATTGTCACGTGTGCGGCCACCACTTTTTGCTCAACTTCAGCAAGTTGGTTTAGATCGACTGTAAATGTCGAGATATTGAGTTTTAATGAAAAAAAATTGTTTTCACTTCTATTCACCGAAATCAAAATATTTTCCAAAAAACAAAAATGGGAGTCAAAGAAGGTACAGTTCCCTTTACTTCTCATATTTTAATTTTTGGCTATTGTGATGAGTGAGGGAGGAGAAGAAGAAACGATGAAGACGACAAAATGCTTACATAAAGGGGTGCAAGTTCCTGATGGCCCCTACCTTAGTGTCATGATCCATCCATAGGTCTAGATCAATGTAATGGGTTATCATTCCATCTTTGTTTACTGTTCCATCAACATTTCTGATGATGTGGGAGTGTTGCAGTGCAATTGGAGTGAGGGATAATTTATTGACTAGTTCTTGAGTGATGAAATTATGAGTTGCTCCAGTATCAACTAGTGCCTTGGCCTTTTCGTATCTTTGTTTATGGGAGAATTGGACTTTTATTCGTAAGGCATTTATTTTTGGTACAAAGATACTATCAGGAATCAGAGCTTGGATCCAGGCCATTGGACCAGAGCTTAGAGAAAATCTGCTCCCTTTGCAGTGAGCATTTGAGCCAGGTTGTCTTGGTTGTCTTGTTGTTCAGTGGTGAGTTTCAGAGAAAACTCAGCAAGCTGTTCCAAGACTTCACAAGTAACCACTGTGTCTTTAGTGATTGTCAGGATATTGTTAGCTGCTGTGGTGACCTGCGGTGTTGGACTGTTCTGTACTGTTGGAGTTGTAGTGGCAACAGTGATATGTGGTTTGTGATCTGGACAGTTTTGACTAAGATGTCCTTGTTTTCCGTAGTTGCAGCGTTGTCCTTCAGTGCAGTACTTTTGCTTTTCATCTTCAGTGGTGGCTTTGCAAATGGCATTGATGTCCATTGTGTCTGGGTCATTTCATGGCATGCAGTACTGCTGCTTTCCACAGGTGCCATTTGTTGTCCATCACTGTGAGAAGACATTTTGGCTAGGATGTTGTCCAGTGTTCTGCTGGAAAGGATTGTATTCTTTGATAGCTTGCTTCTTGAGCCAGTTACAATGTTGTTTTTGCACACTTTGAATCCATTGGGTGAAGTTGTTGGGGCTGTCATGATCAATGCATGCTCTGGCAAGAGGAGCGGGTAGGCCTTGAGTGAACATCCAAAGGATGTTCAGTTCATCTGTGTCCATTCTGGCACAATTGGTGAGATCTTGAAATTTGGAGATGTAATCATCAAGTTGTCCATCCTTCATATGTAATTTGAGGAGGGCTTGTTGTGCTTTTTTGGCATCAGAGATGTCAGTGAAGGTGTCCTTGAATTCACACGAAATAATTTGCCAGACATTGTGACCAAAGAAGATGGTTTTTGTGCCTGCTTCTATTTGTGTGAGCCAATCTGGTGCACATGTAATGTTATGATCCAACGCTTCAGACCTCAGTCACAGTATGTTTCCACCTTGCTTTTCCCCTTTCTGTACTATACTTTGTTACAAAGGAGCTACTGCTACTAGTGGTGCTGTTTCCCTTGATCTGAATATCTCCTTGTCCCATTTGGTCTCTTTGATATTGTGTGGACTTGTGTTCATGTTGTTTGGAACCTCATCCTATATAAACCTGTACCATAGACCATAGGAAGCCAGACTTGGCTTCATTTGCAATCTAGCAACCTTGCCTTCATACTTTGGTGTGACCTCACCTTATTCCCCTCCTCTCATGCATCCCCTATCTCAGTCCTTAACCAGGACACTTTGGAGTCTTTGCAGTTGAACTATATCAACACATCACACCTGTTATACTCTGTGCACTAGCAAGATCAAGTGTAGAGAAGTGTTAGACACTTTGGGTGAAGAGCCCTACATTACAGAGTAGTGCTGCACACCGTGCCACACTTGTACCACTTGTATTTCATAGCAATAAGACAACAGATGTCTTCACTTGATACTTGTGTGACCTAGAACCTCTAGAACCCACACCCCTGCTAGGGCATAATATGTAACCCATTTCTCTGCTCCTCCTTTGCAGAGATTGAGGAATAGAGTAGTGCATCTGTAAGGATCTTTGATAATTGAGGTGTCCTTGTTCATGAAGCAAAATCATTGAAATGCACTGAGGAAGTGACATGTGTTGGATTGTTTACCCAAGAAGGCTTTTGAAGTACTTCCTTCAAGATGTTCCCCTCATACGGATTGGAGAATATTTTCAAACTTTCATTCATTGGCAGTAAGTTCTTTGTTGTTATCACTATCATTGCCATCTCCATCATCTGGGGTTTTTCCAAAAGTGTCTCCTGGCATGATAGTAGTACAGTGAGATGGCAGGGTTTTGTCATTGTCTTTCTTCTTACCCTTGTCTGTTATTTTGTCACCATGGTCAAAGTTAAGCCCAGTACCACTAATAATTTCTGAGTGTGTGCTCAGGGCTCAGGATGCATGGGCTGCTTCTTGGGATGAAGTTGTGTGTTGCACAAAGTGAGTTGGGATTGGTGCTACTACAATGGATTTGGCAGCTGTCTGGAGTATTGTCTGATTCTTTAGTTAATTGATGTTCATATTCAGCCAGGGGGCATGTATGAGTCCAAGATTTGGTGCTGCTACTCAGACTGCATAGTGTTGCCTAGATTTGTCATCAAACTGAAGTTCAAACCAGACTCTGCAATAATTTTTGACAGCCTTCTTTGTGCCTTGAAACAGTGTGTAGTAGCCAGCCCAAGGTGCTTGATTGTCTCCTTTTTGCAGGTATTCAATGCTAGTTTGAAGGGGGTCGTCAGCGGCCCCAACATTGTTGGTGCTTCGGGGTTGTAGCTGAAATGGTGGGGAGATGATCCCTCCTCCATCTTCATTGGTGAATGTTGATCTAGACATAGTCAAAAGGGGTCTGTATTCATTCAAGGTATCAAGTTCAGGGAAAGCTTGACTTAATGTTATGTGCAGTAAGGTGTATCATTTGGATTTGAGTTGGAGTTCAAATTGGAGAGCAGATAGTGCTGACAATCAGACAGCAGAGCGATGATGCACAAGACGAGTGGATGTTGATTGCTAGTCAACAACAAGTAATCATTTAAGTTTGATGTTTGTGAAGCCAAAGATGTTTATATGAGAAGTTACTGCAGTTGAATACAGTAAGTTGAGCTTAGAGCTTTGAGTACATGGAATCTAGTCCTTAAGTACTACTATCATGAGTCACATGGAGGCTATGAGAATGTCCTCCAAATTGTACAGAATGATGAGTCAACAGGTTGGGGAGGATGTAGAAGTATTGAGAAAGATAGAGAAGGATTCTTAGCATAACAGTGTAAGTGAACTAACACAGTACACACTCAAGCCTAGCATGGAGACAAGTCATATGCTGAATGTACAGTCACAGTGGAGAGTAGAAACACATGGAATCTTTATTCAAGACTCTAGGTCAGGTGATCACACTGTGGTAAGCTGAGTGGAGAACCAAGAGAACAAGTGTGATGACTCACTGTCACTTGGCAGGGGGTCACAACATAGGCAGAGACTGGGGGCTGAGGAGGGTGTGGAGAACAATGAGGAAGAACACAGAGGATGTGGGCTATGGCTCTTGGCTCAAAGGGTAGTAGTGGTGCACAATGAGTGGGGCACTCGAAGGAGCTGAGAGGCAAGAGGGAGGATGTCACAAGTGGACTGTCTGAGGGACTGTCTGTAGAATTGCACCAGCTTATATACTACAGGGGGTGGTCTGTGCATAGGTTTAGGGCAGGCTTAGGGCCTGTCCATGGGTGCTGCGCAATGCTGCAGAAGAGAACATTCCAGAGACATCTAATAATAGAGTCCAATCAGAAAGAGTTTAAACATAGAATGACTGCACTGCAGTCAATGACACCATATTGCACCATAGTGGTGTGATTCTGCAATCCTAGCAGAAGTTCCTGAAGGGGTGGTGACTTGGTTGACTATCTTCATTAATTGATCAACAATCAACTGTTGATTGATACACATGCACACACTCACATGACTTGAGTAAGCACATGACACATCATGTAACCATTGGAGAGTTAAATTCAAACTCCGATTCCAGATTTCCCCTTTAGGAAGTTGATGACATAAGCCCGGTCCAGTCTGGTCTGGTCCTAAGCACCTTGAGTCATAACCAGGTTTATAGGTTCATGACAACAAGTTGGTTCCACTCAGGACACTACATGAGGGTTTATATACAATGCTGTGGCTGAGTTTGAATTACTATGAAACCTTGTTACTAAAGGTATTGTAATAGTAATGATTCAGACACTGACATGTTGTATCTAATAATAGCCTTATCTATGGTGCTGACTGATGCACAGTTATAAAGGCTGACAGAACTATGATGTGTCCTTATCTATGAGTCATAACCCTATAACAACATAGTCTAGAACTATCTAGAACCTTCCCTGCTTATTGTCCAATGAGAAACTACTTTATATGTATGGAAGGTGACCTAAAGAGGCATCATCCATTAAGGAAGTTACTATCCCAGGGTCACGTGCTTGTGGGTGCACATGTTGGCATCATGTGATTAACCATCTTATCATATCTAATGATAAGGACTTGAATGTTTGAGCTCAACATTGGAGACTTGTATCTTCACCAAATAAATCCACAAAAATACAGAAAAATAAGGCAAAAATAGAGCATCTGTGACAACTGGATGAAGCAATTTGAGCCATGATGAAGAGGAGTGAGAAGGATCCACAATGCAAGTTAGGGTTTTTCCACTGTCCAGAGCAAGCAGACTTTCAGGACAGGATCACAATCAACAAACATGAATTCACCACTTACTGCACATTAGAAAGTCATAGCATCATTTCTTTCAAGATGCAGGCAATTCCCTTGCCCTAGTACCAGGAATAGTCCATGCAATTTTCCAGGTGATACAGGACAATATGACACATATATTTCTAGTGGTTCACTGCTATCTGACACCTACCACATCTCTACCAAACCCATTTGCATGTTACCCAGAGTTTGGTGCAAGTTTATGGTCATCAGAAACATAGAAAGAAGTAATGATTGTGCCAGGAAGTTGGAAAATTTACCACACTGTCTACTGAGACTGGGACTACAGAATCATAGTAATGAAGCCATTGAATAGAGTCAGTAATATTATCTTGGATGGAAGATGGCTCACTAACCTTTGCTTGTTTCCTAGGACTTTTAATAATCCCCACTTTTATGCTATTTTGAATAAATGTGTATAATGTCTGGGCCACATGCAAATGCATATTATGTGATTACAGACAATTTAACAGACAATTTACATGAGGACTCAATCACATCCTGCAGTAGGTAAGAGACAATTGAGGAAAAACCTTATTGGACTTTTCCAGAGTAGTTAATAAACCCACCCACTACATGGCCAGTCATTGTCTATCACATGACCAATAAAGTCACAGCTGTAGATCACCACTGCTATTGATGCTTACTAGTACACACAGCATACTGTGGTTCCTTTTTTAAAAATAATTAAAAAAAACCCCCTCATATCTATTCCAGGATAAATATCCCAGACTACAGTAAGACTGGCCATAGCCTAGCTACTTCAAGAAATGCATGCATATGTTAAGTGTGAATTGATACCAGCCCATGTGCACAAGTTCACAGGCTTCCTTTTCTTTCGCCCCTAATTTGTGTCATCCCTTTTGGAAACAATAGACAGGCTTGCAGATGTTTCCTTAAGTGTTTCCGATTCTACCTGCCCAACACTACACATCTGTCACCTTGTGCACACTTGTTTTTCACACAGAATCACACATTCATCTGGCACCACCACTAGTGCTGTACTGGCACAAGACAACAAGTTACTGGCTACCAGCTGCACTAGATCTGTTGAATATACTGTCTGTGAGATTATGTTTTAATTTGTTTGTATCTTCATCTTTCATGCTGGCATTGTGCAAACCTATGCAATTCCTTTGCACTCCTGGCTTGATTCGTTGATTCGTACTTGCACTTACTTGGACACTCAGACTGTCTCCCACTTCCCCTCCAGGTTGTACCCAATGTCTACAGATTCATTATCTCATTGATCTGCTTCCGCAGAGAATAAAACTTGCAACTATACAATTTACTCTCTACAGGTCTTCTCATGCAGACCCCATCTGCACACACATTTCACTCATTAATAGATCTATTCCCTATCCTAATACATTCTGAGTGTCCATATCCTCTAAGAAGCTTTGGTGCCAATGTTCTAGATTTGGATGGTACCTAGAGTCAGCAGACTAAACCTATTAAGCCAGATTGTGCCCAGATCTAGTAATGCAGCCTGGCACTGGAGGTTGGACAATACTATAGGCATTGATGGACTACATAGTCTTATACAAATGAATGTATGACACAGCTACTAGCAGCTGTTGTGCTCCATGTGCTCAACGTCATCATCCTCATAATCCATGTCCATGTTATACAGTACCTGTGCATTGTAGTGAGAATTCACACCCAATATTACAAATGAATAATTACCCACCAGTACAGGAAGAGGAACCTCTGCCTTCACACCCCTCTGAAAGTGGGAGGGACTCACCTGAAGCCATTGAGGATTATAGAAGTTGACTGGGAGCCCTGGCAATGGCATGCAGTTTTTGCTAATTGATTTGGCTTTGATGATACACTTAAATGAATGGTTGCCACATGAGGGGCAATGTTACAATTTCTCTTTTGGACTCGTTCTTTCTTTGAATCCCTATTCCACTCCCAATACTGTATGAGCCCTGTACAACTATGCAGACTTCACAATTTACTGGTTCCTATCACATGCCCTGCTTATTGATGGACTCTTTTGATAAAGCTTGACATGTGCTAGTTTCTGTGTTACTCTCACTCACACATGACCCTGTGTGATTCACCTTTGTTCCCATTATGTCTTATCATTGTTCCTCTTATGCTTTCTCCTTTGTTCTGTATCACATCAGTGACACCATCTGTTTGTACAGTGTGTACACATTGCTAGCTTTTTAAACCTAGTCCTATCTAGCTTGTATGGTAGACTAGACTTCTTGTGTAATACTACACTCATCTAATGAAGGTTGCCTTTAAGCATTCCCTTGTCTTGTGATTCCCCTGTCTTTCACTAGGTCTTCACATCTTAGCACTCCCTCTATGGTCCAAGTGACTTTGTCCTTGTGACCCTTGTGCATCATCTCTCTGAAGTTAGGCCTTTGAGCCTGTACTACCACACATCAACTGACTTGATATAGGTTGTATCTAATGCCCCTGTAGAGCCATTACATTAAGTCTAGTCTCTCTGAACACTGTGGCTCTCACAAGCCAAAGCAGGACCAAGTTTGTTCAAGAATTCCTAGACTGACACCCCCACAATGACCTCTGATCCTCAATTAGTGGGACTACCCTTTGGAGAAACACCCCACACAACAAAGGATACTATGCTTTCAACCCAGATAAAAACTCTTACAACCCTATTGAATACATCAAAGATCAGCATGTTTGGGCCTATGTTGCCTACTCTGACAGAAAACACTCCTGGTACTCCATTAAACTGGTACCACAATCACTTGGGTTAGGACCCAGAAAAGGGAATGTTCAAGCAATTGATGCAGACTCTGACATTGAAGAACCTGACACCAACTCTAAAGACAAGAATAACCCAGCACACACCCCTACCATCACTAGACCAGTTGACTTTGCATCATATGCTGACATGTTCACCACACAACTCTCGACCACCCTCACCAGCACCACAGGAGGTGTAATGTCATCATGACATTAGCTCGACTTGAGCTCGTAGAGGCGGTAACAGACTTAGCAAACTGGCACGACAACTTGGAGGTCCGTGGTCTTATCCTGGTGAATGCGCGGAGGCACACCAACAAGGCTTATACTAACGATGACTTGAAAGGCTTGAAGGGCGATAGAGATAGAAGAGAGAGAGAGAGAGAGAAGATGCGAGGTAGAAAGTGACAATTCAAGAAGACCAAAATGGTGTATCTTGGTCTTCACAAGCTATCTTAAATACAAGTCGAGCAGGCTTACAAGTGCTGCTATGAGTCTTGGTATGGTAGCGTCCAACGTATCACATAAGTAGCGCAATCCTAATACTACTACTACTAGTACTAGGATTGAGTCATAACTCAGTCAGCAATCACGCGCAATCTCCTATCATACTACATCGTAAACACCTAAGTCCACGACTAATATACCTTACTGCCATAATTGCAACCAGTACAGTAAGGGTCCACAAGTCAAAACGTAACATCACCCTCCTTTCAGCATGAGACTCCCGACTCACTGAAAGTCACAAGCTGGCCAGTCCCTCTGCTCATCGGCAATGTGCCCCAGCACGGTGGCACACTCCAGCCAATAGATGCAATCACACTTGTCATCTTGCGCGCATAAAATCATGGTGCAGAGCTGACTCACCCTGGCTTGCAGCCGATCAAGTTTGAAACTTGCTGCACAGTAGCGCGTCACCTTGGCTGTGAGGGTTTCGTCATTAATGCGATTGAGGGCGCAGTCGGTGATTTTGTCAGCTGCAAAGATCACCAGGTCTTCGTGTGAGTTGGTGGGCTGGAGTGTGGCTGATACATGCGGCTCTGCGTAAAGGGGTTTGCCATAAACATGCGGCGAACCTGGTATGACTCCTAGGATCAATGGATCCACCCCTCCGATTATTTGGACATGTGACGCATCCCTCTCGATGCCGTCGGGGCCGGTGATGGGGTACGCAATATAATGGGGTTGTCGATTTGCCCTGAACCCTTCAGGCACAATGACATGTGCTGGGTCCTCGGCGCTGGTGAATGGACAGTGGTCTGCAGCACCAGGTACGTGCACACGTCCTCAATACATGGGGGACCCATCGGTGTAGATGAGCCAGGGTGTGATGAGGGGATTAGTAGGGTCGCGCTTCATTCGAAGGAAGGTGTGTCTCGCTGGGTAGTAATTGTCATCACCATGGCCAGCCTCAGCAGCCGCCATCGCTCCTGCTGCTCTCACATCTCCCTCAGTTGGGCCACTGCTGAGTCAAGTTGTTCTTTCTGCCATGCTGCTGCTACTTTCCTCCAACCCTCCAACTCGTACTCCATCAGCACTTGAACGCTCATTGTCATGTGGGAAAACTCCATGAACACCGATGAGGTCATTGCTTGGGGGGATGGCGGCGATGTGTTCACGCTCACCAGCATTGTTTCAGAAGATGTGGACAATGGCTTGCTCGTTGTTGGGGTATTGAGTAGGATCTGGGAATCGGGTGATGACGTGTGCCCATTCTTGCGCGGTGATAGGGCCCTCTGACTGTCCAACGGGTGTGTAGGGCGTGAGTTGGGTGTTGGGAACTTCAGTAGCATCGTCCTCTTCCAGTAGGGCATGGGCGTCTTGTGCAAGGGAGTCGAGGAGTGCCACTTATGTGACATGTCGCAAAGGAGAAGTGGGCATGTGAGTATGTGTAGAGCAAAGGAAGAGGGGATGACTTTCTTCTGTTGTTTCGTCTCTCCTTTTATCCTCTATCCTCCGCATTTGGGATTCCTGATATAGTCAAGTGCTTCTGGTGCGAATACATCATCCTTGTTGACCCACTGATTCTCCAAGTCTGGGTATCCCTTCCACTTGACAAGGTATTGTAATCGTCTTCCTCTGCTGAAATTCCGCATGTCTAGAATTGCCTCAACTTCGTATTCTTCTTCTCCATCAATCAGTTTGGGCAGTGGTCGTGTGAAGTTCTCCCCATGAAGGGGGGTTTGTTTGTACGGCGTGAGAAGATCAATGTGGAACACTGGGTGGATGCTCCACTGCGCGGGAAGTTCCAATCAATAATTGTAGGGGGACATCACCTGTGTCACCCGAAAGGGTCCGTGGCATCGCACTGCTAATTTTGCTGTAGGTTGATTGGTTCGAAGGTGTTTTCCTTCTTGCCATATGAGGTCACCAGCTTTGAACTTGGGTGTATCTTTGTTGCGTACCCATGCTTCTTGTGCCTTCATCATGAGGCGTTGTGCTTCTTCTCTGGCTTCCTTGAGCTGCGTCAGCCTGGCGGTCACCTGTGGTATTGGGGATGACTTATCAGTCCAATCAGCATGTGGGTTATACCCCATCAGAAGTTGAAATGGCGACTGTCTGGTGTGTTCATGGGGCCAATTGTTGTGCACGAATTCTGCTATGGGTAGATAAGAGGTCCAGTTATCCTGTCGCTCGTTTACCCAGAAGCGCAGGTATTGTTCCAGCCATTGATTTGTTCTCTCCAACTGCCCATCGGTATGCAGGTGGTAGGCCGTTGACACATTTTGCTAAACACCCAAAATCCGACATACTTCCTGCATAAATTTTGATGTGAATCATGGGTCTCGGTCGCTGATAACTTTACGCGGTAATCCGAAGCATTTGAAGATGTGGTTTACGTACAGGGTTGCTGTTTCCTTAGCCGTGATTTCCTCCTTGCATGGCACAAAGATGGAGGCCTTACTGCAGTCATGGTCGGTGATTGTGAGGATGCTATTGTGATGCCCTGACATTGGTAGTTTAGTGATGAAGTCCACTGCCACCATCTGGAACGGGGTCGCTTCCAGGACAGGTGTGATGGGGTGTAGCACCACTTGAATGGGGCGCATATTGACTTTGTTTCGCTGACACTCAGCACATCCTTGTATGTACTTGTACACGTCTTTTTATAGGCGTGGCCACCAGTAGTGTTGCTCCACTATTTGTTGCGTCCTCGCAATTCCCAGGTGTCCGTGGACGGGCAGGTCGTGATGGTTGTGTATTAGCACCCGTTGTGTGGAGGCGGGTCCTGTGATTACGAACCTGCCATCCTTGTACCACTCTCCATCAATCTTCTTTAGTTTGTAGGGGTCTACCCATTGCTTGATGATCTTTTTGTCTTGTCAGTGTCGAGGTTGCTGGAGGTTTGGGTTGATGGTGAAGGTTCTGGCCATGTTGATCGCCTTTATGAAGACTTCTGGTGGTAGCACAACCACTTGTTTGTTGTTGGTAGTCCCTTGGTCGTAGTCGGGCCTTCTTGACAAGGTGTCGGCGTGACCGTTGTTCTTTCCCTTGATGTGGTGAATCTCAAAGTTGTATTTGGATAGTTCCAGTACTTCCCTTGCCACATGCCTGCTGATCTTCTGTGGTGTCTTCCAGTACTGTAGGTTGAGATGATTGGAAAAGATTTTGATTTTGTGGGGGGCTCCTGCTAGTAGTGGTCTCCAGTTGCGCAGGGCTTTGACTATCGCAAGCAATTCTAGGTTGTAGATGTCATAGTTTCTTTCCACTTCGGAAAGCGTTGTGGAGTAGTAGCCTATCAGATGCTTCTTTCTGTCAGCTTTTCATTGTAGTAGTACGGCTCCCACCGCGTATCCTGAGGCATCGACTTCCAGTTTGAATGGGTCTTGAAGTACCGGATGGGCTAATACTGGCTCTTCTGTTACCAGGTGTTTCAAAGTATTGAAGGCCTTGTCTTCTTCTTCCGTCCATCTCCATTCCGTGTCTTTTCTTGTTAGTTTGTTAAGGGGTTTGGCATGCGTGGCAAAACCGTGAATGAAAAGTTGGTAGAAGTTGCAAAAGCCCAGGAATGATCGTACGTCCCTGACTTTCGTTGGTGTCGGCCAGTCCTTAATGCCTTGAACTTTTATGGGGTCCATACGTGTTACCCCCCTTTCAAGGATTACCCCCAGGTAATCCATTCATGGTTGGTGGAATAGGCATTTCTCGAGCTTGAAGTAGAGATCGTGTTCTTCAGCTACACGCAAAACATCCTGGACCACGGCAACATGCGCTGCGAGATCATGGTCAAAGTGAGTGGCAATTCTGATATCGTCCATGTAAACACGTATCGTAGTTCCCAACCATTCATGTTTTGTGATGGTGTCCCAATAGATCTGGTTCATCATGGCCTGAAACATGGCGGGAGAGTTTGTGAGTCCAAAAAACATGATGGTTGGTTCAAAGAGGCCGAATTTGGTTTTGAAAGCCGCTTTCTCTTGGTCACCATTGCAAATGCGTATGTTGTTGTAGCCCCATCTGATGTCCAGCTTAGTATAAATATGGGTGTTGCTGAGGTCAAGAATGAGATCCTGGATCAGCAGGAGTGGATACTGATTGTGGATCGTGTGCGAGTTGATAACCCGGTAGTCCTGCACCGGGCGTAGTTTTCCGTCCTTCTTTTTAATGAAGAAGAAGGAGGATGTGTACGGGGAAATAGATGGGCGTAGATACCCCTGCTTCAACTTTTCCTCCAGAAATTCTTTTAATTCATTTTCCTCCTTCTGTGTCATGGGATATACTTTGCAGTCTATGGTGGCCAGCGCTGACAGCTTGAAGTCTATCGCGTGGTCCCACGGTCTAGCCGGGGGGAAGCAGTGCGAGGCCTGCTTGTCAAAAAGTTTGCAGAACTGTTTGTATTCCTGTGGAAGAGTCACCGCATGTTGCTGTTGCTTTGCCTGTATGGCCAGTTCTGTAGAAGTAGTGGCACGGGTGAAAGTTTCTTCTTCCAACTCTTTGAAAATGTCTTCTTTTTCCGCTACGATTAATGCCCTTGTCATGGTGCAATTTAGTAGCACTTCATTGGTGGCAATGATTACCAGATGCATGTCCGGATGCATTGTAGCTTGTGCCCAGTTGATTGTGGGCTCGAACGCACTGAGCCATGGATAGCCCAACACCATATCTTTGCTTCCAAGGTCCGTGACCAGAAAGGTCATTTGCTTCACCTGTTGGTGCATTTTCACTTCTAGGTTAACATAATGAGTGATTAACCCAGCTTTGTTTTCTGTGTTGTCGATATTCCAGATCTTGCGTGGTACCTCGAGTGCCTGAGTTGGGATTCCTGCCCATATTGCCATACTTGGTCATATAAAATTATCGGTTGCCCCCAAATCAACCAGGGCATTTGTTTCAGTCATTTTGTAATTTGTGTGAATTGTTACTGGAATTCGCAGAGATCAATGGCACGTTGTCACAATTACAGAATTACATTTTAAAGCCCTCACCCAGACTGATGGGTTCAGGCATCCCAAAAACCCTCTCTTCCCCACAGGTCTTGAAGAATGAGGTCTTTCACCTTGTCCATACTATTGGCTACTTGCGTGAGCCACTCTTTTGCTTGCTCCCCTGCCATTTTTGTGGCAGCTGCGTTTATCTGTGGCATAGGTGTCGCACTGGGTGCCGGTGACGTATACCCCAGCAGCGATGGCTCATATGTTGTTGGGGGTCCTGGCGCGTACCCTATGGTTTCAGTCATTTGACTACTTGACAGGGCGTTGGGTTGCCACATCCCCTGTGTTCATGGGTGCGGACAATTTCATGAGAGGTGACCTGGAACGTGACAGTTATAGCAGAGGATGTTCCTTAGATCCCTCCTAGACCCTCCTCGTCCTCTTCCTCAAGCCCCAGGTCCTCCTCTAGGTGGGAATGGCAGCTGCTGCCACATGTAAGGCAGTTTCCTGTAGTCGATCTCTTCCAATCCTGCGAGTCTTACTTGTGCACGGTCGGCAGATGTGTCCATTGCCCATGGGTTCGTTTGTGGCAGGTTTTGTGGGAGAGTCCATCCTGCGTTTCCACTCTGTTTCTTTGGCTGCATTGGCGTATTCTTGTATTCATTGAGCCTTGCCTTGAGGTGAATGTAATTTTTCTGTCGCTTGAGAATGGCTCGCTTCCAGTCGTCAAATGTGACTGGTTTGTCAAACTGGAACACATTTTTGAACAATTCCTTGGGCAGTCCCAACGTGAACAGGTCAATGGTTTGTGGTTCATTGAGGCAGTAGTGAGCCTTCCATGCGAGCTGCTCGAAGTTGTTCACATACTTGTCAATGTCCTCTCCTGTCATTTTATACCCTTTTCGGAGTATGGCTTGTGCTTGTTCTTGTTCCAGCGTGTTTTCAAATCGCTGACTGAACCCATCAGCTATGGCTTCCCATAGTTCTCTTGTGTAGGGGCTTATTCCTCGTTGTATCTGCCTGTTGAGCCAGTTGAGGAACAACAGAACCCATTCGCTGACTGCTCCTCCTTTGATATAGGATAGGAACAGTAGGCTTCTTCTGTAGTCGTTGCGCATGATGGGGGCATCCAAATTCATCCCCCAGTAGACGTGCCACTGTGTTAGGAACTGATCTACTTTGAGTCTGTCTCTGTCAAAAATGGAAGGAGGCTCACCAGTTAACTTTTCATGATGACCTCCCCCTCCTCTGCCACCGCTGTCGCCACCCCCTCCACCACCTCTGGGCGGTCCGGCGGGTGGTTCTCCTCTTGGTGGTCCTGGATGGGGGGGTCCTCCTCATTGTATGTCAAATGGGACTCCACCCCCTGGTGGTGGTGGTGGTCCTCCCCCTGGTCCTCCTACTCTGGGTGGTAGCTCTAGTGTGGGTTGCCATCCCGACAGGGGTCTCCCCAATCAGATCCTATGGCTCTGGATATTGCGGCATCATCAGCAGTCATCCAGATGCCTGTCTCAGGGTTGATTGGCATGAGGATTTCTCTTGCTTCTTGTCATATCACATGTGATTCTTCCAGCGCAACTTCTTCCACTGCTTGCATGATCATTGCCATTAGTGCTGGCGAGCATATGTGAATTGGTTCTGGTTCTGTAATGTGGGTGGACTCAGCTCATTCTAGGAGGTGGTCTTGTATTGCTCCTATGCTACTTTCTGTGTGTTCTGGCTGTCGTCCTTCTTCTTGTTCTTCACTTTGGGTGACGCTGTTGGAGACTGCTTCTCCGGTGGTGTGTTCTCTTACTTGCCTGTCGATGGGACCCCAATCCGCATGGCTATTTAGTTCTCACGCGTCAATGTCGCAATGGTACCTTGGTCCTGCTGGTCGTATTATGTCCCAGTGAGAGTCTATTGGATTCCACATAACTTCTGTCCAGCACAAGTGGTCGAAGTTGAACTCAACTGGTCGGAACCTTGTAGGTCCATTGAACTCGACAAAGTATCCTGTTTCTTCCTGTCTTTCTCTCCAACTGGCCGCCCCTAAGAAGTGTGTTGGTACGTTGCGTTCTCCCCTTTGGGTTAGTGTGTAGGGACGAAAACTCATCCACTGGTCCCTGGTTGTTACAGACACAGTGGTATCTTGGTCTTAATGTAACGTTGTCATGACATTAGCTTGACTTGAGCTCGTAGAGGCAGTAACAGACTTAGCAAACTGGCATGACAACTCGGAGGTCCATGGTCTTGTCCTGGTGAATGCGTGGAGGCACACCAACAAGGCTTATACTAATGATGACTTGAAAGGCTTGAAGGGTGATAGAGATAGAAGAGAGAAAGAGAGAGAGAGAGAGAAGATGCGAGGTAGAAAGTGACGATTCAAGAAGACCAAGATGGCGTATCTTGGTCTTCGCAAGCTATCTTAAATACAAGTCGAGCAGGCTTACAAGTGCTGCTATGAGTCTCGGTATGGTAGCGTCCAATGTATCACGTAAGTAGCGCAATCCTAATACTACTACTACTAGTACTAGGATTGAGTCATAACTCAGTCAGCAATCACGCGCAATCTCCTATCGTACTACATCGTAGACACCTAAGTCTGCGACTAATATACCTTACCGCCGTAATTGCAACCAGTACAGTAAGGGTCCACAAGCCAAAACGTAACAGGAGGATCCCCTCCCCCTAATGGGTGGCTCAGAGGAAACCCTCCCCCAGAATTCACCAGAGATCAAGAAACCAGTCAGACATTTCTCAATGCCTTCTCCCTCTATTGAGGGATGAATCCACATGTCCAACAGTTAACACTCCCTTACTCATGGGCCATGACACTACTGTCTTATGTCCAGGGACCTTTGGTGGACAACCAGGTTGAAGAACAGATTCAATGGTTGGTGGACCAGTTAGCTGGAGGAGTAGCAATGAACGAAGAAAACCTCTGGAACACCATCAAAACCCACTTCATCCAAGCATATACTGATACTACCCAGCAACGAAAAGCACACCATGCCATCCAGACACTCCAAATGGACAAGAAGATATTGACACATATATTGCCAAATTCTCAAACAAGGCAAACAAGGCGGGTTACAATAAAGATGAAGCCACCACCCTGGAAAATTTCCAGAAGGGACTGCCAGCAGTGCTGGTTGTAAATGCGATCAAATTTCACCACCCAATAACATGGGACAACTGGAAGGCTGCAGTCACCCTCCAACAAGCTGAATACTTACTCCTTAAAGACAAACTGACTAAAGGGAGGAATGACAAACGAGGTGGAGCATCCCAGGATCAGTGGCTGTCAACCTTGAACAAAACAAAAGATCCCAACATAATGGATGTCAGTTGCAGTCAAGCTTGAGCAGCAATGACCAAAGATGAAAAGAAGCAGCTTCAAAAGAAAGGAAGATGCTTCCAGTGCCAAGGACAGGGGCATATCTCACACTTTTGCCCCCAGAAGCCAGCAACAACCATCAAAATGGTGGACATCACTACTCCAACCATCACTACCATATCCATGATGTCTTCTCAACCCCTTTCAAACAAAGAACAAGCAGAAGCACAAGTCACTGCCTTGTTCACACAAAGTCCTGAAGTCTGCAAACTCATGGTGGACAAATTATTTGGACAAAAGAAGGATTTTCTGAACGCTTGAACCTGGCAGCCTGGGCTAGAGCATTAAAACTTAGCATGTACAATAGCAGAATCCATTCCATGCAAATTCCAGTCCTTTTCAAATCTGTGCATGTGATAGCTGAATGAAATGTCCTAATAGACTTAGGAACAACCAACAATTTCATAAATATCAACCTCCTGAAAAGACTCAAAATCACCTGCCTTCCCACAGAACAACCTATCAAATATGGAATGTGGACAGAACTCACAACCAAGGAGGTGATATTACACACTTCACTGATCTAACAGTCCAAACTGGAGAAAAAATTCAACACCTCCAGTTCCTAATCACAGATCTTGGAACTGATGAAGTCATCTTGGGGTACCCATGGTTCACAGCCTTCAAACCAAAATTCCACTGGCGAGATGCCACTATTGACAAAGAGTTCCAGCCAGTTGTTATCACCAGTCTAAACTTGTTGGACAAAGCCATGCCTGTGGAATCTACCATTAAGGCATTGGAGACATATCAACTCAACGAGCTAGCCTGGGAACAGTTGGAACAAGAATAGGATCCCCACATTCGACTACAGAAGACCACCACCACATCAGAGTTGGCCCAATGAGAAGCAGCCAAAAGGGCCCCAAAAACATCTGAGGAAATGGTTTCCAAGGAATATTGGAGGCATCACAAAGTACTCAGCAAGGAAGCTTTGCAATGCTTCCCCCCTTCAAGAGTCTGGAATCACACTATCAACCTTATCCCTGAAGCCCCAAGAACCATGGATTGCAAGGTGTATCCCTTAACAATTCTGGAAACTGAAATCTTCACAGAGTTTGTGAGTGAACACCTAAAGAAAAATTACATCCAGCTGTCAAAATCCCTGTATGTGTCTCCCTTCTTTATTAAGAAGGACAGGAAATTATGCCCAGTACAAGATTATTGCTGCCTTAATGACATCACCATCAAGAACCATTACCCACTTCCCCTTATCCCTGAATTAATAGATAAGATCTGGAATGCACAGCTCTATTCCAAATTAGACATATGATGGGGATACAACAACATGTGCATCAAAGAAGGGGATGAATGGAAGGTGGCATTCAAAACCAACCAGGGGCTGTTCAAACCCAAAGTTATGTTCTTCAGACTGACAAACTCACCTAGTACCTTCCAAATGATAATGGACACCATCTTTCAAGAATTGGTGCTAACTGGAGAAGTGATTGTTTATATGGACAACATCCTAATCACAACATTAGACAACCTCGACCATCACAGATGCATATTGCACAAAGTCCTGGACCTATGCAATGAACATGATCTATACATCAAACCAGAGAAATGCATTTTTGAAGTGCATGAAGTGGGGGGGGGGGGGGTGGATGGTGCACTGGGCTTTTGCCACCCTCCACCTTGTCCTGAGGAATGTCACATGTGTTGGACCTCTGGTTCGATCCTGGCAGGAGACAGACGAGGGCACTCATTTACCACCTTTCTTATCCGCCCTGAACCCCAACAACAACTAAAAACAACTGGCCTGCTTAGCCATGCACTCACTTCCAATCCAGGCTCTGTCATGCTGCACCACTGACATCCCATGCCACCAACTATCACCACACTCATTTGCCATTACTGGGCTCTGCTGCTAGCTGCCACATCCCCCTGACACCATTTCCTACCATCACCCCTGTTCCATCTCTGACTCCATTTCCAACAATCCCACACTACCCCTGATTCAATCTCTGCCACTCACAGTCTCTCTCTAACTCACTATGGTACCCTTGGGTTGCAAGTCCGCTCAATTTGGTGTAGAAAGGTCAGGTCCTTGTAGATGGTTGCAACACCAACTTGTGACCCTGCGCAGTCCTGACAAATAAGGCAGGTGACTGTGGTCACAAACCCACTTGCCAAGGCAAGAAAAGGAAGGTCCTCAGTCAGTGTGCCAGGGAAGGTGCCGAGGGGCTGGAAGGCGATGACGGTGTGGGAGGTAGGGATGAGGATTTGGATGACATAACATATAGATGGAGTGGGAGACTGCACTGGGAGACCTCATACATCCCCTACCTTACCTAACACACCAACTCTGACTGGGTTCCTCTGGGAGGTGCCCCTAGTGGGTGGGGTTTAAATCCCTCACCCCAACAACCCTATGAATGCACTGGGTCTCTGGACCCATAGACTCTTCCCCTCTTGTAATCTATGTGTACTAGCTGTCTACTTACCCTTGTCTCAGTCCCTTTACATCCCAATTATATGTATGGTCGGGTATGTGGAGTAGACCATGGGTTCTATAGGGGCCCTGGTGCAGAAGGTGTTATTTGTGGTTAAAGTGTCGCTGTTTCCACCTATTCTGTGACTGTACATTGCCCTAAGTCGAGTTACCTTATTTAGATATGCTTAGTCAGGTTGATATATCCTGCAGAGGACAGAAAATATGCCTTTAGTCTTATATCCTCCTCTGCAGGTGAGTAACTAGTTTTACCTTGATCAATATAGTCTTATATCCTCCTCTGCAGTCCCCTTGTGTCCTCTGTAACTCAAGGGCCTTTCACATTCTAACAGTTTGGTGGTTGCATTTGTCCATGAGTTATGCATGAATTGCACCATTGGTCAGACTTCTGCCCAGTTATCCTGCTTCACATTGCACCAGTGTCATAAATATTGTTCCAGCCATTGATTGGTGTGTTTGGATTGTCCATCAGTTTGGGGGTGATATGCCAAGGATATATTCTGTAGTATTCCTAGTGTGGAGCAGAGTTGCCTCATAAATGTCAATGTGAATCTGGGATCTCAGTTGGATATGATTTTTCAAGGTAGTCTGTAGTGGGGGTAAATGTGTTGGAGGTACAATTTGGCCACTCCTTCTGATGTGATGGTCTCATTTCAGTGGATGAATATAGCCACTTTTGAGCAGTTGTGGTCAGTGATCGTAAGGATTGAGTTGAATCCATTTGACATGGGGAGTTTGACAATAAAGTTCATTGATACCACTTCAAATGGTTCAGCAGATGGGTCGGTCATGATAGGGAACAGATGGGGTTTTCATCAGTGGGGGTTGATTTTGTTGCTTTGGCACATAGTGCATCCCTTGACATAGGCTTCTATGTCTTTTCACATGTTGGGCCACCAACAGTCACATTGTACTAGTTCCAAGGTGTTTGCAATTCCTGGATGCCCAGTGCTAGGTGTGTCATGGAAAAAGGTAATTACCCCCCATTTAAGATTGTTGTTTCCCACAACAATGAGAGCATTGCCCTTCCACCATAGCCCATCATGTTTCTTCAGGTTATGGGGTTCTATCCATGGAAGTAGTGTTGATTCATCCATATTCTGTACGATTTGACACCATATATCCATGTCATGCATGGATGTTTGGGTGACTTTTAGGAATACTTCCTCTGGTAGTACTGTGACATGATCATTGTCTGCGGTTCCATTATCATAGTTGGATCTTCTGGATAGAGAGTCTGCCTGCATGTTCTTTGTTCCAGGGATGTGCTTGAGTATGAAATTGTACTCTGAGAGTTCCTGGAATTCTCAGGCAACCTGTCAGCTGATTTTTCGGGGTTCCTTCCAGGATTGGAGGTTGGTATGATCAGTGTGGATAGTAATGAGATGAGGGGATCATATTAGGTAGGTTTGCCATGTCTGTAGTGCTTTGACAATGGCCAATAATTCCCTGTCATAAATGTTGTAGTTTCACTCTGCTTCTGTCAGGGACTTGGAGTAAAATGCAACAGGGTGCATCTTGTGATCTTCTCCTTTTTGGTTTAGCATGGCTCCTAAGGTGTAGGTAGAAGCGTCTACTTCAATTTCAAAGGGTTCATCCAGTTGGGCGAAAAGGAGTACAGGTTTGCTACTGATTTGGTCTTTGATGATGTCAAATGCTTTTTGTCTTGCATTGGTTCATTCCCATGGCACATTCTTTTTGTGAGGTCATGCGGTGGTCTGGCTATCATAGAGAATCCTCAAATAAATCATCTGTAGAAATTGCAGAATCCTAAGAAGGCATGTGTTTCCTTAACAGACTTTGGTGCCTTCCATTTGTGTACTCCTTGTACTTTGATGGAGTCCATTCACAACTTGCCATGCCTGATAATCAGGCCTAGGTATTCCACTTCATGCACTTGTTTTTTTTTGTGTAATTTGATTTATATTCTGGAGCAGTAGGTAATACAAAGCTGGTCCTACAGTATGGTGCTACTACTCTGTGTGGAAACTCGGCATATACTGGACTCCCTCACTGTTTAATCAGATATTCCCGGGCATGCTTATCTGGCCTCTTGACCTGCTAACCTATTTGGTGATAACAGTGAAGGGCGGAACCTTCTGTTAGAATGCGACCTATAGAGGGCCCTTGAGTCACAGAGGACACAAGGGGACTGCAGAGGAGGATATAAGACTATATTGATCAAGGTAACACTAGTTACTCACCTGCAGAGGAGGATATAAGACTAAAGGCATATTTTCCGTCCTCTGCAGGATATATCAACCTGACTAAGCATATCTAAATAAGGTAACTCGACTTAGAGCAATGTACAGTCACAGAATAGGTGAAAACAGCAACGCTTTAGCCACAAATAACACCTTTATAGGGCCAGAAAGCTAGCTGAAGACCTCACTGGCCTACACCCTTCATTTATTGACATGTGCCCTAAACATTGCATGGCATATACTGGAGACTCTCATTCTCAATCCACCTGCTCATACAAAGACTGTGATTAACAGTGCTACAAACCACAGCAGAGTCCTACAGCCATACCAAAGTCAAGGGCAACCATGCTCTATATGCCCATCACTCCCATCATTCAGGCATACTATGCCAATGCAGAGACATCACATGAGATGCACCATAGGGATGAATGCTTGAAGAGGACACTAGATGTGCTTGCAAGGGGTGCTGGTGTGAAGAGGTCAGAGTTTGCCAACTCTGACAACCATATTCACCACTACACCAAATTGGGGCTATTCCATGATGAAAGAGACACTGCCCTATCAATCTCTACAGATGGTGCTCAGCTCACCATGAAAAAGCAGTCCAATATGTGGCTCCTAATTGTTGTGCTGCTCAGTCTCCCACCAGAGATGTGCTACAGAGCAAGCAATGTCATTGTCCCACTTGCCATCCCAGGCCCATCAGCACCTGGGAACATTGAGTCCTTCATATATCCCCTTTTTGAAGAGATGGCAATGGCAAGTGTGGGGATGTGGACATGAGATGCTATTGACTCATCCTACTTTGTTCTGAGAGCATATCTCTGTGGTGTAAAAGGAGACATGCTTGGATCTGCCAAGTTGAGTGGGATGGCAGGACATTCAGCCCTTTATGGTGATTGCTTCAGTTTGGTACAAGGTGCTTGCCCTGCCAAGGACAGAGGTGCTAGGGCCCAGTACTATCCAATCTCTCCACCTCAAAAGGAAAGATATAATCCTGGTCGCCATATTGTTGACCTGGATAACTTGCCCATGAGAGGCCAAAGACAATATTGGCAGACTATTGAAAGGCTAGAGTCTGCAAGAACCCAAGCAGAGCTTCAAAGGACTGTGAAGGAGACAGGAATCTCATACCTTACAATATGTACAGCCAGTCCTACATTTTCCCATCCATCATTCTTCCTGTTGGACCCCTTCCATTTATTCTATGAAAACTGCATGGTACACATCTGTGACCTGTGGGTGACCCACAGCTCCATTGATGAGAAGATACATATGGATGCAGGCATGGCCTCAAAACTTGGTGCAGAGGTTGAAAAGGCAGTGAAGACCCTCCCTTCATCTTTCTGCTGATAAGTGACCCTATTGCACTTAGTGGCTCTAATGGACTTGTAGATTACGGACTACTTTAGATTTGATCTGTACAATCTAGGAATTCTATGACATCACTGTACAATGACATCATATGGACTACTCCAAACTCTTCATTGTACTTTCACCCTTGTTTTCTTTATAGCATTATCCTTATTGTGATGTCACTATGATATCATATTTGTCTGGACTTTCTTTGTTCTACTCGCCTTGTTCTCCTTTTAGTACACTCCTTTGTCCTGTATGTAGAACAATGCTCCTTGTATTCTGTAACTCTATGTTACACTCCTTGTAGTAGTGTCACACCTCTGTACAGTATAAGTAGAGTACTCTGTACACCCTGGTCCACATCAGTTCTCACTCTGTTGTGTGCCAGACTCTCTGCTTCAACTGCAATTCCCCTGTCTCACCTCTGCTTCCAGTATTCCAGTATATCTCACCACAGTCACCTTGCCACTGTGAGTTTACACTTCTTGTCTGCTGTTCATCACCATCATCTTGTCTCAAGTGATTACATCTAATAAAGTATGCCTTAGATACTGTGAAGGAACATCCAAAAAGGGACCTCTCAAAGAGCATCACCACCCCAATCCCCCTTGTGTTTGACACAGATGGATGCCCGGAACTCCCAAAAGTTGTTGCTCATGATGGATATAAAGCTAAGGTTGTTCAGACATTGCTGAGGAGTATTGCACTGCACATGTCCATGAGTCATTCTTCAATTCATGTGCTATAGTATATCACACATGTGAATTAGGGTATGTCACTGGAATTGAGAACCAGACCATCCCATGGGGATCATTGTCAAATGATCCATCTGCCTGGATAGATGAGGAATGATTTTGAGTGGAAGGACCCATCCAAGATCTGGATCGATAAGGTCTTTCACCTGCTAGACCATTGGAGGGACAGGCAAGACCAAGGTATTGGCTCCCTGATGTGGGTTCCAACATGCCCACTCTTCAATGATATGGAACAGCCTACAATATATAAGCAGAACATCTGGCATGCTAGAACCTCTTGATAAGTGACCATTGCACACTAAGCAGCTCACATGGACCGGACTTGCAGCATGGACTGCTTTAGATTAGATATACAGGATATGCAGATTAGATATTGATCTGTACAATCTCAGACACCTTGTATTGACATATGTGACACCATCACAGTGTTAGCTCAACCTGAGCAGATATAAGGTGACAATAGACTTAGCAGGCCACACATGTAGCATATGGCTAGAAGGCATGTGTTGGATACTCAAAGGTGTATCTTTGTGTTTCACCCATCCTTCCTGGGCCTTCTTAATAAGGTCCTGTGCTTGTTGTCTGGCTTTGCCTTGAGGTGACTGCCAGATACATCAGGCAGCCTACATGTAACGCCACTACAGGGGGATTGAGTATGACCTGTACTAAGTCAGTCAATACGTGGTAGTACAAGCTCAATGGCTTGACTTCAGTAGAATGATGCACAAGGATCATAAGGTCTCAGGACACTTGGATCATAGAGGGGAGCTAAGGCAGAAAGACCTAGTGTAAGTGGGGATTGCGAGACAGGGAATGCACCAAGGCAACCTTTGTTAGATGAGTGTAGTAATGACACAAGAAGTCAAGTCTACTGTACAAGCTAGGTAAGACTAGGATTAAATAGCGAGTGGCATGTATGTGCCATACAAACATATGATGCCAGTGCCATGATAAGGAACAAGGGAGAAAGCATATAGAGAATAAAGGATAGGGCATATTGGGCACAAGGGTGAATCATGTGGGGTTGTGCATGAGTGAGAACAACACGTAAACTAGCACATGTCAAGCTTTATCAGAAGAGATGATTGATAAGCAGGGTGTGCAATAGGAACTGGCAAATTGTAAAGTCCATGTAATCATACAGGGCTCGTATATAGTAAAAGGGGATATGGGAAAAGATAGCAAGAAATAAACAAGTCTGAGAAAGAAATCATAACACTACAACAGAGATGTAGGGGTATTGACGCATTTCTGAGGCTTCTGCATCGTTCTGGGGACATATGGAGGTGGAAAGACGTGTCCCAGGGTTGAGGGGAGTGGAGACAGGCTTGGAATCGCTCAGACCATGCTCTTGAAGCAGATTGGAGATGTACTGGCTCTGGGAGATGGAAAGGCAACAATTAGGACAATCTCTGTGGATTTCTAGGCCAAGTAATTGGGTGGTAGGGCCAAGATCTCGAAGTTTGAAGTGAGTAGAGAGCTCTTGGACAATTGAATCAATCTTGGCTCCATCCTTGCAGGCAAGTGTGATATCATCCACAAACACAGGCATTAAGATCCTGACATCATCCCTGAGGTAGATGTACAGCCCATGGTCGGATTGGACACGATTGAAGCCCATAGAAGTGAGCACAGAGTGAAGGGTCTTGTTCCAGACCCTGCCTGCTTGCTTCAAGCCATATAGCGACTTTCTCAGCTTGCAGACATGATCTGGACCGCCCACTTCAAATCCCTCAGGCTGCAGCATGTAGATCTCTTCCTCCAGAGTGCCATTGAGATAAGCATGAGAGATGTCAATGGAGCGAAGTTCAAGGTCTTCAATGGCTGATAAGGCAAGGACAATGCAAATGGTGGAAGAGTGAACTGTGGGAGCAAATGTCTCTTTGAAATCAAAGCCAGGATGCTGAGAATAGCCCTTGGCCACCAATCTGGCCTTGTACCGGTCCAGGAAGCCATCAGCATTGTGCTTCACCTTCATGAACCATCTGGAGCCAATTGCACGCTTCCCAGGTGGCAATTTGACGATCTCCCAAGTGCCATTCAGTCTGTGAGCCTCCATCTCTTCCTCACAAGCCTTATGCCACAGATCTGCATCAGAGCGACGCTGGGACTGACTGTAGGATGTGGGCTCAGCTGTGGATGCTACACCAGCCTGGATGATGTCAAGGGGATCATCAGAGTCATCATCTTTGTCTGAGGAGACTATTGCTGGTGTGGGCTCCCTTGGCTGCTTGTAGCGATCTGGAACAGCCCATTGCTCTGGCAGCCACTGATCTCTAGGACGTCTGGAGCGCTGGGGATGAGAGGGAGGAGGAGGAGGATGAGGGAGACGAGCTGGAGGTGTTGAAGGTGATGGAGATGAAGGAGGAAGTGAATGATAAATGGACTGAGGTGTCTGTGAGTGAAGAGGGGCTGGAGCGACGCTTGGAGGCGAAATGGGAGGAACAGAGGGCAGATCAGATTCAGTAGACCCATCTCCCCCATGAACTGGCATCTGTGACTCAAATGGAGCATTCAGGACATCATCTGAGAAGTCTGGGAGTGAAATGGAAGCAGGAGGTGAGTCAAGAAGGGAATCAGGATGAGGGGGAGGCAGGTGGGGTACAGAGTGAGTCTGGAGCATGAAAAAGCGTTCATCAAAGTCAGCCCTCTCTGAGATGAGCACCTTCTTGGTCAAAGGATTGTAGAACTTCCTTCCATCCCTTGTATCCCTGAGGGTATCCAGTGAATGCACACTTCTCCATGTGCAATCCAAGGCTGCCAAGTGGTCACTTATCTCTCTGGATCAGCACATAAGCAGTACAGCCCCAGACACGAAGCCTAGACAGATCTGGCTTGCTCCCAATGAATGCCTCATGAGGTGTGCTGCCTGGGACCGCTGAGGTGACCAGTTTGTTGCTAGTGTGAATGAAAGTGGCCAGAGCTTCGCCCCAGAAGGCTGTGGGCATCCCAGACTCATGCAGCATCGAAACAACACTTTCCTCTATCATCCTGTTGGCCCTCTCAGCCACTCCATTCTGCTGAGGGCAATTCCTGGCAGTGTGCTGCCTCTGGATGCCATGCTCAATGCAGAACACCTCAAACTCCCCAGACATGTACTCCCCACCTTTATCATCCCTCAGAGTGCCCAGTTTCGCTCCAGTGACATTCTCAGCCCAAGACTTGAACTGTTTCAAGGCAGCAAATGTCTCAGCCTGTCGCTTCAAGAGGTAAACAGCCTTGAAGCGAGAGAAGTCGTCGATGAATGTGACCCAATAGCGGTACCCTTGGTGTGTAGGCACCTTCACAGGGCCATGGACGTCGCTATGGACCAATTGAAGCGGTGTTGAGGCTCTGGAGGTCGAAGTTGGAAAGGGATCTGCATGCATCTTGCCAGCTTTGCAGGCTTCACATACTGGATCAGGATCTGCTTGTGAATCAAGCTTGAAACCGGTCACCAGGTTGCCTGAGAGCAGCTTCTTGATGCCTGCCAAGTGATGGTGGCAGAGGCGACGATGCCAGAGGTCCCAGTCCAATGGGAGGGTGGTAGCAGATGATAATGAGGCAAATTCCTCCACTGGAATGGTGTCCCCCACCAGATATGCAGCATTTGAAGGTCCAGTCTTCGCTTGAAAGGCAATCCTGTTGTCCCTGATGAAGTGTAGGGTGTCCTTCTCAATGGAGACGATGAAATGGCGATGGAGAGTGAGATATAAGACAGACAATAGATTCCTGCAGAGTGCAGGGACATATAGGACATTAGTGAGCTCTAGAGGTGCCATTTCTTTGCCATTCACCACAGGATTGAAGTGGACCGACCCCACCCCTTCAGAATAGACCACAGACCCATCACCCAGCCTAATTTCGACTCGATGTGGCTTCAAATTGCGGATCCAATGATGATTGAATGTCATATGAGCTGAGGCACCAGTGTCTGCATTCCAGGAAGTGTGAGAGTCGTTCTGGAGAGCAGAAAATAGGGCACTTGCAGATGCAGCTGAAGCAGACTGTGGGGCTTCTGGAGGTGACTGAGACGAGATGGTGGCAGGTGAAGCTGTGGAGGAAGAAGGGGGATTGATCTGATGGATGAGGCGGTCCTTGAGGAAGCATTTGGCCTCAATGTGGCCCAAGCGAGAGCAGAAGTCGCATTTGGGGCGACTGGAGGAGCTGGATTGAGTGGAGGGAGTGGAAGGAGTGGAATGTGGAGTTGAGGGAGCCTTGGGACATGATTTAGACGTTGTGGATGATGCTGAGAACGCTGATGAGGTCCCAGATAGGTCGGAACGGGTCTGATCCATGTTCCTGAGTGATTAGATCACAGATTGCTTGTCAAACTTGTCCAGGACCGAAATTGTGTGTACAACTTCATCAAATGATTGTGGGAGTGCCCTAATGATAGCCATGACAGCCAGCTCATCATAGAGGTTGTCCAGGGTGAAGGAGGAGGGTGAGAGCGACTTTATGACCCTAATCTGCTCATCCACCTTGTTAATGAGTGATTCCAGGGACTCTGAGTCGTCTTTCTGGGTGGATAGGAGTGTGTGGTAGGCATTGAAGCGAGGGGCAGTTCTCTGTTGGACAAGGAGGCTTTGAGGGTGTCCCAGATAGCAATGGGGTCGTCTTCACAGTCCCTAATAAGCACCCTGAGTTCATGAGACATTGCAGTCTTGAGAGCTCCAGCAGCTCTTTCAGCCTTAACCTCCCATCTCTCCAGCTTATCCTCGTCTGGAGGCGTAGCAGGAGTGAGGACATTGCCCTTAGAGTCCAGGACTTTGGGTTTTCCAGCTGGTTTCTTCTCTGAGCCAGAAACCAATCGCCAAAGGCCATTGAGCTGTAGCCAGGACTTGATATCATCGGCCCAGAGGCGATAGTTTTCAGTTGTGAGAGGAGAAATGGACGAGATGGAGGTGTCTCTGGATGTGGACATGTTGAGGGCGATGTGGGCGATGGAATGGAGAGGAATGGAGTGATTTGGATGAATGGAAGAGTGGGAAATGAATGGAGTTGATTGGAGTGATTGGAATGAGTGTGGAGAGCTGAGAGTGAAGAGAGCAGCAGGGATGACAGCAAGAATCAGTCAAGTCACAGGGCAGGGCCCATAACCTGTTAGAAAGCAACCTTTAGAGGGCCCTTGAGTCACAGAGGACACAAGGGGACTGCAGAGGAGGATATGAGACTAAAGCCATATTTTCCATCCTCTGCAGGATATATCAACCTGACTAAGCATATCTAAATATGGTAACTCCACTTGGAGCAATGTACAGTCACAGAATAGGAGAAAACAGTGACACTTTAACCACAAATAACAGATATATCAACCTGACTAAACATATCTAAATAAGGTAACTTGATGTGGAACAATGTACAGTCACAGAAGAGGAGAAAACAGCAACACTTTAACCACAAATATCAGTGTGGTCTCCTTTTGAATTAATTTCTTTTTTATTAGTGCCCATGCATGCCATTGCTGTTGGCATCAGCCCTGTTCCATGTGAGTATCTTTGTCTTGTTCACTTTACCACCTATGTTCCATATCGCCTTGGGAGGTTCCTATGTTCTTCCTGTCTTGACCTCTTACTTCTTCCCTCTACCATGTCAACTTGCTCATAAATACAGGTATGCTCACTGCACCATGTCACCACTTTGCCACAAGCACCAATATTGGATTTCACAATAGATGTACCCCACATGGGCAACTCTTCCACTTATTTTCCTGATCTTCCAACTAAATCCTCAGCTAAGTTTGCCCTTTGTCTATGCAGCATACTTACTGACTTGTGTACTACTCTTTTTATTGTTTTATACTTGATCTTTTGTCTTAACTGATCATAGAACATCTGGTGCTGTTGCCCCCTTTGGCATTTTATTGTCAATGAATTTAACAATATAAATGGTGTTGGTATACCAAGTCTACTTAGTGATATTCCCCACATGGCCAATCCCACTGACAATTCTTCTACACCTCAATGTATGTACTCCCAGCCACATGTTCAAGTGTGGTCATCCTTTGCCAGTAGCTCCAGTCTCTCAGTGGAGTTGGTTATTACATCACATCTTCACATTGCTGACTGGTCATAGGTGCACCATGATGAGAGCCCTCAATCTCTGGCTGTCAATGAGACCGCCCACCCCTTTCAAACTTTTGATGAAATGGAGGCCAAACCCATTGAGAGGCAACTCCAACTCCAAGTTGAAGATCCACATATGGATTCTGCAGTGACCCCAGGTCAGTAACAAAAGCTTGACTGACTTGAGCCTTGAAGTTCACTCATTCATAGGAGGCCATCCCAAGGGCTTATACACCAATATCATTAATGCCACTAGTGATGCAGCAACCATGGTGACCTTAAGAGCCCTGCAAAATGGGACTCTGAAGCTGCCTTGCCACACCCATGCTCCTCCAAGCCCAGATCCCTCAATCTCAGGTGGAAATGAGTCAGAGACAGGTGACCTCCAGGTTTTCAAATGTATGTGGCCCTGTTCTAGTGAATATGCGATATGAACTTTTTCACAGTGCCAGCAGGGAAAAAGAGGGTTCCTTGTCCTAACGAGGACAAGCTAGCAATGTGTACACACTGTACAAACAGATGGTGTCACCAATGTGATATGGAACAAAGGAGAAAGCATAAGAGGAACAATGGTAAGACATAATGGGAACAAAGGTGAATCACATGGGGTCACATGTGAGTGAGAGTAACATGGAAACTAGCACATGTCAAGCTTTATCAAAAGAGTCCATTAATAAGCAGGGCATATGATAGGAACTGGTAAATTGTGAAGTCTGCATAGTCATACAGGGCTTGTACAGTATCAGGAGTGGAATAGGGATTCAAGGGGGGGGAGGTGGTGCAATGGGCAAACACTCCCCCCCTTGCCTTACATGGGACAGCTTTGGTGATGGACTCTGGGTTTGAATCCAGGCTGGTGCATTCCCTGCAGGCCTACCCCCCTGCTTTGGCAGGAAACTCACATGAGGTTGCAGCCTCACAACTACCACCTTTGGCCTTTCTGGCCTCCAGGTATCCATTCCCATCTAACCCTGTGGCACCTTGCCACATGACACTCCTTGTCTCTGACTGGGGTCCACTGCGTGCCACCGGCCGGCCCCCCACTCCTTGGCGGCTACCCCTTGGAGCCTTACCTAATCTGACATGCCCCTGCTCCTTCCCGATTCCTCTCTACCTGCCCCATGTTTGGTGGAGGAGGTGGACTGGATGACACATACAGAGGGACAACGTCATTACTGAAGCTTGCAAGACCTCCCTTACTGGGGGTCTCCCACACCTGCTGACCTTGCCAGGTTGGCCTCTCTATAACTGTTAAATTATCTCATGTGGCTGCGACACATAAATAAGCCACTTTGTAAGCGTGTTTCATAAATGGGTTAGAGTTAGCCCGACTGGTCTGTATCTCTGGTAAGCACCCCAGAATATAAATTGATTCAAAAAAAAAAAAGAATAGGGATTCAAAGAAAGAGCAAGTCCAAAAGAGAAATTGTAACATTACCCCCCTGTCTTGACCTGAAGCCACCTCAACTTCAGGATTCAGGGTCGATCAAGTTGTAAATGTCAGTGTACAAATCATTCTCTGGCCACTCTGACATGTCTCAAGGGCAGAAGTGAGTGTGCAGGAAGAGGAAGGGGCCTCATGCTCCACACTTGTGGCACATTTTGTACTGAGGGCAGTGTATCTCCTCATGGTTGGCATTGGAGCAGAGACACTGCCCACACCACTGCCCTTGAGTATTGGGTATGATAGTCAGCAGGGATGGTGCTGTGAAGGATGTAGTTTCGTTGACTGGGGCTGTCTGGCATATGCACTCTTCTGCTTCTTGCATGGTGATCACTTCTGCAACCATGTTGGTACATCAGCAGATGCACCAGTGAGACTGGTGCTTTTGACTTTGGCAGTGCCAACATGCCAGTTGGGGTCTTGTGGAGCAGTCATGTATGAGGTGGTGGGGGCTGTTGTAGTCATAGCACTGTGACCTATGGGATTGGTCATGAAGTTGGGGGAATTTAACTGGTCCCCCATGTCAGGTAGAGAAGGGAATGGTGTAATGGGAAAGTCATAGTGGGGTAGGAAGGGCTGTGAGGCAAGCATATTTGTTGGTGATGGTGGTGAGTGCTCTAGCATACTGCAGGTGTCATTTAGTACCTGTTAACATCATATCCACAGTAAGTTGCTCAGCCTGAAGCTTCCAGCCCATGTCTTCCAGTTCTTTGTGTCTCTGGTCCAGCTCCATCATGGCCATGAGTCCGGTGCATAGTTGTGTTACTTCAGCTGTAAGACACAGCATGTTGAGTTCGATCAACATCTCATCCAGAGCACAAGCATGGATGTCATTCAGATCAAAGAACTGGAGTTGTTCAGCAGTGAATGGGGGGGCAGAGACATTAGGGCAGAGAGTGGACAGGTAGACCTTATCCTCCTCTGCAGGTGAGTAACTAGTTCTACTTTGATCAATATAGTCTTATATCCTCCTCTGCAGTCCCCTTGTGTCCTCTGTGACTCAAGGGCCCTCTAAAGGTTGCTTTCTAACAGGTTATGGGCCCTGCCCTGTGACTTGACTGATTCTTGCTGTCATCCCTGCTGCTCTCTTCACTCTCAGCTCTCCACACTCATTCCAATCACTCCAATCAACTCCATTCATTTCCCACTCTTCCATTCATCCAAATCACTCCATTCCTCTCCATTCCATCGCCCACATCGCCCTCAACATGTCCACATCCAGAGACACCTCCATCTCGTCCATTTCTCCTCTCACAACTGAAAACTATCGCCTCTGGGCCGATGATATCAAGTCCTGGCTACAGCTCAATGGCCTTTGGCGATTGGTTTCTGGCTCAGAGAAGAAACCAGCTGGAAAACCCAAAGTCCTGGACTCTAAGGGCAATGTCCTCACTCCTGCTACGCCTCCAGACGAGGATAAGCTGGAGAGATGGGAGGTTAAGGCTGAAAGAGCTGCTGGAGCTCTCAAGACTGCAATGTCTCATGAACTCAGGGTGCTTATTAGGGACTGTGAAGACGACCCCATTGCTATCTGGGACACCCTCAAAGCCTCCTTGTCCAACAGAGAACTGCCCCTCGCTTCAATGCCTACCACACACTCCTATCCACCCAGAAAGACGACTCAGAGTCCCTGGAATCACTCATTAACAAGGTGGATGAGCAGATTAGGGTCATAAAGTCGCTCTCACCCTCCTCCTTCACCCTGGACAACCTCTATGATGAGCTGGCTGTCATGGCTATCATTAGGGCACTCCCACAATCATTTGATGAAGTTGTACACACAATTTCGGTCCTGGACAAGTTTGACAAGCAATCTGTGATCTAATCACTCAGGAACATGGATCAGACCCGTTCCGACCTATCTGGGACCTCATCAGCGTTCTCAGCATCATCCACAACGTCTAAATCATGTCCCAAGGCTCCCTCAACTCCACATTCCACTCCTTCCACTCCCTCCACTCAATCCAGCTCCTCCAGTCGCCCCAAATGCGACTTCTGCTCTCGCTTGGGCCACATTGAGGCCAAATGCTTCCTCAAGGACCGCCTCATCCATCAGATCAATCCCCCTTCTTCCTCCACAGCTTCACCTGCCACCATCTCGTCTCAGTCACCTCCAGAAGCCCCACAGTCTGCTTCAGCTGCATCTGCAAGTGCCCTATTTTCTGCTCTCCAGAACGACTCTCACACTTCCTGGAATGCAGACACTGGTGCCTCAGCTCATATGACATTCAATCATCATTGGATCCGCAATTTGAAGCCACATCGAGTCGAAATTAGGCTGGGTGATGGGTCTGTGGTCTATTCTGAAGGGGTGGGGTCGGTCCACTTCAATCCTGTGGTGAATGGCAAAGAAATGGCACCTCTAGAGCTCACTAATGTCCTATATGTCCCTGCACTCTGCAGGAATCTATTGTCTGTCTTATATCTCACTCTCCATCGCCATTTCATCGTCTCCATTGAGAAGGACACCCTACACTTCATCAGGGACAACAGGATTGCCTTTCAAGCGAAGACTGGACCTTCAAATGCTGCATATCTGGTGGGGGACACCATTCCAGTGGAGGAATTTGCCTCATTATCATCTGCTACCACCCTCCCATTGGACTGGGACCTCTGGCATCGTCGCCTCTGCCACCATCACTTGGCAGGCATCAAGAAGCTGCTCTCAGGCAACCTGGTGACCGGTTTCAAGCTTGATTCACAAGCAGATCCTGATCCAGTATGTGAAGCCTGCAAAGCTGGCAAGATGCATGCAGATCCCTTTCCAACTTCGACCTCCAGAGCCTCAACACCGCTTCAATTGGTCCATAGCGACGTCCATGGCCCTGTGAAGGTGCCTACACACCAAGGGTACCGCTATTGGGTCACATTCATCGACGACTTCTCTCGCTTCAAGGCTGTTTACCTCTTGAAGCGACAGGCTGAGACATTTGCTGCCTTGAAACAGTTCAAGTCTTGGGCTGAGAATGTCACTGGAGCGAAACTGGGCACTCTGAGGGATGATAAAGGTGGGGAGTACATGTCTGGGGAGTTTGAGGTGTTCTGCATTGAGCATGGCATCCAGAGGCAGCACACTGCCAGGAATTGCCCTCAGCAGAATGGAGTGGCTGAGAGGGCCAACAGGATGATAGAGGAAAGTGTTGTTTCGATGCTGCATGAGTCTGGGATGCCCACAGCCTTCTGGGGCGAAGCTCTGGCCACTTTCATTCACACTAGCAACAAACTGGTCACCTCAGCGGTCCCAGGCAGCACACCTCATGAGGCATTCATTGGGAGCAAGCCAGATCTGTCTAGGCTTCGTGTCTGGGGCTGTACTGCTTATGTGCTGATCCAGAGAGATAAGTGACCACTTGGCAGCCTTGGATTGCACATGGAGAAGTGTGCATTCACTGGATACCCTCAGGGATACAAGGGATGGAAGGAAGTTCTACAATCCTTTGACCAAGAAGGTGCTCATCTCAGAGAGGGCTGACTTTGATGAACGCTTTTTCATGCTCCAGACTCACTCTGTACCCCACCTGCCTCCCCCTCATCCTGATTCCCTTCTTGACTCACCTCCTGCTTCCATTTCACTCCCAGACTTCTCAGATGATGTCCTGAATGCTCCATTTGAGTCACAGATGCCAGTTCATGGGGGAGATGGGTCTACTGAATCTGATCTGCCCTCTGTTCCTCCCATTTCGCCTCCAAGCGTCGCTCCAGCCCCTCTTCACTCACAGACACCTCAGTCCATTTATCATTCACTTCCTCCTTCATCTCCATCACCTTCAACACCTCCAGCTCGTCTCCCTCATCCTCCTCCTCCTCCCTCTCATCCCCAGCGCTCCAGACGTCCTAGAGATCAGTGGCTGCCAGAGCAATGGGCTGTTCCAGATCGCTACAAGCAGCCAAGGGAGCCCACACCAGCAATAGTCTCCTCAGACAAAGATGATGACTCTGATGATCCCCTTGACATCATCCAGGCTGGTGTAGCATCCACAGCTGAGCCCACATCCTACAGTCAGTCCCAGCGTCGCTCTGATGCAGATCTGTGGCATAAGGCTTGTGAGGAAGAGATGGAGGCTCACAGACTGAATGGCACTTGGGAGATCGTCAAATTGCCACCTGGGAAGCGTGCAATTGGCTCCAGATGGTTCATGAAGGTGAAGCACAATGCTGATGGCTTCCTGGACCGGTACAAGGCCAGATTGGTGGCCAAGGGCTATTCTCAGCATCCTGGCTTTGATTTCAAAGAGACATTTGCTCCCACAGTTCACTCTTCCACCATTTGCATTGTCCTTGCCTTATCAGCCATTGAAGACCTTGAACTTCGCTCCATTGACATCTCTCATGCTTATCTCAATGGCACTCTGGAGGAAGAGATCTACATGCTGCAGCCTGAGGGATTTGAAGTGGGCGGTCCAGATCATGTCTGCAAGCTGAGAAAGTCGCTATATGGCTTGAAGCAAGCAGGCAGGGTCTGGAACAAGACCCTTCACTCTGTGCTCACTTCTATGGGCTTCAATCGTGTCCAATCCGACCATGGGCTGTACATCTACCTCAGGGATGATGTCAGGATCTTAATGCCTGTGTTTGTGGATGATATCACACTTGCCTGCAAGGATGGAGCCAAGATTGATTCAATTGTCCAAGAGCTCTCTACTCACTTCAAACTTCGAGATCTTGGCCCTACCACCCAATTACTTGGCCTAGAAATCCACAGAGATTGTCCTAATTGTTGCCTTTCCATCTCCCAGAGCCAGTACATCTCCAATCTGCTTCAAGAGCATGGTCTGAGCGATTCCAAGCCTGTCTCCACTCCCCTCAACCCTGGGACACGTCTTTCCACCTCCATATGTCCCCAGAACGATGCAGAAGCCTCAGAAATGCGTCAATACCCCTACATCTCTGTTGTAGTGTTATGATTTCTTTCTCAGACTTGTTTATTTCTTGCTATCTTTTCCCATATCCCCTTTTACTATATACGAGCCCTGTATGATTACATGGACTTTACAATTTGCCAGTTCCTATTGCACACCCTGCTTATCAATCATCTCTTCTGATAAAGCTTGACATGTGCTAGTTTACGTGTTGTTCTCACTCATGCACAACCCCACATGATTCACCCTTGTGCCCAATATGCCCTATCCTTTATTCTCTATATGCTTTCTCCCTTGTTCCTTATCATGGCACTGGCATCATATGTTTGTATGGCACATACATGCCACTCGCTATTTAATCCTAGTCTTACCTAGCTTGTACAGTAGACTTGACTTCTTGTGTCATTACTACACTCATCTAACAAAGGTTGCCTTGGTGCATTCCCTGTCTCGCAATCCCCACTTACACTAGGTCTTTCTGCCTTAGCTCCCCTCTATGATCCAAGTGTCCTGAGACCTTATGATCCTTGTGCATCATTCTACTGAAGTCAAGCCATTGAGCTTGTACTACCACGTATTGACTGACTTAGTACAGGTCATACTCAATCCCCCTGTAGTGGCGTTACATGTAGGCTGCCTGATGTATCTGGCAGTCACCTCAAGGCAAAGCCAGACAACAAGCACAGGACCTTATTAAGAAGGCCCAGGAAGGATGGGTGAAACACAAAGATACACCTTTGAGTATCCAACACATGCCTTCTAGCCATATGCTACATGTGTGGCCTGCTAAGTCTATTGTCACCTTATATCTGCTCAGGTTGAGCTAACACTGTGATGGTGTCACATATGTCAATACAAGGTGTCTGAGATTGTACAGATCAATATCTAATCTGCATATCCTGTATATCTAATCTAAAGCAGTCCATGCTGCAAGTCCGGTCCATGTGAGCTGCTTAGTGTGCAATGGTCACTTATCAAGAGGTTCTAGCATGCCAGATGTTCTGCTTATATATTGTAGGCTGTTCCATATCATTGAAGAGTGGGCATGTTGGAACCCACATCAGGGAGCCAATACCTTGGTCTTGCCTGTCCCTCCAATGGTCTAGCAGGTGAAAGACCTTATCGATCCAGATCTTGGATGGGTCCTTCCACTCAAAATCATTCCTCATCTATCCAGGCAGATGGATCATTTGACAATGATCCCCATGGGATGGTCTGGTTCTCAATTCCAGTGACATACCCTAATTCACATGTGTGATATACTATAGCACATGAATTGAAGAATGACTCATGGACATGTGCAGTGCAATACTCCTCAGCAATGTCTGAACAACCTTAGCTTTATATCCATCATGAGCAACAACTTTTGGGAGTTCCGGGCATCCATCTGTGTCAAACACAAGGGGGATTGGGGTGGTGATGCTCTTTGAGAGGTCCCTTTTTGGATGTTCCTTCACAGTATCTAAGGCATACTTTATTAGATGTAATCACTTGAGACAAGATGATGGTGATGAACAGCAGACAAGAAGTGTAAACTCACAGTGGCAAGGTGACTGTGGTGAGATATACTGGAATACTGGAAGCAGAGGTGAGACAGGGGAATTGCAGTTGAAGCAGAGAGTCTGGCACACAACAGAGTGAGAACTGATGTGGACCAGGGTGTACAGAGTACTCTACTTATACTGTACAGAGGTGTGACACTACTACAAGGAGTGTAACATAGAGTTACAGAATACAAGGAGCATTGTTCTACATACAGGACAAAGGAGTGTACTAAAAGGAGAACAAGGCGAGTAGAACAAAGAAAGTCCAGACAAATATGATATCATAGTGACATCACAATAAGGATAATGCTATAAAGAAAACAAGGGTGAAAGTACAATGAAGAGTTTGGAGTAGTCCATATGATGTCATTGTACAGTGATGTCATAGAATTCCTAGATTGTACAGATCAAATCTAAAGTAGTCCGTAATCTACAAGTCCATTAGAGCCACTAAGTGCAATAGGGTCACTTATCAGCAGAAAGATGAAGGGAGGGTCTTCACTGCCTTTTCAACCTCTGCACCAAGTTTTGAGGCCATGCCTGCATCCATATGTATCTTCTCATCAATGGAGCTGTGGGTCACCCACAGGTCACAGATGTGTACCATGCAGTTTTCATAGAATAAATGGAAGGGGTCCAACAGGAAGAATGATGGATGGGAAAATGTAGGACTGGCTGTACATATTGTAAGGTATGAGATTCCTGTCTCCTTCACAGTCCTTTGAAGCTCTGCTTGGGTTCTTGCAGACTCTAGCCTTTCAATAGTCTGCCAATATTGTCTTTGGCCTCTCATGGGCAAGTTATCCAGGTCAACAATATGGCGACCAGGATTATATCTTTCCTTTTGAGGTGGAGAGATTGGATAGTACTGGGCCCTAGCACCTCTGTCCTTGGCAGGGCAAGCACCTTGTACCAAACTGAAGCAATCACCATAAAGGGCTGAATGTCCTGCCATCCCACTCAACTTGGCAGATCCAAGCATGTCTCCTTTTACACCACAGAGATATGCTCTCAGAACAAAGTAGGATGAGTCAATAGCATCTCATGTCCACATCCCCACACTTGCCATTGCCATCTCTTCAAAAAGGGGATATATGAAGGACTCAATGTTCCCAGGTGCTGATGGGCCTGGGATGGCAAGTGGGACAATGACATTGCTTGCTCTGTAGCACATCTCTGGTGGGAGACTGAGCAGCACAACAATTAGGAGCCACATATTGGACTGCTTTTTCATGGTGAGCTGAGCACCATCTGTAGAGATTGATAGGGCAGTGTCTCTTTCATCATGGAATAGCCCCAATTTGGTGTAGTGGTGAATATGGTTGTCAGAGTTGGCAAACTCTGACCTCTTCACACCAGCACCCCTTGCAAGCACATCTAGTGTCCTCTTCAAGCATTCATCCCTATGGTGCATCTCATGTGATGTCTCTGCATTGGCATAGTATGCCTGAATGATGGGAGTGATGGGCATATAGAGCATGGTTGCCCTTGACTTTGGTATGGCTGTAGGACTCTGCTGTGGTTTGTAGCACTGTTAATCACAGTCTTTGTATGAGCAGGTGGATTGAGAATGAGAGTCTCCAGTATATGCCATGCAATGTTTAGGGCACATGTCAATAAATGAAGGGTGTAGGCCAGTGAGGTCTTCAGCTAGCTTTCTGGCCCTATAAAGGTGTTATTTGTGGCTAAAGCGTTGCTGTTTTCACCTATTCTGTGACTGTACATTGCTCTAAGTCGAGTTACCTTATTTAGATATGCTTAGTCAGGTTGATATATCCTGCAGAGGACGGAAAATATGCCTTTAGTCTTATATCCTCCTCTGCAGGTGAGTAACTAGTGTTACCTTGATCAATATAGTCTTATATCCTCCTCTGCAGTCCCCTTGTGTCCTCTGTGACTCAAGGGCCCTCTATAGGTCGCATTCTAACAAAAGGCTGAGGATTTCCTCCTTTGTGGCCTCTCCAAGTACCTGTGCATGGGCATTGTATGCTTTAACAGTGCCATTGGTGTTAGAATGTGACCATCACAGAATAGGTGAAAACAGCAATGCTTTAGCCACAAATAACAATTGGACCCTATCCATGCAAGGTAGTGCTGGAGGGATAAGGTCTGTGCCCTGGATAGTGTCTGTTACCTGGGGCATGGATAGGAGGAGGGGGGGAGTGTATATTCCTTCAACAGCTGTTTCTGAAGCTTCACAACAATTTCTGGCAAATACCCACCACCACTACCACCAGAGGGCCCATATGAGGACTTGTCAGGGGCAAAGTCCTCATCAGAAGCTAAAAAAACTATCATCATCCTCCAGTGAGTCCAATTGACTAGAACTAGAGCCAGATTCAGAGCCAGGGTCTGGAGCAGCATCCAAGGTCTCCTCTAGGATCCTGAAGATGACAGAGCTGTCATCCTCATGCTCCTGGTCTGATATATTGTCCAACTCCTGTATATCCATAGAGCCCTCCTCCTGCAAGGACAATGGGGTGTCTATGCTGGCATTAGGACAAAGATATCATAAGTTCACAGTATATTACTTGCAATCATCATTGGCCGTCATAGCATCATCATTGACCATCCTCCCCTCTGGAAATGGGGGTGAACTAATAGGGGCAATAGCTAGATCTAAGCAGATCAGTATTAATTGGGAGCATAAAAATTAAGTGCTTACCATCTGAATAAAGAGATCCAAGTTGCCTGGATAACTGTGACTCCTCAATGAGGCTGCTGAGCAGCTCTGAAATCTGGTGTTGACAGCTCTGGACAAAGTTCACAGTGTCCTGAGGTGCACCAGATGCTATCAGATTATATAGATGCTTCAGGTTTTCCTTGGAGTGAATCCTAATGGTCCTCTTGAAAAGCTCCTTATTTGAGGTGCACTTGAAGCATGGGCAAATATATTTAATTATTGGTGCCATTGTTGTTGTGGGAAGGTGTATATACAGGTCTGGTAGCACAAAAACTATCTGCTGATGGACTACAGATAACAAGTTGCAAGTTTTGAGTCTTTGTAGCCCTGGGCCAGCCATTCTGTGATTTGTCAGGGGCTAACTGGAGCAAGTAAACATATTGACTTATGTTTTTGCTTTCCTTGCTTCTTTGTTCATTCATTCATTCTCTCCACCTTCAGCATTCCTTCCCCATTCCCTCTTCCTCTCATTCCTATCTTCTTCCATCTTCCCTTCCCATCTATTCTTCTTGCATGTTGACTATTCTGGATGATTTTGATGAGCATCTTTTAGACTTTGATGAGATGGACAAGGACAACTTGTTGGCGACTTGGTCTCACCCCCTAAGCATGATGTTTTTTGCAACCACAAGTACCCAGTTGTCTGCTGCAACACCTCTCTCTTTTCTCTCAGGTTCTCAACCTTCTGGCCTCCCCATCAACATCATCACCTGCCTGACTCATGATGAACTCACACACAACCTGGAGTTCATGAAATATGTCAATATGGTTGGCCACCTTCAAGAACTTCTCAGCTTGCAACAAAATACTTTGTCAGTGAATTGTGAGTCACATTTTGTCTTTTTTTTTCTATTTTTTACTCATCCTTTCCTCATCCTTCTCTAGCTACAGTTGCCAGTTCATTCACTTCATCCCTGCACCTGATGGTGACAAGCTGTAAGTGCTCTTTTTTCCTGTCATAATCGTACAGCTAATTTGTTTTTTTACAATTGTCAGCTCAAGCTATTAGCTCAGCTGCTTCATCTTTGAATCCAAGTGAGTTGGCCTTGCAAGTTGCTAGCTGGTCTAAGGCAGAGCAAGGCACGAGCGGTGCCTTAGAGCACAGTCTTCAAGTGAGCAGGCAAAAGCAGCACGTGCACATTCCTCTTTTGTGTGCCACCACCAGCCCACCCTGCTTTTCAACTGGTCTGATAAACTGGTATTACTTTTGCTTTTGAAAGAAAAAGAAAGAACACACACAAATAACGATCCCACAATCAACATCTCCCTTGACCTATCCATCTTGCCCCATTGAATAGCCCAAAACCATGCTGTGCATCTTGAATGACCTGACATGGGACATCTGTCCAAGCTTTCAGGGTAATGAATGGGATTTTTTACGTCAGACCATGATTGACACTCACCTAGGAGTGGAACCCCTCACTGAGGAGGGTGCTGCTCTACAGTTGAAAGAGGCCTGGGCCAGGGAAAACAGCAACAAGATAACTGCCTGGAACGAACAACTAGAACAAGTCCGCACTGAGCAGGAAGAGCAGGACATGCAGGTGCAAGAAGAGGAAGATGTGCAACAGGTGCTCCAGGACAAGGAAACTGAAGAACAGCACAAGGAGGTAGAAAAGAACAAGCTGAGGCTCAATCCTTTCGACCCCAACCGCAGCCTGGGCAAATACATTGAGCTAAGGCCAGCACAATATGCCTTGAACAAAATTAACAATCTAGAGTATGTAGAGCTAGATTACTTCACTCTCAGGGGCTGCAAAGAGGCAGCCAGCGACTCCAACAAATCTGTCAGCCAGGATACCCTAGCCTTCACCCAGGTTGAAGGTTCCTTCACCATTCACCCCCTTGCCATGATAAGACCCTCCAGGGGCATCAGATGCAACAAAGATCTGAGCTGGGAGGAAATGTTCAGCACCAAGAACACCATGCTTCACTTCATGGGAAAATCTCAGACCTGGCCAACCTCTCATGCCATATCTCTTGCAGCCTTTTATGTCATGCTGGAGCTTCACCCAAGGCGAAACCAAGACAACAGCAAAAAGATCCTCATTACTTACCAGAGCAAAGTCAGATGTAAATGGTTCAATGCACTCAAGCATAATGAAGGTTTCAACATTGAGATTCTTAGTGAGGAGTATCTCCAGTTCATCACCAAAGAGGTCAATAAGAAAGCCCAAGACAAGAGGATTGATCAGGTGCCTTCCCTTTCCTCTCCCCTCCTGAAGCAAACTGCGCTAACAATCTCCTCCCTTTTTCTCTTTTCTTCCCCACCCTGTTTCCTTCCTTCTCTCACTCTCTCCCCATCCTATCACCTTTCACCCCACACCCTCTCGTTATGACAAAAACTGTCCTCCTTGCCATTCTCACACATCACTGCTGGCCATGCCCCACACACTGACTTGCACCTTTCCTTGCATCACCAGCTATGCCCTGTGCAATGACATGCCTTGCCTCCTTGCTGTCAGCTATGCCCCACACACTGAAGACTCCCTCTTTCCTCCCATTGCTGGCCTCACCCCACACTATATAAAAAATAAAATAAAAAAACCTTATGCCACCGACCATGCCCCAACTGTGCTTCCTCCTGCCCTGATGGTCGCTGGCTATGCCTTGCACCTTGCTATGGCCTACCTGTTCATCACCCAGCTGCCATCACACCACCAAACCACACAGATTGGCAGGGCACAAGCCGCCTATGAGGCATCTGTGGCATGCTCCTCCAGGCACCACCATGAGCAAGCTCAACAACCTTACAGCCACCAACGCTCTGCTTCCCCCCAGCGATCAAGCCCTCCAAGGAGGCACTACTGTTCTTGGTCTCCACAGGGCAACCAGAAACCAACACCTGATTGCTTGGAGATGTGTCCATGGGTGGCACCATGCCACAACAGGCTGAACAAACCCAAGGTTTTTCAGTCCAGTGCAGGCCTGCGTGGGGGAGTCTGTGTGGCATGCCTTGGCTGCCATGATCACACCTTTGCCAAATGTGATGGCTCCAAGCTGTGGGATGGCTCAGAAGGCTCCTCCAGAAAGAACGAGCAGGGGAGGCTCATTGCATCCAATGGCCTCCCCCTGTGCTTCAACTGGCAGGTTCAAAGAGGATGTTCCTCTGCGAGCCATCCTGAGCATCATAGGTGTTCTGGTTGTGAAAAAGCAACCATGGAGCCCAGTCTTGTCCTTGTGCAGAGAAGGCTTAAGCCCCGCACACCATATATCCTGGGCACTTGGGCTTCTGAGCTCACATGCCTTGACCTACAAGCCAAGTTCCTGTCCCTGCTACAGGGTTTCATGGAGGGTTTTAACCTTGGAATTCTGCATATCTTACACACCTTTGCCCTGCCTAACCATCAATCTATTAATTCCCTGCTTAATGTATATAATGGTATTGTTGAACATGAGTTTGCTTCAGGCCATTACATCAGCCCATTCTCACATAATCAACTGGAGGCTGTTCTGGGCCCCTTTCAAACCTCTCCCCTCTCCCTTGTTCCCAAAACTTCCAAACCTGGAAAATACCAAGCAGTTCACAATTTCTCGCACCCACATAACCCCCTCCCCAGCTTTGCTGCAATCAACTCCCACATCAACAGTGATGAATTCCCATGCACCTGGGGTACTTTCTCCACCATTGCACTTATTATCACACACTTACCCCCAGGCTCTCAGGCCTCTATGCGCAATGTCACAGAGGCCTACAGAACTATCCCAGCCACCCCTTCCCAGTGGCCCAGTTTGGTTGTTCCCTTACAAGCAAACAACCAGTTGCTGTTAATGTATGTAATAACTTCAGCCTCACCTCAGCTGGGGGTGTCTATGGAGCTGTTGCAGACACAGGGACCAACATCTTCAGGGGCAATGGCATCAGCCCAATCTCCAAGTGGGTTGATGACCATATCTTTTTCAGAATCGTGTGAGATCACCTGCCAGACTACAACGTGCAGCATCTCTCCTGGTGCAACAGGATACATGCTCACAGCAGGCACAGGCTGGAGGGTGGCCATGTATGGTATGGGGGGAAGAGCCTGCCCAACAACTCCACTGAGGAGTTTGATGAGGACTATAGCACAATCCTACAGGACTTGGCAGGGGTCTCCATGCACACAGCACATGACCTTCCCTTCTCCTATGCCAACACAGATATCGACACACTCTCCATTCACCTTGGCATCAGGTGGGAGTCATCCAAAACAGTACTGTTTGGAACTGAGATTCCATACCTTGGACTGCTATGGAACCTGCAGACACACTACGTACACTTACTCAAGAAAAAGAGGGTTAAGTGCAGGCCTGGCTGCCATCGAAGAATGGGAGGGCTGGTGCACCCACAACCTACTCAAAACTCAAAAACTATACAGAAAACTTCTGCACACCTCACTTGTTATGCTCCACTAGCGCTAGTCCAACTTGGACTCAAGATGGTGTAGGTGACTTTGCTAAGACTAGGTGAATGGGAACCTTGTGTCAACTGAATGCAGGCTGAACAGGGGCACTATGGGCACATGCTGCAGCAAAGATGAAGAAGTACTATCCCTTGGTGGATAGATGTGGAAGCACACTTAGTCCAGGACTAAGGCAAACAATAGACATGTTGATAAGTAGCCTGTGCGCACTTAGCAGCTCTAATGGACTTGCAGATATGGACTGCTTTAGATTAGATATATTGGACTTATGTAGATTAGATTTGATCTGTACAATCTGGTGCTTCCATGACATCACTGTACAATAACATCATATGGACTACTCCAGACTCTTCATTGTACTCCTTCCCTTGTTCTCTTTCTAGTGTTATCTTTATTGTGATGTCACTATGATATCATACTTGCCTAGACTTTCTTTTGTTCTATATGCCTTGTTCTCCTTATGCACACTCCTTTGTCCTGCTGTAGAACAAAGCATCCCTTGTACTCTGTGACTTGTAGTTACTTCCCTTGTACTAGTGTCATGTCTCTGTACAGTATAAGTAGACTGCTTGTATGCCCTGGTCCACATCAGTTCTCACTCTGTTGTGTGCCAGGTAAAGTCTTCCCTCTGTAATACTATTATCAGTTCTCACTCTGTTGTGTGCCAGACTTCCACTTTGCTTCACTCTGCTTGACACCTGTTATGATCTGATGCTTCGGACCTCAGTTACAGAGCTACTACTGTTGGTGGCGCTACTTGTCTTGATCTGAACGTCTCTTTACTCCATCTAGTCTCTTTGCCTCTGTGTGGGCCTGTGTTCATGTTGTTTGGAACCTCGCCCTATATAAACCTGTACTATAGACTGTAGGAAGCCAGACTTGGCTTCGTTTGCAATCTAGCAACCTTGCCTCCGTACCTTGGTGTGACTTTGCCTTATCCCCCTCTTCTTGTGCATCCCCTACCTCAGTCCCTAACCAGGACACTTCAAAGTCTTTGCAGTTGAACTATATCAATGCGTCACACCTGTTATACTCTGTGCACTAGCAAGATCAAGTGTAGAGAAGTGTCAGACACTTTGGACGAGGAGTCCTACATTACAGAGTAGTGCTGCACCCTGTGCCACACTTTTGCCACTTGTATTTTGTAGCAATAAGACAACAGAAGTCTTTGCTTGATACTTGTGTGATTTGAGACTTCTAGAACCCACGCCCCTGCTAGGGCGTAACAACACCCCTGTGCTGCTTCTAGTCACCCTCTATATCTCACCACAGACTTCTTAGCCCTCTGTGAGTATAGTTCTTATGTGTCTGTTCATCAAGACAAGTCAAGGGAGTGGATTGAAGAAGACCAAGATGGGGACTCTTGGTCTTCTGGAGCAACTACTTATACAAATACACATGGGCTTTAAAGCGCTGCTGGAACAATGGGAACCAATAGTGTAACTAGCTTGAACCCTAGTACAGCTATCCTAGTAATGAGTCATACACAAGTTGTAATCACATGCAAACTACCATGCTGACTGATACGAAGTAAATGGGGCTCCTTGAACTGCAACCACCACCATGGGCAGTTTTTCCCACACCTGGGCTAGGACCACCACTCACACCTTTATAGAACCATCGAAACCCACTCATATTAGAGTTGCCCTACCAGGCATGATAGTGTACCCACTGAACGTCTGACCACTACCATGATATACCCACTGAATGTGAAACATTGAATGTTGCACACCCAAAGTTGAATGTTGAACTGCACACTGAATAATAATCACCAAACACAACCACAATAAGAACAAACAGCCAAACAGTAGAAACAAATAGACACGTCAGCCCCGGCTATGGAGGTAACCTGGGGAAGATACAATAAATCCTCCATTTTGACAAGCCCACTTAGCAAACAAAACAACAAACTATGAAAATAAAGAAGTGTCCCATTCACCCAGCTCATGGAGGCAACCTGGGAAAAAGCCCTGAAAAAGCCCTCTAGTCTGCCAGATAGGTGGACACACAATTGTGAGATTTTAGTGGGTAGGAATGCACGCCAGTCCCAGGCTGCCAATGGCAATGATAATGTGCCTTGAGTCCCACACTGCCCCTACACCAGGGGTGTACTTTAATTTGTATTTTCCCTCACTCTGGGCTCCGGCCCAGCTTTCACAAGTTAGGCAGGGCTGATACCTACAATCTCCTGCTGCCTAACACCTAATTACGGAAATCACCTACTATAGATAGTATGTGCTTTCCAAATTTAGAACACTTTCCAAAAAAAAAAAAAAACTGATACAAAGTAATAGTCCATGACTAATAAGGAGTCAGACTGTAGTCATAACCAGTCGTGAGTTGGAATCTGCAGGACAACTGTAACACTACCCCCTTTTCAGATGTGAGGCCCACCTCACATAAAGGCTGACAGAGGCCAGTCCTTCTGGACCTCTTCAATACGTTGGAACATGTCAGCCCACTCGAGTCAATAGATAGAATCCAGCTTATCTTGTGTGATGTTCTCTAGCTGGAGCCTGACCTCCCTGAGGCACACCATCAACCAATCTTTATGGAACACAGCAGCTTGAAAACAGTGAATCTCTGCTGTAAGAGACTTGTCACCTATCTTCTTGAGTGCACGGTCAGTGGTGTTGCCTTCTTTGACCATGATGAGATCTTTGTGAGTGATAAAAGCTATATTGTTGTGGGGGCAGCAAGGTTGGGTGTATAGGGGTTGGCCATATATGTACAGCAACCCATTTACTAGCCCTAGTACAAATGGGCTTCCACACAGGACCATTTGTACATGGTCAGCTTCTACAACTTGCCCTCTGGGGAGCTTGACTGGGAAGGAAATTGAATTGGGTCCCCTATTGTGCTTGAACCCTTCTGGTGCCAGGAGGGATGCAGGATCATCGTTGGGAGATTGGGGCTCGTGGGGCACCATTTGGAAGACTCTGATGTCTCCTCGGTACATGGGATCTCCATTGGTGTAGATGATGTAAGGGGTGGCATTGGGATCATCAGTGTGGCTTTGTGTTCTGATAAAGGGGTGTCTCGCTGGGTAATAATCACTATCTTCATGGATAGCATCACCTCCCTCCAGTACTTCTGCCTTGCCCTTCTCACCTTCCTGCACATCTCCGCTAGGTGTAATTGCTCGTCCTGCCACTTGCATGCTGTCTCCTTCCACTGCTCCTCCCATGCTCAGAGTGTCTGGGCACTTGTCAGCACTTGGGAGAGCCACTTGAAGGGTGGTAAGTTCTTCTTGGGTGATGGGGGTGGTGTTGAATTGTTGACTGGTATCAGGGTTGATGAGGTTGTAAGTGGGGGTGGTGTTGTTGGTGAGGACCCCTCCGGTAGGTAAGGGGAATTGCCTTTGGATGGTGTCCCACTCTTGCTGGGTGATAAGCCCCTCTTTGTCAGGGACATCTTCAGGAGCTTGGAAGGTGTGTACCGTGTTATGGGCCACCGCACCTCTCATGAGATGTTCAAGGTGTGTGGTGTGTGGTGTGGAGGCATTGGTAGGAGTCATGAGAATGAGAGAGGTAGAAGTGGGTGATGGAGACTTAGCATGGCAACGGGCTGTCTTAATATGCACCTCTTGGTCAGGGTTTGAAGCTTTGAAGTCCTGATATGGCTTTGTCAGCAAAGACATCATCCTTATCTACCCACTGATTATCCAAGTCAGGGTAGCCCTTCCATTTGATGAGGTACTGAAGCCAACATCTTCTGCCAAATTGCTGAGAGTCCAGAATCTTCTCAACTTCATATTCTTCCTCATTATCTACCAAATCTGATGGTGGGTGCTGATAATTTGGCCTGTGCATGGGTGTCTCATGATAATGTTAGAAAGCGACCTATAGAGGGCCCTTGAGTCACAGAGGACACAAGGGGACTGCAGAGGAGGATATAAGACTATATTGATCAAAGTAAAGATAGTTACTCACCTGCAGAGGAGGATATAAGACTAAAGCCATATTTTCTGTCCTCTGCAGGATATATCAACCTGACTAAGCATATCTAAATAAGGTAATTCCACTTAGAGCAATGTACAGTCACAGAATAGGTGAAAACAGCAACACTTTAACCACAAATAATAGATAGGGTGTGAGAAGGTCTATGTGGAAGACATCATGGATACTCCACTGCATGGGAAGTTCAAGGTGATAATTGACAGGGGACATCACCTGGATGACCTTAAAAGGTCCATGGCACTTTGCAGCTAGTTTTGTGGTTGGTTGATGTGTTTGTAAGTGGCATCCCTCAAGCCACACAAGGTCCCCCTTTTTGAACTTTGGTGTATCTTTGTGCTTGACCCATGACTTCTGTGCTCAGAACATACAGGAGAAGGCATGCTGTTGTGCCTGTTTGAACTGGTCTAGCTGTAAAGATACTTGTGGAATAGGGGATGGTCTGTCAATCCAGTCAGCATGGGGATTGAACCCTGATAAGAGGAAGAAGGGTGGTTCCTGTGTGGTCTCATTGGGCCAGTTGTTACGTGTGAATTCTGCCATAGGTAGATAATGGACCCAGTCAGCTTGTCATTCATTTACCCAAAAGTGGAGGTACTGTTCCAGCCACTAATTTGTTTGTTCCAATTGGCCATCCATCCTTGGGTGATAAGCTGTTGAGATATTTTGACTGATGTCAAGAATTTTTGCATATCTCTTGCATAAACTTGGATACAAATCAGGGGTCTCAATCACTGATTACATGCAAGGGAAGTCCGAATTGTGGGAAGACAGGGGAGACATACAGGGCGGCTGTTCCTTCTGCTGTTATCTCTTTGTTACAGGGGATAAAGATCGCCACTTTGGTGCAATCATGATCTGTTACCATCAGAATAGAATCATACCTGTGGGATACGGGAAGTTTAGTAATAAAGTCCATGGTGATAGTCTCAAATGGCAGGGCTTCTGGTTTAGGGTAGATGGGTTGTAGTGGTGCTTGGATAGGACAAAGGTTGACTTTGTGCTGCTGGCACTCCGTGCAACCTTTGACATAGTCTGTGACATCATTCTTCATCTGTGGCCACCAATAATGTCGTTCCATAAGTTGAAGAGTGCGTTTGATCCCTGGATGACCATAGACAGGAGAATCATGATGTGCAGCAATAATAGTACATTTGTTGTGAATGCCACTGGTAACCACATGACGGCTGTCTTTGTACCATGTCCCTTCAATGTCTTTCAGTTTGTGAGTGTCGATCCAAGGTTTTAACTTAGCTTTGTCCTGTTTGTAAACTGGGTGGACAGGCATCATCCCCACAGGTAAGATTTCAGACCTCCAGTGGTCTGTATGGGGCTCTTCCTGTAGTGTGTTTGCTTGTGCAAAGACATGTTCTGATAGCACCATGATCCCCTCATTGTTGTTTTCGCCTTGGTTGTAGTTGGGTTGGCAAGAGAGGGCATCAGCACATCCATTTGAGGTGCCTTTGATGTGATGAATTTCAAAGTTGTATTCTGAGAGCTCGAGTACTTCCCTGGCAATGTGCCTGCTGATCTTCTGTGGCAATTTCCAGTATTGGAGATTGAGATGGTCAGAAAAGACCTTAATTTTGTGGGGAGAGCCCACTAGAGGGGCCTCCAGTGTCTGAATGCTTTAACAATGGCCAGTAATTCTAGGTTGTATATGTTGTAATTTCATTCTGCTTTGTTGAGTGTGGAAGAGTAGTAGCCAATAGGGTGTTGTTTGCCATCTTCTTTATGTTGGAGAAGGACTGTGCCAGTTGCAAAACCCGACGCATCAACTTCTAATTTGAATTGTTGAGTGAGATCTGGATGTGTGAGAACTGGTTCACTTGTGATGAGGGTTTGGAGGTCTTGGAATGCCTTTTCTTCCTCTGTTCCCCAGTGCCATTTGGTGTCTTTATGTGTGAGTTTGTTGAGTGGGCATGCTTTGGTGGTGAAGCCATGGATAAAAGTTCGGTAAAAATTGCAAAAACTAAGGAAAGAGTGGATGTCCTTAACTTTGGTTGGTGTAGGCCAGTCCTTAATGCCCAAAATTTTGACAGGGTCCATGCATGTCACCCCCTTTTCAAGGATTACCCCCAGGTAATCCATACGTGGGGAGTGGAAGAGGCATTTTTCCAGCTTGTAGTACAGGTCATGTTCTGCAGAGACATGGAGTACATCTCAAACTGCTTCAATGTGGTCTTCCAAAGAGTATTTGAGTCCTGTTGTGATGCCAATATCATCCATATAAACCCATATGACTGTTCCGTGAGCTTTGTGTTTGGCGATAATATCCCTGAAGATGAAGTTCATCATAGTCTGGAATGTGGCCGGGGAGTTGGTTAAGCTGAAAAACATCACCGTTGGTTTGAATAGCCCATATCACATTTTGAATGCTGCTTTTCCTTGTTGCCTTCTGTAATATGCACGTTATTATACCCCCACTGAACATCTAGTTTGGTGTAGATATGGGTGTTGCTAAGATCTGTGATGAGGTCCAAAATAAGAGGGAGAGGGTATTGATTGTGGATTGTGACAGTGTTGATTTTTCTATAGTCCTGTATGGGGCATAGCTTTCCATCCTTCTTTTTGATAAAGAAAATGGATGAGGTGTATGGGGATTTGGAGGGTCGTATATACCCTTTCTTTAATTGTTCATCAATCTATTCATGCAATTTCTTGTCTTCTTCTTGGGTCATGGGATATATTTTGCAGTTGATGGTGTCTGCTGTTCCTGGTTTGAACTCAATTGTGTGATCCCAGGGCCTGCTGGGAGGGAACCTGTCTGAAGCCCCTTCACTGAAGAGATGTGTGAATTCTTAATATTCCAGGGGTAGCTCTGCTTTGGTGGTGTATTGTTGAGCAGCAATGGCTAGATCAGTGGCAGTTGCCCTGATTCAACATCCTTCCTTGAATTGCTGCCGTTGTTCATCAGTAATGACACAGAAGTGTACCACCTCATAGTCATTGTTCTGCACTGAGGTTGCCACCATGATGGGTGTAATGTGCTCAATACATGGATTGACTGACCGGATTATGATAGGGAGCATTGCTTCATGTATTGCTGCTTGTGACCATTTGATATGAGGGTCGTATATGGCCAGCCATGGGTATCCCAACACAATGTCTTCATTTCCTATGTCGGTGATGAGGAAGTGTATCTTTTTGTTAATTCCTTTAGTTTGAACATCAACATCAATATAATGAGTGATATGCCCCAATTTGTTTTTGGTGTTATTGAAGTTCCATATTTTCTTTGGGACATCAAGTTGCTTGGTCCCAAATCCCGTCCATCTAATGAAGGAGGGTCTCATGAAGCAATGGGTTGCTCCTGAGTTGACTAATGCTTGTATGTTGGCCATTGCATAACTGGTGCAAATCAATACTGGAACTCTCATAGAATGATAGTGAGTCATGATTACACTGTTACAATTAACCACCCTCACCCAGGCCGATGGGTTCAGGCATCCTGAAAACCCTCCTTTTTCCATAATTGCTGGAGGATAATGTCCTTAACATCATCCGTTTCTCCTGCTACTCCATTGAGCCAATCACTGGTGTGATGTTGCAGGGGTGTTTCTTGAACTGCCCACATAGCAACTTCTGGTTCTTGTTGATGATAGTTGGTGTCTACATACCAACTAGTGGAGGTTTGCTGTTGATATCCTCCTTGTGACTGTCTGCAATCTCTGGCCATGTGTCCATCCTTTCCACAGTTGTAACATGTGACTGGCCTTTGATTGTTTTGTCCTCCTCCTCTTTGTAAGAACCCTCCTTGAGGTTGATATGGGGGGCAAAGAGTGAGTACTTCCTCTGCTCCTGCTAACCGCCCTCAGATGTGATCTGCTGATGTATCCATGGCATTTGGATCTCTAGGTAGATTCCTAGGTTGCCAGGAACTTCAGGGTGGTCCCTGCCATCATTGTTGTTGTTGTCATGGTCTTTCTTGTTTCTGTGGTGCTCCTTGGTCAAGCATAGCTTTGAGGTGCATATACAATGGGCCAAAGCTGTTGGATTTGAACTCCTCGTCATTGGCCTACTGTTATGGTACGGACTGATTAAACATTACGAACAACTCATGGCCGGTTATGACTATGGCCCGATACTAGTATTAGTCATGGACTCTTACACCGCATCAGTCAGCATAGTAGTTTACATGTGATTGTGACTCATGTATGACTCATTCATAGGATAGCTGTACTAGGGTTTGAGCTAGTTACGCTATTGGTTACCTATTGTTTCAAGCAGCGCTTTAAAGCCCGCGTGTATCTGTATTAATAGTTGTCTCCGAAGACCAAGAGTCCCCATCTTGGTCTTCTTCAATCCACCATCCTGACTCGTCTCTCGTCTGCCTTAGTCCCAAACTAAGTGCACTTCCACTAGATATCCACCAAGGGATATCCCTTCTTTCATCCTTTGCTGCAGCGTGTGCCAGAGTGCCCCTGTTCAGCCTGTGTTGGGTTGATGCGAGGTCCCCATTCACCTATCTCCGCTAAGTTGATTACGCCTACCTAAGTCCAAGTCGGACTAACGCCAGTGGAGCATAACATTAAGACCAAGATCCTCATCATGGTGTACTCGACCAGAGACCAGTGGACGTCCTTCCGTCCCTATCACATTGAACGACGAGGAGATTGCAACGTACCAACAAGATTCTTAGGAGCAGCTCAGTGGAGAGAATGAGGAGAAGACACCGGATATTTTGTAGAGTTTAACGGTCCCAACTGTTTCCAACCCATTGAGTTCAACTTCAAACATCTCTGTTGGGTTGAGGTTACTTGGAACCCCATAGACCATCGCTGGGACATCGTACGACCAGCAGGAAGAAACTACAACTGCGACATTGACGCGTGAGAACTGAATAGCCGCGCAGACTACGGTCCTATTGACAGACAAGCGCAAGAACACATGGATGAAGGAATCAGTGGAGAAGAAGCTTCCGAAAGTCAATCACCAAGTAGGGGAACAACACCAGCAGAAGAAGCTAGCCTAGGGGCCATTGGCGATCATATCATACAACATACTGAGTCATTAACCATTCACCAACCCAAACCAGAAGTAATTCACATCCACAGTCCAGCGGTCGCAATGGCAACTGCCACCATTACACAGGAAGAAGTGCAACTCACCACCGAAGCAAGGGATCAAATAGCCCTAGAAGAACAAAGACGCATCGCGGAAGAATCCCAAGCCAATCTGGCTCCTATCAACCCTTACACCGGTCATCGAATGACCGATGACGACGTAGCAATCCACCGTGCCATCGGACCCGATGTAGCCGATCCCCCTAGCGGAGGAGGTGGACCCCCTGGCGACTTACCAGGAGGAGGAAGACCTCCATCAAGAGGACCCGGATTTGGAGGATTCCCTGGAGGATTCCCGGGAGGACCACCAGGAGGAGGACACCCAGGAGGGGGGATACCAGGTGCAGGTCCCATCATTCCTCTTCCAAGTAACAAATTAGCTGGCAAAGCACCAACAGTATTTGATGGAGAACGTGCCAAAGTAGAAGCATTCCTCACACAGTGGCACGTCTATTGGGGCATGAACGCTGACGAAGGCATAATGGCCACACCATATCGACGCGCCCTACTCTTTCTATCCTATATCAAAGGCATTAACGTCAGCGAATGGGTGCTGGCAATGCTCACCTGGCTTAACGGCCAGATACAAGCTGGCATACCTCGCACCAGTGAAGAGCTATGGAACGAAGTCACGTGCAGCTTCATGCAGCGCTTCCAAAACACGATGGAACAGGAACAAGCTCAATATGAGCTCAAGAAAGGCGTCAAAATGATTGGGGGCAATCTAGATGAGTACTGCACCCAATTCGAACAGTTAATATGCCGCACCCAATACAGACTCGACAATCCACAAACATTGGATCTATTTGCAAGCGGATTACCGAAAGATCTATACGAGAAGGTCTATACCCTCGACAATCCCCGCAACTACCGCGAGTGGAAAGAAGCAGCCACCACTTGTCAACAACAATACCTCCACCTCAAGGCGGTGTTAAACAAAGGGATTCCCCAAGGACAAGGACAAGGAAGACGACAACAACAAGGTCAATGGCAGGGACCGCCGAGAAGTTCCTGGCAACCAAGAAATCTGCCACAAGACCCAAATGCAATGGATACCTCGGCAGATCGAATTTGAGGGTGACTCGCAGGAGTGGAAGATATACTCACCCCTCATCCCCCATATCGACCAAGGGGAGGATTCCTCCAAAAAGGAGGGGGATGCAATAACCAAAGGCCAGTCACCTGCTATAACTGTGGAAAGGATGGACACATGGCCCATGATTGCAGGCAACCACGAGGAGGGTATCAGCCTCAAGCATCAACTAGTCGTTATATCGATACCGACTATCATCAACAAGAACCAGAAGTCACTACCAGGGCAGTTCAAGATGTACCCCCTCAACAGTGCGCCAGCAACTGGCTTAACGGAGTAACAGGAGAATCGGACGACGTAAAAGACATTATCCTCCAACAGTTATGGAAGAAGGAGGGTTTTCAGGACGCCTGAACCCATCGGCCTGGGTGAGGGTGGTTAATTGTAACAGTGTAATCATGACTCGCTATCGTTCTATGAGAGTTCCAGTATCGATTCACACCAGTTACGCAATGGCCGACATACAAGCACTAGTTGACTCAGGAGCAACCCATTGCTTCATGAAACCCTCCTTCACAAAAAGGATGGGGCTTGGGACTAAACTACTTGACGTCCCAAAGAAAATATGGAACATTGACAACACAGAAAACAAATCAGGGCGTATCACGCACTATACCGATGTCGATGTCCAGACTAAAGGAATCCACAAGGAAATACGTTTCCTCATTACAGATATCGGAAACGAGGATATCGTATTAGGATACCCTTGGCTTGCCATCTATGACCCACATATCAAGTGGTCACAAGCCGCTATTCACGAAAACATGCTTCCTATTGTCATTCGTTCAATCAATCCTTACCTCAAAACGTTGCCAGTAGTTGCGACAGCTACTGTCCAGAATGACAACTATGAGGTAGTACACTCATGCGTCATTACAGACGAACAATGACAACAATTCGAGGAAGGATGCCAAATCAGGGCCACTGCCACTGACCTCGCTATTGCTGCTCAACAATACGTCACTAAAGCTGAGTTACCCCCCAAATATCGTGAATTTGAATGCCTCTTCAGCGAAGAAGCATCGGACAGGTTTCCGCCCAGCAGGCCCTGGGATCACGCTATCGAATTCAAACCAGGAACAGCCGACGCAATTGATTGCAAGATATACCCCATGACTCAAGAGGAAGATAAGAAATTGCACGAATGGATCGACGAACAGCTAAAAAAGGGGTATATACAACCTTCTAAATCCCCATATGCTTCGTCCTTCTTCTTTATCAAGGAGAAGGATGGAAAATTACGACCCATACAGGACTATCGGAAGATCAACGCAGTCACCATCCACAATCAATACCCACTCCCTCTCATCTCTGATCTTATCACCAACCTTAGTAATGCCCACATCTACACCAAACTTGACGTTAGATGGGGATATAACAACGTACGTATCAAGGAGGGAGACGAAGAGAAGGCCACGTTCAAAATGCGTTATGGCTTGTTTGAAGCTATGGTGATGTTCTTTGGCTTAACCAACTCCCTGGCAATGTTCCAGACCATGATGAATTTCATCTTCAGGGATATCATTATGAAACACGAAAAATGGGGAACCGTTATTTGGGTCTACATGGACGACATAGGCATTGCTACGGGACTGGACCACTCACTACCTGATCATATAGAAGCTGTTAAGGATGTGCTCTGTGTATCCGCGGAACATGACCTATACTACAAACTCAAAAAATGTCTCTTCCACTCCCCACGCATGGATTACCTGGGGGTAATCCTTGAAAAGGGGGTGACACGTATGGACCCTGTCAAAATTTCTGGCATCAAGGACTGGCCTACGCCAACCAAAGTTAAGGACGTCTGCTCTTTCCTAGGTTTTTGCAATTTTTACCGACCTTTTATATGAGGATTTGCAACCAAAGCACGACCCCTTAACAAACTCACACGAAAAGACACCGAATGGCACTGGGGAACCGAAGAAGAGAAGGCATTCCAGGATCTCAAAACCCTTGTCACTAGCGAACCTGTTCTCACACACCCAGACCTGACACAACAATTTGAGCTTGAAGTTGATGCGTCGGGATTTGCCACTGGAGCCGTTCTCCTTCAGCGCAAAGCAGATGGCAAGCAACACCCCATCGGTTACTACTCATCCACTCTCAATGAGGCCAAACGAAATTACGACATCTACGACCTTGAACTCCTAGCAATCGTCAAGGCCTTCCGCCACTGGAGACCCCTCTTAGCGGGTTCCCCCCACAAGATCAAAGTATTCTCTGACCATCTCAATCTACAATACTGGAAATTGCCACAAAAGATTAGTAGGCGCATAGCCAGGGAAGTACTCGAGCTCTCAGAGTACGATTTTGAGATTCACCACATTAAGGGGACCTCCAATGGACGTGCCCACGCGCTGTCACAAAGGCCAGACTATGACCAGGGAGAAAACGATAATGAAGGAATAACAGTGCTACCAGAAAGTGTCTTTGCATGCGCCACCATGCTGGAAGAACCACAACATCCACACTGGAGGCCTGAAATCTTACCAGTAGATATGACCCCAGAACATCCCATCTACGAGCAAGATATAGCTAAGTTGAAACCCTGGGTCGATGCTCACAAACTAAAAGACATTGAAGGAATGTGGTATAAGGATGGACGCCGAGTGGTCACCGGCGGTATCCATGACAAACGTACCATCATCGCCGCCCATCATGACTCCCCTGTCTATGGTCACCTCGGTATCAAACACACTCTCCAACTTACTGAACGACATTACTGGTGGCCACAAATGAAGAATGACATTATGGACTATGTCAAAGGCTGCGCAGAGTGCCAGCGGCACAAAGTCAATCTTCGACCCATTAGGGCACCCCTACAGCCCATTTATGCCAAGCCAGAAGCCCTGCCATTTGAGACCATCACAGTGGACTTTATTACCAAACTCCCTGTCTCTCGTGGTTACAACTCTATTCTAACGGTAACAGATCACGACTGTACCAAAGCCGCCGTCTTCATCCCTTGCAACAAAGAAGTAACGGCTGAAGGGACCGCCGCCCTGTACATTTCCCATGTCTTCCCATGATTCGGACTCCCTTTGCATGTTATCAGTGATCGAGATCCCCGCTTCGCATCCAAGTTCATGCGAGAGATATGCAAAATCCTTGGCATCAGCCAAAATATCTCAACCACTTATCACCCTAGAACCAACAGGCAATCAGAGCGAACAAACCAATGGCTGGAACAATATCTCCATTTCTGGGTAAATGAACGACAAGACGACTGGGTCCGTTATCTGCCTATGGTGGAATTCACACATAATAACTGGCCAAACGAAACTACACGGGAATCCCCCTTTTTCCTCTTATCAGGGTTCAACCCTCGCGCTGATTGGACCGATAGACCATCCCCTATCCCACAAGTATCCTTGAGGCTAGACCAGTTCAAGCAAGCGTGACAGCATGCATTCTCATGCATGCTCAGGGCGCAAAAGTCATGGATTAAGAACAAAGATACACCCAAGTTCAAAGAAGGGGACCTCGTGTGGCTTGAAGGGCGCCACTTATGCACGCACCAGCCAACCACAAAACTAGCCGCCAAATGGCATGGACCATTTAAGGTCATCCAGGTGATGTCCCCTGTCAACTATCGCCTCGAACTTCCCACACAGTGGAGCATCCATGACGTTTTCCACATAGATCTTCTCACACCTTATCGCGAGACACCCACGCACGGACCAAATTACCAGCGCCCACCGCCCAATTTGGTCGATAACGAAGAAGAATACAAAGTCAAGAAGATTCTAGACTCTTGGCAATTCGGCAGAAGACGTCGACTCCAATACCTCGTGAAATGGAAGGGGTATCCAGACTCTGATAACCAGTGGATAGATAAGGATGACGTATTTGCTGATGAAGCCATTCGGGAGTTCAAACATTCCAACCCTGACAGAGAAGCACATATAAGGAGGGCATCTTGTCATGATAAGTCCCCATCACTCACTCATCTCATGTCCTCTACTCAACACAATGACCAGCTTGCACTCCTATCCACCCTTATCAACAACTCCTCCACCACGCTTGTCGACTCCGACCCCGCCAACGATGCCCCAGCCACTAGAGCTGCGGCTGGAGGCCGTACCTCCATGCAGCATGAGGAAGACGGCCCTATCACTAGTGAAGAACTGCACCAGACACTGCAACGATTCCCTCTGCCCCTACAGGGAGTTGTCGACGACGATCCAGCAGCAACTCAACCAGCATCTCTGCCAATGTACGCCCTTACAAACCCCAACACCGGTGAGCCTGAAGTCTTCCTCACTGAAGACGAGCTTTTTTGGCTTCAAGCAGCTGTCCCACGTGGTGAAGCCACCAGACGCCATGAAGAAGTATGAACAAGAATGGAAGGAGACGGCGGCGTGGTGGCAGCAGGAGCAACTGCATATCGCCGCCTGCCGATGCCAAATGATGAAGGAGCAGAAGGAGTACTGGACGAAGATGAGGATGAAGACAAGCTTAGAGACCATTACCCCATCAGGCACGCATTCCTTAACCATGAATTCTACGCTGAAGATCCAGCCACCACTCCCTACCTCATCAACGCAGCGGGGGAGCCTCTACACCGAGGATGAGTTGCCATGGCACAAGCGGCTCGTTATACACCAATGGGGGAACGAGACCCAGCAACCAGGATTGTCGTCCCTGAAGGGTTCCGGGTCAATAGAGGACCCAATTACATTCCATTCCCAATCAAGCTCCCCAACGGACCAACGATACAAGCATCCCACGTACAAGTTATCCAAGGAGGAGACCCCTTCATACTTGGACTAGCCCCAGGATCGGGCTTCCTTTATGGCAAACCCCTTTACGCCACTCCCCATCTCCCGAAAAACAACCACACTTTCATACCCCATGAGGAGTATTTTATGCTCCGTGACTGACATCCTACTGATTTGTTGCTAATGCGCATCGGGGATGTCACCCTTACCCAAGAGTTGCGCCGGTTCCGACAATTCGCATTCGCCAAGGACCAACTGGACAAGCAGATTCGGCAACTGCAAATGGAAAGGCAGATGGTAATAGACGACAAAAGGGACAGTCTTTACCGCTTGGAGCGTGCTAACATACTAGCACGGATGGAAGATGAAGCGGAGAGGATGAGGCAGGAATTGGTAGCGGACTAGTGAGGTGGGCCTCACTCCTAAAAAGGGGGTGATGTTACGGTACGGACTGATTAAACATTACGAACAACTCATGGCCGGTTATGACTATGGCCCGATACTAGTATTAGTCATGGACTCTTACACCGCATCAGTCAGCATAGTAGTTTACATGTGATTGTGACTCATGTATGACTCATTCATAGGATAGCTGTACTAGGGTTTGAGCTAGTTACGCTATTGGTTACCTATTGTTTCAAGCGGCGCTTTAAAGCCCGCGTGTATCTGTATAAATAGTCGTCTCCAAAGACCAAGAGTCCCCATCTTGGTCTTCTTCAATCCACCATCCTGACTCATCTCTCGTCTGCCTTAGTCCCAAACTAAGTGCACTTCCACTAGATATCCACCAAGGGATATCCCTTCTTTCATCCTTTGCTGCAGCGTGTGCTGGAGTGCCCCTGTTCAGCCTGTGTTGGGTTGACACGAGGTCCCCATTCACCTATCTCCGCTAAGTTGATTACGCCTACCTAGGTCCAAGTCGGACTAACGCCAGTGGAGTGTAACACCTACACTCACTCACTAAAGAGGGTGAACACCTCAAAGTCTACAGAGACAACTGAGCAGTCGTTGAAGGCTGGTGGAAAAGGTCCAGCACCAACAAGCCCACCAATTGTGTCTTCCGCTGCATCCTGGGACTATCAGAGGATGGTGGTAGGACTGTACACACAAGATATGTCCCTAGTGCACATAACCCCACCAATGCTCCCTCCAGGGGACACTACCCCCCATTAGAGCTCCTCCTCCACCCTATCATCATTCCTGAGGACATTAGACCTTTCCTCATTGACATCTCCCCTGACTAGCCTGGTCAGGATAGCAGCACCAAGTCACCTAATGCACCCAATTGGACCCACTAACTTACCTGACACCAAGCGGTGAAAATCCCTCACAATGAGGCTGCAGCATGTGGCCATTCCCCCCACCACAAATTCTCTGCATAAGAGACCTGCCCCTCATCTGCTGACACTCACCCCCCTCCCTTCCTCCTTGTGACCACACTGCCTGGCAAAGGACTGGTTGAGGTTGTGGATCCCAGCCACCATGCACCTGCCTCCTGCTGTTCCCTCTATCATCAGCCTGGACAAGCACGAATGGATCAAAGACACCATGGTGCATGCCTGGGAAGATGACACATGTGCAGCATATGGTTCCGGTCTCCTAATGTGGCACTGTTTCTGTGACCAGAAAAGTGATGCCAAGCCTGAAAGAGCCCCTGCCATGCAACCTCTCTTTTCAGCCTTCATCACCCACATGGCAGCCACTTACTCTGGCAAAACTATCTCAAACTACCTCAATGGTGTCCAGGCCTGGCACATATTGCATAGTATCCCCTGGACCCTTGACAAAAAAGAAATGGACGCCATGTTATGTGCCACCAACAAGCTAACTCCCAGCACAGCAAGGCAAAAAAACACCTCCCATACACCCCCAACTTCATCATCAAAATCAGGCATCAACTTGACCTAAGTGACCCAATCGACGCTGCTGTTTATGCTTGCCTCACTACTTGCTTCTATGCTTTGGCCAGGCTGGGGGAATTCACCGTCTGCACCCTTGACAGTTTCCATCCAAACACACTTGTCACCACTCAGAATTTGTCATATGACCAGGATTGCAACAGCCTCAAGGTCACCATACTACACCTTCCCTCCACCAAAGTCACCCAAATTGAAGGTGAGGACGTATACTGGGCCTCACAAGACGGAGACACTGACCCCACAGCAGCTTTGCAGAACCATCTGCATGTCAATCAGCCCTCTGAAACCTCACATTTGTTCACCTATTGAGCCAAGAATGCATGTCATCCCCTCACAAAGGCCAAATTCCTGGAAAGGATCAGAGAGGCAGCTCATGTGGCTGGTCTGGGGCCCCTACAAGGGCATGGCATTCGAATCAGCTCAACTCTCAAATACCTCCTTCACAGGGTCCCTTTCAACATCATTAAAGCCATGGGGCACTGGGCTGGCAACTCCTTCCTCCTTTACCTTAGAAAGCATGCTGTCATCATAGCACCATACATCCAATCTGCCCCTGCCCTTCACGAAAATTTCATCTGATACACCATGCCACCAGTGTGCTAGTCATACCAGCCTGGTTGCCGATGACTTCCATGGGGTAAGCAAACCTCTCTATCACTTCCTAACTAAGGGGTTCCAAGTCTCACTTGCCACATCATCAATTCCTTCAGGTTGGGTGTCAGGACCTTGCCTTGGCCACATGAACTCTCCTTTTCAATTGAGGAGTGCTTTGCACTTTTGCCTGATCTCTCACACATTGTCTGTTGTCTCACTGCCGAGCCCATTGTACATAACTTCTACACACAAGTCCACCCATATCACCTACCTAATACAGATCAATGTTATTGTCTCACCAGCAGCCCCACCATTCTGTGTTGTGCCTCCTCAAATGTACTCCACACTCTACTCTGCACGATGTGGGACTCTCATCGTAGAAGCTGAACAGTGACTTGCAAAGACTCTGGCACTCCACTGCCATGGCTCCCTTTACCTTCCCCTCATCGTCAACCCACCTGGATTGCTATCCACTCTCTGTCATCTGGACATATGACAATTGCAAGAATGATCCTGGTGTCAGCATTTCTGCTGGCAATATGTCCTGACCCCCCATGGAACATGCAGTTCAACATGAGGACAGAAGGATGCTCTCAGACAGGGAGTGGAAAACAATCCACCAAACTGCACTGACCATTGTCCACACCCACCTGGAGCCACTGAGGCACAATCCCCACACTGTTGCCAACAAGATGCACAAGAAAGGGTTCCTCAAGCACAACTTTTCTGGTGAGTGGGCTCAAGCCTTTGAAGCACTCAAATGTTTGGCTCCCCTCCTCTCACTGTGCAGCACCAACTGGAAGGCCAATATAGTCCTCAGGTCAGTGCTGGATCACCCTTTGGACCACTCACATTCTGTACCTCCTTCCCATCCATCAACTCCTAGCCTTGTGGGATCTTCCTGCATCCCTCCTTCCAGCTGCATCAGTACTTCTTCCCATGCCATGACTTCCCCCTCTCCCACTTCATGCTCTTCCACTTCTTCCAGTTGCCTCTTCCCACCTTTCACAGCTGTCCCCTTGTTGCACCTCTTTCAAGTCCCCCCATCCTCATCCCTGTGTAACTTCTGTACAGCCACCCTTGGAGCCAGAGTCATCAAGCAAGGCTGGCCCCAAGGTCAAGCATAGGTGTGATCTCAGCCCTCCACAGCAAAGTGGGAAGCACTCAAAATCCACTGAGGGTACCAGTGGGGCATCCATAGGTCCTGATACAGGTGAGTGAGAGTATTCACATATACAAGCTGACCTAATTACTTTGTAGCTCACCAACTTCCTTCCCCTCACCCTGCTTTTATGTCTCTTGTTTGACCTGGCATGGCCTCCCAGCCAGTGAGTACTGTTCCTTCTCACAGTCACCATGCATCACACCACTTTCCAGACCTCAACTCCTGAACATCCCTCCCCCAAATTGTCATGTGCCAACACCACATCACATGCCAAATCCCCGTCAACATGGGCAGCCAAAGCCAAGGACACCTGTTCTGCAACAACAGACAATGATGTGGCTACTCAGTCACAATCCAAGTTGCATTTGGTGAGCCCTGCTAAGGACCACCCTGGGCACAAGAGCCCAAGATGGGCACCCAGGATCTATGTGGAAAGGCAACTTTGCCATCTGAGGTATGTCTTCCATTGCTGCCACATATTGCTGATGATTCATTTATTTTAGGGCTTGGCTGACAACAATGAGCCGCACTCATGTTGATAAGTGACCCTTGTGCACTTAGCAGCTCTAACAGACTGGACTTACAGATATGGACTGCTGTAGATTAATTAGGACCGCTTTAGATTAGATTTGATCTGTACAATCTAGGACTTCTATGACATCACTGTACAATGACATCATATGGACTACTTCCAGACGTTTCATTGTACTGCGTTCCTTTGTTCTACTTTTGTTCTTATCTTTATTATGATGTCACTATGATATCATCCTGCTCTGGACTCTTCTTGTTCTCATCGCCTTGTTCTCTTTATGTCCACTCCTTTGTGTCCTGTATAGAACAAAGTGTCTTGTATTCTGTAACTAGGTGTTACTCACCTTGTAGTACTGTCACTCCCTGTATGAGTATAAGTAGAGTACCATGTACACTCCTGGTCCACATCAGTTCTCACTGTTTGTGTGCCAGGTATGCCTTCTCCTCTCTAATGTATAACATCAGTTCTCACTGTTTGTGTGCCAGACACCTTTGCTTCACTTGCTTGACAGTTCCCTCTGCTGCTTACCAGCTGCACCTAGTATCTCACCACAGTCTCCTTTGTCACTGTGAGTACTGGATCTGTCTTTGCTGTTCATCAACTCACACCTCCAAGTCCTTCAGCATGATGAGCTCATGCAGTGGGTTGATGGGCACAAGATCAAATCATAAGGGAAGTGGCCAATGAGAAGAGGTACATTGCCCCTCCTCCCCTTCCTTCCCCTCCTCTTTGTTAATACCATTTCACAGATCTTATCAAGGTGATTGTGGGAGTGCCAAAGTCAGAACAGCCCTCTAAAGAGGACATTGAGAGCATCATCAACAAGGTAAGTCACACACATGTCAATATTTATTATGGCTAATGTTCTCCAGTGTAAATCAAAGCACAATGCAAAGGCTGCTGCATAGTGCCTATCATTTAAATCAAAGCTCTCATATTGTTTGTGGCAGTGGGCCTATTTGTCACACAAAAAAAAATATCTTTTTTTGCTGTTGGAATTTCTTGTGTGATTAATGTAGCAGTATGACTTATCACATACAACTAGACCAAGTGAAGTGTTAGTGAACTGAACTGGTAACACACTCAAGCCTAGTGTGGAGACAAGTCACGCATCAAATGTACAGTCACTGCAGAGAGTATGCACACTTGAAGTCTTTATACAAGACTATAGGCAAGGTGATCACGCAGTGGCACGCTGAGTGGAGAACCAAGAGGACAAGTTGGTTCCACTCAGGATGCTACATGAGGGTCTATATACTATGCTGCGGCTGAGTTCGAATTACTATAGAACCTTGTTACTAAAGGTATATGTAATAGTAATGAGTCAGATGCTGACGCATCGTGTCTAATAATAGTGTTATCTATTGTGCTGACTGATACACAGTCATTAACACTGACAGAACAGTGATGTGTCCTTATCTATGAGTCATAACCCTATGACAACATAGTCTAGAACTATCTAGAACCTTCCCTGCTTATCGTCCAATAAGAAACTACTGTACTAATAGGGGAAGTGACCTAAAGAGGTAACATCTAATAAGGAAGTTACTATCTCAGGGTCACGTGCTTGTGGGTGCACATGTTGGCATCATGTGACTAACCATCTTATCATATCTAATGATAAGGACTTGGGACATTTGAGCACAACGTTGGAGGCTATATCTTCACCAAATAATTCCATAAAAATATGGAAAAATAAGGCAAAAATCTAGAGCGTCTGTGACAATTAATGTGTGACTTTAAACTGACTTTTACTTGACTGCTGACTGACTTTGGGAGTCAGCTCAAAGTCAGCTAAAAGTCAATCTGTAGTCAATATTGGCTGACTTTTGTTTGACTTTTATGTGACTTTTGTGTGACTTTTATGTTGACTGTTAATTGACTTTGAAAGTCAATTAAAAGTCAAACAAAGTCAGTTCTTAGTCAACAACTTTTTATTGACTTTTGAATGACTGGAAATTGACTTCCATAGTCAATAAAAAGTCATTGACTTTCTGTTGACTTTTGTGTGACTTTTTTTGTTGACTGCTAATTGGCTTTGAAAAGTCAATTAAAAGTCAAACAAAGTCAGTTCTTAGTCAATGACTTTTTGTTGACTTTTAAATGACTGGAACTTGACTTCCTTAGTCAACAAAAAGTCAATGGAAAGTTGCTGTAAATCAGTGAGTTTTCATTGACTTGCACTTGACTTTGTTGATAAGTAGCCTGTGCACACTTAGCGGCTCTAATGGACTTGTAGATAAAAGACTACAGTAGATTAGATTATTCATTTTGATCTGTACAATCTGGACCATGACATCACATGTATATGACATCATATGGACTATTCTGGACTTACTATTGTACTACATTTCTTTGTTCTACTTTTGTTCTTATCTTTATTATGATGTCACTATGATATCATCCTGCTCTGGACTCTTCTTGTTCTCATTGCCTTGTCCTCTTAATATCCACTCCATTGTGTTGTGTATAGAACAATGTGTCTTGTATTCTGTGACTAGGTGTTACTCACCTTGTTGTTACGCCACTACAGGGGCGCAAGGTACGACCTGTACCAAGTCAGTCAAGTGACGGCAGCGCAAGCTCTAAGGCTCGGCTTCAGCAGTATGGTGCACAAGGATCACAAGGACGTTAATCACTTGGATTGTAGAGGAAGGCTAAGACTTGAAGGTCTAGCAGAAACAAGGGATTCTTGAGACAGGGGAAAGCGCAAAGGCATCCGTGTTTAGACAAGTGTAGTATTTACACAAGAAGTCTAGTCTACTGTACAAGCTAGATAGTACTAGGCTTAAATACACGTCGTATTGTATAGCAAAGACAAACAGATGGCGCCATCGCCAGTTCTGGAATAAGGAGATAGACATAAGGAGAACAAAGGGAGCATATAACAGGAATAAAGGTGAATCATGCAGAGTCGCGCGTGAGTAGGAACTGCATGGAAACTAGCACATGTCAAGCTTTATCAGAAGGAAACGTTGATAAGCAAAGTGCACGATAGGAACCGCATAATCATAAAGTCTGCGTAGTCATACAGGGCTCGTATGGTGTCAGGGAATGGGAATGAATAGTAAGAAAGGGGTGAGTCTGGAGAAAATCATAACACTTGTAGTACTGTCACTCCCTGTATGAGTATAAGTAGGGTACCATGTACACTCTTGGTCCACATCAGTTCCTCACTGTTGTGTGCCAGACACCCTCTGCTTCACTCTGCTTGACCTCCTGTTGCTGCTTCTCAGCCACTGTCTATATCTCACCACAGTCTACTTTGTCTCTGTGAGTATAGTCTCTATGTGTGCTGTTCATCAGACTTTTTAATGACTTGCACTTGACTTCTGCAGTCAATTCAAAGTTGAAATAATAGGACATCAGTCAACAAAAAGTCAGTGAAAAGTCAATGACTTGCAGTGACTTTTCAATGACTTTTTGTTGACTTTTTAATGACTGGCACTTGACTTCTGTAGTCAATTCAAAGTCAAAAAAATAGGACATCAGTCAACAAAAAGTCAATGAAAAGTCATTGACTACCAAGTGACTATACATTGACCTTAGCCTGACTTTTTTGTGATTTTTGCCTGACTTTTGAAGTCACTTAAATAGGACATCAGTCAAGTGAAAAGTCATTGACTTTGAGCTGACTTTGTGTGACTTTTCTTTTTTTACTGAGAATGATCTTGGCCAGGTCATTGGAATTCTGACCCAGAAAGTCACAGATCTGACAGCACAGGTCTCTGCCACCACCACTTGCCCTAATGGAGCTAAGCACAAGGAAGTAGTGGCCCACCCCAAAGCCTGGGACAGGAAAGGCAACTCTATGGATGCCTGTCACTTCCTTGCTGCTTTCCACAACTGGGCAGCATCACAGCAGGATGCTATAAACACCTGGGACCTGGCCCAGAACATCTACTTCCAGGCAGAGGACCATTGGATTATGGTGGTTCTCAATTTAATGGAAGGGGAAGCCAAGGCATGGGCTCTCCCTTACCTTAAAAAACTTCAGCAGCATAATGTCCCCTTTGGTGAACTCTTCAACACATTCATCCAAGAGTTCAATAGGCACTTCTCACCCCTTGACACCACAGAGACAGTGAGGGAATAGCTGAAGAAGATAAAACAGAGATGTGGATTGGTTGCAGAGTACCAGTCCATGTTTAAACAGTACTCTGGACAGACTGGATGGTCTAAGGAAGACCTCTGTGATGAACAGCAAAGACATAACCAATACTCACAGTGACAAAGTAGACTGTGGTGAGATACTGGAAGCAGCTGGATAGCAGCAGAGGGTTGTGTCAAGCAAGTAAAGCAAAAGGTGTCTGGCACACAGAGCAGTGAGAAACTGATGATACAATTAAGAGGAAGAGACATACCTGGCACACAGAGCAGTGAGAAACTGATGTGGACCAGGAGTGTACAAGCCTACTACTTATACTATACAGGAGGGTGACATTACTACAAGGTAAGTAACAGAGTGTCACAGAATACAAGGGACGCATTGTTCTACAACAGGACAAAGGAGTGTGTGTAAAGGGAACAAGGCGTACAAGAACAAGGAAAGTCCAGACACGGATGATATCATAGTGACATCATAATAAAGATAAGAGCTAAAGGAGAACAAAGGACAGAGTACAATGAAGTGTCTGGAGTGTTCTACATGATGTCATAGTACATGATGTCATACATGACGCAATGGTTAGCGCTAGATTGTACAGATCAAATGTAAGTAATCTACAAGTCCAATTAATCTAATCTAAAGCAGTCTATGCTGCAAGTCTGGTCCGTATGAGCCACTAAGTGCGCAAGGGTCACTTATCAACACTCTGCACCCACTTCTATGATGGTCTCTTGGACCACATAAAAGATGCCCTCACTTTGACAGACAAGGCCCATGTAACATTCAACAACCTCAAACAGGTCTCACAAGTGCTGAATCAGTGCCTGAGATAGAGGGACTCAGAGAAGATGGGCTTGTCCAGCCAGTTGATCCTGCTGTCAAGCAAGCTGGCTGATCCAGATGCAATGCAAGTTGACACATCACATCAGCAGGGATCTGGCATGAGCAGGCCCCTATGCAAGCCTACCACTTATTCACTGACAACAATCACCTGCTCACACAACAATCACCTGCTCATGCTGACAAACAACTAACAATGACTCTGGAATACAACCATGACTGTATATAAACCCCTGCTAACGCTGCCCTAGAGATAATCTTTTTCTTCTTCTCCTGTACTTTCCCTTATACACATATCATGAGATCCTCCTGTGTCTAAATGCTTGGTTCCTGTTCCACTCCCATTTGATCTTAAGTGTTGCCCAATATACTTAGCAGGCTTCCACCCTATCAGGTGGAAAGACCTGAAAAGATTACCAAAAGCACATGCAAGGCAAGTGTTACAGGTGTGGCTTGAAAGAGCACAGTAAGAAGGATGGAATTCACAAATGCAATGTGTGCCACCATTGTCAAAAGGTCAGACACAGGGCACCCATCTGCATGCTCAAATTTATGGGGAAACCTACTGTGGCTAGTAGCAAGGAATCCCCCTCCCAACCTTCTTCCAGTCAGTTGGCAGCTGCCTCTACCCAATCAAGTTCTCCCACACCACCCAAAGCCAATACATCCCAGGCAGGCATGGCAAAGTTATTGGCAGCACTCACTGCACAGCAAGAACAAATCAATGCCCTTAAGGCAGCTTTTTAGATCCAGGGACAGTCATAGCTGTGGACTCCCCCTGTAAAACAGATTTGATTGACTTGGCTTTGTGTAGTTGTAAGATATGCCTGCATTCTCACCTCATTTTGGACTCAAACCAATCTGTAATTTCTACATATCATTCTGTTTCTGCTTGTATAGTTGATAGTAGTGATGTCTTGGCTTCCTGTTCTGATTCTACATCTACATCTGCCTCAGAGATAAGCAATAGTATTAGTGTTCCAATTGCTCCACCCTTTGTAGCAGTGCCACAAGTGATGATTTCTGATGCAGTACTTTCCTCATGTATTATTCCTGAAACAAAAGATAGTAAATCACAGTTTCATATTTCTGTGTATTTAAAAGGATGTTGTTGTACTGTGAAAGTAGCAGCAATGGTAGACTCTGGGGCAACTTTATTGTTCCTGGACAAGAAGTAGGCTGACCACCACAAGATGTTGCAGGTTCCTCTTGAGCACCCTATCACCCTATATAATATAGACAGGATGCTCAATGAAGCTGGTAGTATCACCCATAAAGTAACCCTTATTCTGCAAGTCAGCCCAAGTGAAGAAAAGTTCAACTTTATGGTCATTTCACTAGGCCCAGAAAAGGTATACTGGGACTACCTTGGCTTAGGCATAGGAACCCACACATAGATTGGAAGGAAGGTATGTTATGCCTCAATTCCAGTGCTAAAATAGCTGCACTGGAAATAGAGGTAGAGGTGACATGCATTATAACAAACCATATAAAATGCTGCCATCTCCTTGTGGAGAAAGTGTTGGACACTGTCTCAGATGAGGTCTTCTGTTTGGCTGGTTTCACATACTTTTAGCAAATTGCTAAGAAGGTGATAACCTCCAAACCTAAGAAAACCTTTGAAGAAATGGTCCCAGAACACTGTCACAACTTTGCAAAAGCTTTCTCTAAGGAACTATCCCAGAGATTCCCTGAGCATCAGCCATGAAACCACACCATAGACCTTGAACCAGATGCCATTAAACACTAGAAGGTCAAGATGTACCCCATGTCACCCAGTGAGCAAGTGGAACTGGACAAATTCTTAGACGAACACATCTCCAAGGGGTATCTAGTACCATCTAAGTCACCTATGGTCTCCCCCATGTTCTTTATAAAGAAAGAGGATGGCAAACTCTGTCTAGTCTAAGACTATTGCCATCTTAATAAGATTACTATTAAGAACTGGTACCCACTTCCACTCACCACCAATATTATCAACTGGCTCAAGGGACCTCAGTACTTCACTAGGTTTGATACTCAATGGGGATATCACAACATTCACATCAAAGAAGGTGATGAATGGAAAGGTGCCATTGTCACCAATAGGGGTCTATATGAGCTGAAAGTCATGTATTTTGGCATGACTAATAGCCCCACCACCTTTCAAGCCTTAATGAACACTGTCTTTGCTGATCTCATTGCATAAGGAGAGGTTGCTGTATACATGGATGATATTCTCATCTATAGTAATGACCTTAAACATCATTGCAAAGTTGTATGTGAGGTGTTAGGTTGTCTACAGCAGTACAACCTCTATCTCAAACCTGAGAAGTGTGATTTTGAGAAGCAAGAAATGGAGTACCTTGGGATGATTATCCATTCTAGAGAAGTGCAGATGGACCCTGGCAAGGTCTCTGCAGTAAAGGAGTGGCCAACCTTAACTATGCTCAAAGAAGGAAGAGTATTCATTGGGTTCACTAGCTTCTATAGGAGGTTCATAAAGGACTTTGCAGCCATTGCCCAACCCCTTTATGACCTCACTAAGAAGGACACTCCTTGGCAATGGCAGTCTAAACAGCAAAACACCTTTGACCTGTTGAAGGAACACTTTGTACAAGAACCTATTCTCAAGATGTATGATCTAAACCTCCCAACCAGAGTCAAGGTAGATGCTTCAGGATTTGCAACTGGTGGTATACTTACTTAAAAGTATCAAGATGGTCTCTGGCACCCCATTGTGTATTGCTCACAGTCTATGAGCAAAGAAGTATTAAACCCTAAAGAGCGTCTCCTCAGCATCCAAGTACAAGACGAACTGGATTGATCAGCTACAAAACTAAAGAGCATCTATCGATAATGGGGTCAGGAACATTAGGCAGGAAGTAGTAAAGGTCGCGCTTACCTCCTCAGCATCCGAGTACAAGACAAACTGAGGAGGGGAAAAGTATTGTACGAGTAATTATAGTGGGGTGATTTGTTTATGAATACTGAGACCAAAATAGTCCGAATACGGAAGCTGCAATGCCCGATTCCACTAGTCTTCACAAGAAGAACACAATTATGAGATCTACAACAGAGAAATGCTTGGCTTAATCTGTGCCTTAGAAGATTGGAGACATTTCCTTGAAGGTATCTCCTTTGAAGTGATCACCAACCATAAGAATATGGAATGGTGGGCAACTATGAAAGACTTAAGCAGACACCAAGCATGATGGGCTCAAAATCACTTATAAGAAGGGATAATCTATGCAAGCTGATGCATTAAGTTGTTTCTCTCAAGACCAAGTCTGAGACTCTGAGGATGACCACCAGGTCCAGGTATTAGAACCTGAGCATTTCCTGACTGCCACACAAGTGCATTTCCGCCCTGAAATAGACTCTCTTGAGAGTTGTATCAAGCTCACCTCCATTAAAGAAGCAGAAGTCATAGAGGGTCTTAAAAGCATTTCAAAGACCACTTCTAAAGCTCTTATGGATAATATTTTGATGTGGAAAGAAGAAGTTTTGTATACCATTGGGGTAAACTATATGTCCCAAATAATTGTGCCCTTTGCAGGGCCATGGTAAAGTCATGCCATGACTCAGTTACAACTGGACACCCCAGAAAGAATGGAACCATAGAGCTAGTCAATTGCTACTACTGATGGCCACATATGGCAGGTTTTATTGCCTCATATGTAGAAGGATGCAATCAATGCCAACACTATTGCAAAGATCTGCACCCCAAAGCAACCATTCAGCTGCAAGAAGTTCCTGAGGACCATAGCAGATAGTTGGAGTTGATCTAATGGCCCACTGCCAATGTCACATGGGAAGGATATGATTTTAAATGTTGTAGATCATTATACCAAACAGATTCATCTATTCCCTATGACTTCTCATATTATAGTTGATGGGGTGGCTGTTGATAAGTGACCCCTGTGCACTTAGCAGCTCATACAGACCGAACTTGCAGCATGGACTGCTTTAGATTAGATATACAGAGCATGTAGATTAGATATTGATCTGTACAATCTCAGATGCCTTGTATTTGCTTATCCATGACATCACTGTACCATGACATCATATGGACTACTCTGGACCTGTCATTGTACTACACCTTTGTTCTTTCTTTAGTTCTATCCTTATTGTGATGTCATTATGATATCATCTTAGTCTAGGCTTTCTTTGTTTCATGCTCCTTGTTCTCCATCTGTACATTCCTTTTGTCCACATGTAGAACAATGTCTCTTGTACTATGTGACCCTATGTTACATCCCTTGTAGTAGTGTCACTCCTGTAAACAGTATTGTAGCGGTATGACTTATCGCTTACAACTAGACCAAGGTGAAGTTAGTGAACTGAACTGGTATACACCCAAGCCTAGTGTGGAGACAAGTTATGCACTGAACATACAGTCACAGCAGAGGATAGACACACTTGAGGCCTTTATACAAGGCCAAAGGTCAGGTGATCATGCTGTGGCATGCTGAGTGGAGAACCAAGAGGACAAGTTGGTTCCACTCAGGATGCTACATGTGGGTTTATATACAGTGCTGCAGCTGAGTTTGAATTACTATAGAACCTTGTTACTAAAGGTACATGTAATAGTAATGAGTCATGCATTGTGTCTAATAATAGCCTTATCTATTGTGCTGACTGATGTGCAGTCATAAAGGCTGACAGAACAATAATGTGTCCTTATCTGTGAGTCATAACCCTATAACAACTTAGTCTAGAACTATCTAGAATGTTCCCTGCTTATCATCCAATGAGAAACTACTTTGTTGTATAGTGACCTGAATAGGTAACGTCCAAAAGGGAAGTTACTATCCCAGGATCACATGCTTGTGGGTGCACATGTTGGCATCATGTGACTAACCATCTTATCATATCTAATGATAAGGACTTGGGGGACATTTTGAACACAACATTGGAGACTCATATCTTTGCCAAATAAATCCATAAAAATACAGAAACATAAGGTGAAAATAGAGTGTCCATGACAAGTATAAGTAGTGTACCATGTACACTCCTGGTCCACATCAGTTCTCACTGCTTGTGTGCCAGACTTCACTTACTTCACTCTGCCTGACAACTCCCTGTTGCTGCTTCAAGCACCCTCTACATATCTCACCACAGTACTTTGTCCCACTATGAGTATGCTCTCCACTTGTGCTGTTCATTAGTGGCATCCATCTACTCTGAGCAAGTCTTTCCCTTGCATGGGATCCCTCACAAAGTTATAAGTGACAGGGGACCCCAGTGTTTGCACCATGAAGCATGTGTGCCCTCTACAGGCAACTTGGGATAGATACAGGTCTTACTGCTGCCTATCACCCTCAAGCTATTGGACAGGTTGAGCACAAAAACCAAGAAGTAGAAATCTACTTGTGCATGTTTATTAGCAAGAGACAGGATGATTGGGCTAACCTGCCCCCTACAGCAGAATTCATAGTCAATAGTAGACTCAACTCAGCAACAGGCCATACACCCTTTGAGCTACTATATGTGTTATGATTTTCCTTCGGACTCGTTCTTTCGCATGTCACAATTCCCTTCCCAACACTATACGAGCCCTGTACGATTACGCGGACTTTACGATTACCCGGTTCCTATCACGCGCTCTACTTATCGATGCCCTCTTCTGATAAAGTTTGACATGTGTTGGTTTCTGTCATGTTCCCAATCACGTGCGACCCCACGTGATTCACCTTTGTTCTCAGTACGACGTTCCTTTGTTCCTCTTATGTCCCATCTATTGTTCCAAGACAGGCGATGGCACCATCTGTTTGTAGCTGCCATACTAGCCATCACCTATTTAAACCTAGTCCTACCTAGCTTGTACAGTAGACTAGACTTCTTGTGTAATAACTACACTTGTCTAAACGAAGGACGCCTTCGTGCTTTCTGTGTCTCAAGAATCCCCTTTGCCTTCGCTAGACCTTCGAGTCTTAGCCTTCCTCTACGATCCAAGTGACCATCGTCCTTGTGATCCTTGTGCATCACACTACTGAAGCCAAGCCTGAGAGCTTGCGCTACCGTTACTTGACTGACTCGGTACAGGTCGTACCCTACGCCCCTGTAGTGGTGTAACATTAAGTCTAGTCTCTCAACCGCACACCATGGCTCTCACCAGCCGAAGCCAAACTCAGTTTGTCCGGGAATACCTGGAACGACATCCGAGCGACGACCTTCGATCCTCCATCAAAGGAACTGCTCTCTGGCGAAATACCCCACACGACGAAGGATACTACGTCTACGATCCTGACAAGCACACCTACGAGCCAGTTGAATATATTGAAGACCAGCATATCTGGGCCTACGTCGCCTACTCCGACTCAAAGCATTCCTGGTACTCGTATAAACCAGTCCCCACACACCTTGGGTTAGGACCAGGAAAAGGCCACATCCAAGCCATCGACGCCGACTCCGACGTTGAAGAACCCACGACAGAACCAGACTCCGACTCAGAACACAACCTCACCCCTACTGTCCAACGACCAGTGGACTTCGCATCGTATGCCAACATGTCCAATACCCAACTCTCCACCACCCTCACCACCGCCGAACCCTCGAGCAGCTCCCAACCCACAGGAACCTCGTCAACGAATCCTGCAAGTAGTGGAGGACATCCTCTGGGAGGAGGTCTGCCGGCAGGCGGAGGAGGCCCTGCAGGAAGCGCAGGAGGCCATCATGGAGGCGGTGCGCCTGAAGGTGGAGGCGGTGCGCCTGGAGGTGGAGGCGGTGCGCCTGGAGGTGGAGGCGGTGCACCTGGAGGCGGAGGCGGCGCGCCTGGAGGCGGAGCAGGTGCTGGGGGAGCAGCTGTGGGAGGAGCCCCAAATGGACGACTTGGGGGAAACCCTCCCCCCGAATTCACGGGAGACCGCGAAACAAGTCGAGCATTCCTCAACGCCTTCTCGCTTTACCGAGGAATGAACCCAAACGTTCAGCAACTCACCCTTCCCTACTCCCGAGAAATGACACTGCTCTCTTACATACGAGGACCACTCGTAGACGATTGGGTAGAGGAACAAATTCAATGGCTTGTAGACCAATTAGCGGGAGGAGTGGCCATGAACGCTGAAAACCTCTGGAACACCATCGAAACCCACTTTATTCAAGCTTACACCGACACCACACAGCAGCAAAAAGCACAACATGCCATCCAAACTCTTCGGATGGAAAAAGAAGATATCGACACGTATATCGCCAAATTTTCTAACCTGGCAAACAAAGCAGGATACAACAAGGACGAAGCCACAACTTTAGAAATCTTCCAGAAAGGCCTGCCAAATGCCCTAGTAATCAACGCGATAAAATTCCATCATCCGATAACATGGGACGATTGGAAAGCGGCAGTAACCCTTCAACAAGCCGAATATCTCCTTCTCAAAGACAAACTCACCAAGGGAAAAGGCGATAAACGAGGAGGGGCCTCCCACGACCAGTGGCTGTCAACCCTGAACAAAAACAGAGACCCAAATGCGATGGATGTAAGCCGAACTTGAGCCCGCGCTGCCATGACGGACGATGAAAAGAAGCAACTCCAAAAGGAAGGAAGATGTTTCCGCTGTTGAGGGCAAGGACACATCTCCCGCTTCTGCCCGCAGAAACCTGCAACAACAGCCAAGGTTGCGGAGACCACCGCTACCCCAACAACAGCTACAATCTCCATGACAGCCTCACGACCTCTCTCCAATGAAGAACAAGCCGAGGCACAAGTAGCTGCCCTCTTCGCTCAAAGCCCTGAAGTTCGCGAACTTATGGTGGACAAACTATTTGGTCAAAAGAAGGATTTTCTGAACGCTTAAACCCAGTGGCCTGGGCTAGAGCATTAAAACTTAGCATGTACAATAGCAGATTCCGATCTATGCGAATTCCAGTACTTTTCAAATCTGCACATGCAACGGCCGAACGAAATGTCCTTATCGACTCTGGAGCAACCGACAATTTTATAAGCGCAAACCTCTTAAAACGATTAAAGATTGCCTGGTTAGCAACAGAGAGACCTATCAAGATATGGAACGTGGACGGGACCCACAACCAAGGAGGAGAAATCACCTCTTTCACGGACCTAACTGTCAAGACCGGAGGAAAGGCCCAGAACCTCCGATTCCTCATCACCGACCTAGGAAATGACGAGGTTATCCTTGGATATCCCTGGTTCACTGCCTTTGAACCGAAGTTCCATTGGCAGGATGCCACCCTGGATGAGGAGTTCCAGCCAGTGGTAGTCACTAGCCTTAACTTGTCAGACGAAGCCATGCCTACAGAAGCCACTATTAAGGCATTGGAGACGTACCAACTTGACAAGCTGGCCTGGGAGCAATTAGAGAATGAAGACACTCCATACATCCGACTGCGAAAAACAACGACGGCATCAGAACTGGCACAACAAGAAGCGGCCAAAAGGCCCCCAAAGACCTTTGAAGAAATGGTCCCTGAGGAATACAGAAGACATCGCAAGGTGTTCAGCGAAGAAGCCTCCCAGCGGTTCCCTCCATCACGAATTTGGGATCACGCCATCAATCTTGTCCCCAACACCCCTGAAACAATGGATTGTAAAGTATATCCGCTCACAATCCCCGAGACCGAGAAACTATCGGAATTCATAACAGAGCACCTGGACAAAAAATATATACAACCATCGAAATCCCCCTACGCATCCCCTTTCTTCTTCATCAAGAAGAAAGATGGGAAGTTACGACCAGTACAAGACTATCGTCGACTCAATGAACTCACTGTGAAAAATCACTATCTGCTTCCCTTAATCCCCGAACTCATCGATCGAATTCGGGAAGCGCAACTTTATTCTAAACTGGACATACGATGGGGATACAATAACGTTCGGATCAAACCAGGTGACGAATGGAAGGCGGCGTTCAAGACCAATCAGGGACTATTCGAACCACGGGTCATGTTCTTCGGCCTCACCAATTCTCCCAGCACTTTCCAAACCATGATGGACACCATATTCTGGGAACTAGTATTGACCGGAGAAGTAATTGTCTACATGGACGACATTCTAATCGCCACTATAGACGATCGCGCCCACCACAGACAAGTGCTGCACCGTGTGCTAGACCTCTGCAATGAACACGACCTCTACATCAAACCAGAAAAATGTGTATTTGAAGTCCATGAAGTGGAATACCTGGGGCTGATCATTGGACACGGCAAGTTACGAATGGACCCCGTCAAAGTCCAAGGAATACGAGACTGGAAACCTCCAAAATCCCTAAAAGAAGTACAAGCGTTCCTGGGCTTTTGCAACTTCTACCGACGATTCATACGGGGATTCTCCACGATAGCAAGACCACTCCACGACCTCACAAAAAAGGACACGCCCTGGGAATGGACGAGTGCCAGACAAAAAGCCTTTGATACCATCAAGGAGAGAATTAGCTCCGAACCAGTACTCCTATTCCCAAAACTGGACCAACCATTTGAAATCGAAGTGGACGCTTCCAGCTACGCCCTGGGAGCGGTGCTAAACCAAAAAGGAGAAGACCAGAAAAATCACCCGGTTGCATTCTACTCCGAGTTGCTAATGGAGGCAGAACGCAACTATGACATCTATGACAGAGAACTACTGGCTATCGTCAAAGCCCTACGAACCTGGCGCACGTACCTAATTGGTTCCCCCCACCTGATAACAATTCACACCGACCATGCCAACCTCCAATATTGGAAGGAACCAAGAAAAATCAGCAGACGTGTGGCACGAGAGTTCCAAGAACTCTCTGAATATAACTTCATACTTAAACACATCCCTGGCACCAAGAACACCCAAGCAGACTCCTTATCAAGACGCCCCGACTATGATGATGGGACAACGGACAACAACCATGTCACGGTACTACCCGAAGAAGTGTTCCTGAAAATTACTCAAACGTCCATGCACGATATGGACATATGGACCCAAATCACTCAAAATATGGAAGAATCGGCAGTACTTCCATGGGTCGAACCTCACAACCTAAAGAAGCACAACGAACTATGGTGGAAGGGCAATGCCCTCGGTGTTGTGGGAAACAACGATCTTAAGCGGGGGGTAATCACCTTTTTCCATGACACTCCGAGCGCCGGACATCCAGGAATTGCAAACACCCTAGAACTAGTACGACACAACTTCTGGTGGCTGAATATGCGAAAAGACGTGGAGGCATACGTCAAAGGGTGTGCTACTTGCCAAAGTAATAAAATTAACCCCCACCGACAAAAACCACACCTATTCCCCATCACCACAGACCCTTCAGCCGAACCCTTCGAAGTGGTAGCAATGGACTTCATAGTCAAACTCCCGGTATCCAATGGATTCGACTCTATTCTCACCATCACGGATCATGATTGCTCCAAAGCGGCAATATTCATCCCCTGTAACGAAACCATAACGTCGGAAGGAGTGGCCAAACTCTATCTCCAACACGTATACCCTCATTATGGCCTACCCCGAAAAATCATATCCGATCAAGACCCCAGATTCGCGTCCACCTTCATGAGACAACTGTGCCATACCCTTGGAATACAGCAAAATATATCATCGGCGTATCACCCCCAGACCGACAGCCAGTCAGAACGTACCAACCAATGGCTGGAACAATATTTACGACACTGGTGCAATACAAGGCAAGACAATTGGGCAGACGCCTTACCTATGGCACAGTTCGCGCACAACTCCTGGGCAAATGCCACAACCAAACACTCTCCATTCTCACTCCTTATGGGATGGGAACCGCGAACCACCTGGAACCCCAAACCATCAAACTGCCCAGCCGTAGATCAACGACTGGAAGATCTACTAATACTTAGGCAGCACACCCAAGACAGTATCAAACACGCGCAGCACCTCATGGCGCAACGAGGTAAAATGGGGTTCACACCTTATCAACAAGGAGATCAAGTATGGCTAGAAGGGACAAATCTTTGTACCTTTTATCCCACAAGCAAACTGGCCCCAAAGAGGCATGGACCATTCAAAATAACGAAGGTTCTATCAGATGTTTCCTACGAACTCGAACTCCCTGCAACATGGAAGATTCACCCTGTGTTCCATGCGAACCTTCTCACACCATATAAGGAAACGGAGATGCATGGAGCAAACTTCACCCGACCTCCACCTGACCTTATCAACGGAGAAGAGGAGTACGAAGTGGAGCGCATCGAAGACGTCCAGGCACGGGGACGAGGGCGCAAACTCCACTTCCTGGTTAAGTGGAAGGGATTCCCCATGAGTGACAATACATGGGAGCCCGCAACCAACCTGACACATGCTAGAGATGCGATTAGGGACTATTATCGACGATACCCATCCGCCGAAGGGGCTGGACGAAAGGCATAAAGAGGAAGAGAGGAACCCCCGACCAAACTCCCCAGCAACACTAAAATGACAGACACCCCGATCTCCGACACCACCCTAGTCAACATCCTCAACAACCCTCAACTCGAAGCCACCCTCGAACGAGGGATCGTCACCATTGACATCTCCGACATCCCACGCCTATCGCCACCACCATCCCTTCCCCAGTCTCCTCGATCCACCATGACCATCGACCCCGTCCCCATCATACCCTGTACTCCAGAACAGGAACCTGGAGAACTCACCCCATCCACACCGGAGGAAGGACAATATTCCCCCACACCTCCTCCTCAACAAGTACCCGAACCACCTATACCATCACCACCATCATCCTCACCATCGACTCCACCACCACCACTCGAACCCTTCACCCCCGTTCATGTCCACACCCCCATCGACTATGAACGGCCTGACTCTCCCCCTGAAGAAACTGACGACCCCGGCGCCCCTTTTTTCCCAAACGTCCAAGGTACCCCAAAGTTCTACCCACTACAGATCCCACTACCTGATGGAGGGTCCAACACTGCGAAGTACATCTACTATCGCAAGGGATTCACCGAGGTAGTGGGGACAATGGGTGCTAGGCAACCGCATTATGGAGAAACGGTCTATCTCTCGTCACTTCGGCCTAACATCTCAGCACCCCTGTTCACGGCAGATCAACTCCAGTTTTTCGACCCCCACGACATCCGCGCTTGCGCATTAGATGAAACCCTCATCGAACTCAATTCCCCACGACTCACAGCCGAGGTCACCAGACTGCGTACCGGGCTCCTCGCACTCAAGGAGATTGACGAAAAATGCGAAAGGCTAGAAGAAGATGTGCAGAAGCTCAGGTCGGAGAGACTCACGGTGGACCTTATGCTAGCCAGCACCAAAAGATGACTTCAGTATGCGGGAGCCCTCGCTACCATTGGCAACGAATACGCGCGAATGACGGCACTTCCAGCCCCACTCAGACATTCATGCTATGCCATCCCCTTCTCCCCACGACGAGGGGGACCACTAGAATTCCCTCGCCTTGCCGACAAGCCCCATCGACGACGCTGCTATCACTGCGGCAGTTCTCACCATCTCGTACGTGACTGTCCCACTAGGCCACGGTCAGCTTGCCGGCATTGCCAAAGTCAAGAGCACCAGTCTTATCAGTGCATCTTCCGTCGTGCGGGGATGGTCGAAGAGGTTATCTCCACCTCTCAAGCAGACAAGCGTATCCGGCAAGCGATAAGCACCGAGGCGTCCACTTCCTTCACCGTGCCGGAGCCCCCGACCATCACTGCCGAGACTCAAGGGAGGTGGTGCGGGCGATGCTTCCGCACCAACGCTGATCATGATGAAATCTGGTGCCCGCAATACGAGATGTGCCACAAATGTGGAAAGTGCGGCCCCTTTTCTTCCTCAAAACTCACTACTGCCGACTTGATATCTCACCCTGGCCAGAGAACGATCTCGACACGGACATCTATGACCTTGTCGACCCAGAGTCCTGAATCCGAGGCGTCTTCAGACCAAGACAGGGGGTAATGTTACGATTTTCCTTCGGACTCATTCTTTCGCATGTCACAATTCCCTTCCCAACACTATACGAGCCCTGTACGATTACGCGGACTTTACGATTACCTGGTTCCTATCACGCGCTCTACTTATCGATGCCCTCTTCTGATAAAGTTCGACATGTGTTGGTTTCTGTCGTGTTCCCAATCACGCGCAACCCTGCGTGATTCACCTTTGTTCTCAGTACGATGTTCCTTTGTTCCTCTTATGTCCCATCTATTGTTCCAAGACAGGCGATGGCACCATCTGTTTGTAGCTGCCATACTAGCCATCACCTATTTAAACCTAGTCCTACCTAGCTTGTACAGTAGACTAGACTTCTTGTGTAATAACTACACTCGTCTAAACGAAGGACGCCTTCGTGCTTTCTGTGTCTCAAGAATCCCCTTTGCCTTCGCTAGACCTTCGAGTCTTAGCCTTCCTCTACGATCCAAGTGACCATCGTCCTTGTGATCCTTGTGCATCACACTACTGAAGCCAAGCCTGAGAGCTTGCGCTACCGTTACTTGACTGACTCGGTACAGGTCGTACCCTACGCCCCTGTAGTGGCGTAACAATATGGCTTTACACCTGACTTTGCAATTCTGGCTGATAGGCCTATGAGTATTCCATTGCTTGACAAGTGCCTTCAACACTTAGTTTCTGCTCATAAGGATGTAGAGGCAGCTCTACACCCAAGTAAAAGGTGAATGCAGACAGACATTGAACAAAGGACTAAGCCATACTCACTCCTTCAATGTCAGGGATAAAGTCTGGTTGCAAGCTAAGCAAATTAAGATACATCAGCAGTTGTCCAAATTGGGACCCAAGCAACTATGCCCATTTGAAGTCACTAAAGTCATGAGTGATGTCAACTACAAGCTTGCACTTCCCCCTGCATTATGGATCCATGATATATTTCATGTAGACCACCTCTTACACACCTTGTATTCTGTGACCCTATGTTACTTCTGTTGTACTAGTGTCACTCCCCTGTATAGTATAAGTAGTAGTGCTTGTATGCTCCTGGTCCACATCATTCCCCTCACTGTTGTGTGCCAGACACTACTTTGCTTCACTTGCCAAGACCTCCCCTCTGCTGCTAACCAGCTGCTACTTGTGTCTCACCACAGACTCTTTGCCTCTGTGAGTACAGGTTATTGTTGATAAGTGACCTGTGTGCACTTAGTGGCTTAAAGGACTTGCAGATATGGACTGCTATAGATTAGATATGGACTTCTGTAGATTATGATTTGATCTGTACAATCTAGGACTTCTTATCTATGGCATCATGTACAATGACATCATATAGATCACTCCAGACTCTTCATTGTACTCTGTACTTTGTTCTCTCTTTGTTCTTATCTTTATTATGATGTCACTATGATGTCATCTCAGTCTGGACTTTTCTTGTTCTACTCACCTTGTTCTCCATTAGCACACTCCTTTGTCCTGTATGTAGAACAATGCTCCCTTGTATTCTGTGACCCTGTGTTACATCTGTTGTACTAGTGTCACTCTCCTGTATAGTATAAGTAGTAGTGCTTGTATGCTCCTGGTCCACATCAGTTTCCTCACTGCTGTGTGCCAGACTTCTACTCTGATTCACTCTGCTTGACACCCCTGTGCTGCTTCCAGTCACCCTCTATGTTACGATTTCTTTGGACTCGTTCTTTTACATGTCACTATTCCACTCCCCATACTATATGAGCCCTGTATGACTATGCGGACTTTACGATTACCTGGTTCCTATCGCATGCCCTGCCTATCGATGTTCCCTTCTGATAAAGCTCGACATGTGTTAGTTTCCGACCTGTTCCTACTCATGCGTGACCCCACGTGATTCACCTTTGTTTTCAATATGTCCATGCTTTGTTCCCTTTATACCTATCCCTTTATCCCTCAACCGGGCAATGGCACCATCTATTTGTAACAGCCATACAACCCCACTTCTATTTAAACCTAGCCATACCTAGCTTGTATGGTAGACTAGACTTCTTGTGTAATACTACACTTGCCTAAGACAGACACCTTTGTGCTTTCCCTTGTCTCAAGAACTCCCAGTCTTTGCTAGACCTTCGCATCTTAGCCTTCCTCTACAATCCAAGTGACTACTGTCCTTGTGATCCTTGTGCACCATTCTACTGAAGCCGAGCCCTAGAGCTTGCACTACCACGATTTGACTGACTTGGTACAGGTCGTACTCTACACCCCTGTAGTGGTGTAACACTCTATATCTCACCACAGACTTCTTAGCCCTCTGTGAGTATAGTCTCTATGTGTACTGTTCATCAGGTTATGGGCCCTTGTTACATGCAGTAAGGCATATCGTTTGGATTCGAGTCGGAGTTTGAATCGGAGTTCAGATAATGCTGACAATCAGACAGCAGAGCGATGATGCACAAGACAAGAGGGGAATCACGAGTCTACGATGAGTGATTGTTCAGATTCATGAAGCCAAAGATGTTTGTATGAGAGGTTACTGCAGTTGAATACAGTAAGTCAAGCTTAGAGCTCTTAGTACATGGAGTTCTGTCCTTAAGTACTACTGGTGCGAGTCATATGGAATCTATGAGAATGTCCTTCGAATCGTACAGAAAGTGCAAGTCAACAGGTTGGAAGGATGTTGGAAAGAAAGGTCAAGAAGATGCAAGAAGAAAACATAGCGTAACATCACCCCCTCCTTTAGGTCCGGTGGCTGGTGCAGCGAATGAGATGATCATTGTGGGCTTGCTCGCAGCAACAAGCTTCATCAACAGGTTCTTTGCTGTAGGGGCACGAGCGACAGGGTTTACTGAAGAAACAATGGGTACAGGGTACTTTGCAATTGTTCTGGCAGTGGCGATGGGGTTGGTGACATTTGATGTCAGCATGGCCATATTTCTTGCACAAACAGCATTGGGTGAACATGGTGCAGTCTTCAGTATTGTGGGTAGTGTGTTGACACCAATGACAGAGAGTTTTGCTTTGTTGTTCTTCAATCTCTCTGAAGTGTTCTTGGACTTGTTGGCAGGTCTCGTCATTTGGTACCCACATATGGTGGTTGGCCTCATTTTGGATCACCTGTTGGAGGCAGTGGTAGACATTATTTTGGGACAAACACCTTACTGAGTCCTTGAGTTCTCCCATGGTGTTGGCGATCTCCTTCCTGAGTTTGTCTAGTACATCATGCTGACTTCAGAGGTCTTCAGTCATTGTCCGGAACCGTTGCACTTCTGCTTGTACATGCCAGTCATCCATAATGTGTAAGGCCCTGTCGATGTCGGCGTGCATTGACATGTCTGGGTCAAAGATGCGTAATTTGTAAGGCTTGAGCAGCAGGTACCCTTGATTTTTGTCATCAGTGTGCAAGGATTCTTCATAGAAGTTCTTGTTACATCCCATTGTGCTGTAGATGACTGGGTATGGTGTGAACTGTTGATACTTGACATATTTTGCATGTATTGGATGTTGGGTGCTGGCGGAGATGTTGAAGTTGTAAAAGTGTTTGCTGTGGGGATGGTTGAAGTGCCAATTGTCACCAGGGTGGTCATTGGGGATCATAGGGTGTCGGGAGTAGGAAGTGTGAAGAGGTGCAATGGAGGGGAGTTCTTTGGCAAGCTGAGCATTAATGTATTTGTCCTGTGCTATTTCTTTGATGGTAGGTGGTGGTGGTTCGACGTAGTTGGTGAAAAGGTTGGGGTGGAGTATTTGTCATAGAGTGGGGATGTTGCCTTCAGTGTGGGTTCCTGTGTGCACTGCAATCCACAGTTGAGCGACTGTGGTGGCCTCTTGAATGATGTGGTTGTAGTTGAGAATGAGCTGGGTTTCTTTGGAAGGCATGACTGGGTGAGGTGCTGTCCAGACAAGATTAGTTTTTGTGGGTTTTTATACATCTCTAAAGGTAGTACTGTTTAACTAAGTCGTCCACATGCATATCTTCCTTTTTTACCCATTCATTTTCTGATGATGGAAACCCTTTCCACTTGATCAGATACTCCAACTTTTGTCCTTTATGCTGTCTCATGTCTAGGATGGTTTCAACCTCCTGTTCTTCTTCTCCATCGATTAGGTCAGGCAGTGGTGGTGTAAATGCTGGTCCATATGCTGCAGTTTCTCAAAATGGGAAGAGAAGGTCAACATGGAACACGTCATGTACCTTCATGGTTTCAGGAAGTTGTAATTTGTATGCCACAGGTGAGATCTTCTGTGTAATTGTGAATGGACCATATCACTTTGGAGCTAGCTTTGTAGAAGGTGCTGTTACTTTGAGGTCGTGCCCATCTAGCCATACTTGATCTCCTGTGTGATAAGTGATACGTGGTTCTCTAGTTTTGTATTGTTTTAGGATAGATTGTGTGGTGTGTAGGTGTGCTTCTTGTATTTGAAGTAATTGATCTGTTGCTGTTGGGGATCGATTTTCTTCATCAGCTTTGATGTTCACTGTAGGGTTCATTCCAAATAGAAGTTGGTGCAGCATCCGTTTGGTTACGTCATGTGGCCAGGAGTTGTGCGTGTATTCTGCAATGGGTAGATATTGATCCCAATCGTTTTGTCCCTGTTGTCTTACCCAGTATCGTAGATACTGCTCTACCCAGGTGTTCATTCTTTCTGTTTGTCCATCTGTTTGTGGGTGGAAGGCCATACTCAGGTTTTGTTGAATGCCTGTTTGTTTACAGATGGCTGTGGCAAAAGTGCTGGTGAATCTGTAATCTCGGTCTGAGATAATTCGTTTTGAGATTCCAAACCATGGGAATACATGCCAGGGGTAGAGGGTTGCTATGCCTTCTCCTGTGATTTGTTTTGTACATGGAATGAACTTTGTTGCCTTGCTGCAGCCTTGATCTATGATAGTGAGAATGGTGTTGTACTTTCCTGTTGATGGTAGGTCCGTTATGAGATCTAGGCTGATATATTGGAATGGTCCTTCTTCCACGGGTATGTTTATGTGTTGTATGGGTGCCTTTCCTTGTGTTCTACTCTTGTTCATTTGACACGTTGGGCATCCTTTTACATACTGTTCTGTAAACTCCTTCAATCCTTTCCCTGTGTATCACCATTTCATGAGTGCCCAAGTGTTTGCCATTCCTGGATGACCTGCTATTGGGGTGTCGTGGCATTTGTAGAGGGCCTTCCATTGTGCATCATCGTCATGTAGTGTCACAAGTCGTACAAAAAGGTGGTCAGGAAGGACAGTGACATTGTCATTGATGGGATTCACCCCCCATTATGGTCTGAATGTTGTGAGAGTAGGTCAGCAATGGTATTGGAATGTCCTAGAATATGCTAAAGGGTGAAATCATATTTGGCTAGGGTTTCCATCCATCATGCCTGTCTTCCCAAAATTTCATAGGGTGCGTGAAAGTAAGATAGGTTATTGTGATCGGTAAGAATAGAGATAGGATGTCTAGCCCCCAAAAGGTGGTGGTGCCAATGACGGAGTGCCTTCATGATAGCCAACAGTTCGCAGTCATAGATAACATAATTTATTTCCACAGGGAGGAGAGAAGCGGAGAAGAAAGTGACAGGGTGTAGTTGACCATTGTTTTGCGATTGAGAAAGGGTGGCACCAATGGCAAGGTTAGATGCATCGGTTTGAACTGTGAAGGGTTTGTTGTAGTCAATCGTGGCTAGAACAGGTCGTGATGTGAATCTGTCTTTCAGGGAAAGGAAGGCCATTTGTTGTGCATTGCCCCAAATGAAGGGAGTCCCCTTCTTTGTTAAGTCATGGAGTGGTCATGCAATGCAGGTGTAGTCGGCAATAAAAGGTTTATAGAAGTTTCCAAATCCCAAGAAAGACTGTACTTCCATAACGGAGCGTGGTGTAGGCCAGTCAATAAGCCCAGTCAATTTGATGGAGTCCATTTCGATTCCTTCTCTTCTGATGATGACTCCTAGATACTCAACGGAGGTGTGTAGAAATTTGCATTTCTCAGGTTTCAGAAATAGATCATTATCTTGGAGTATGTGGAGTACCTGTTTGATTCAGTTGAGGTGATCGGCCTTTGATCCTTTTGTTGTTACCAGGATGTTGTCCATGTAGACCTTCAGCCATCCTTGTGCAACCTTGTTTTGAAACAAGTCATCCATCATGCTTTGGAAGGTGGTGGGGGTGTTCGTTAGACCAAAGAACATGACTAAAGGTTTGAATAGACCTTAATTCGTTTTGAAAGCCACCTTCCATTGGTTACCATCTTTGATCCAAATATTATTGTAGCCCCATCTGATGTCCATTGTAGTGTACCAGTCATTACCTGGCACTTGGGTCACAAGATCAGCGATAAGAGGAAGAGGATAGCGGTTCTTTCTGGTCCAGGTATTGAATTTCCAATAGTCTTGGATGGGACGGAGTTTTCCATCTTTCTTCTTAATGAAGAAGAATGGTGCAGCATATGGCAAGTTAGAGGGGCAGATGTAGTGTTTCTCAATATGTTCTTTTAGAAATTTGTCCAGCGCTGCTTGTTTGTCTTGGGTCAGGGGATAAACCTTGCAGTCCAAGGTTGCTGGAGCATCATCTAAGAGATTGATAGCGTGATCCCATCTTTTCAGCTCAGGGAATCGTTGTGCTTCTTGCTCACTGAATACCTTTTCAAAACTATGAAGTTCTTTGGGGACTAGTTCCTTCCAGGACTTTACAGTGTTGTCATGAGCAGCTTTAGTGAATTTCTGGGAGTGAGTTGTTTTGCAAAGTCTCATTATGATCTCATTGTCATTTTCAAGATGTAGAGCTTTGAGGAACCATCGTTGAGGGTGCACGAAGATTACAGGATTATTTTCTGGTTCTTCCCAGTCTAGGCATACTAGGTTTGAAGCCATCCATGGGTATCCTAGGATCATTTGGTCTGTTCCTAGATGGGCGATATAGAACTGATGTAGTCGACTGAGTGTGATTTTACTAGTGTCATGGTCTGTCCATAGGTCTAGGTCGATGTAATGTGTGACACTTCCGCTACTATTGATGGTTCCATCAACATTTCTGATGATATGGGGGTGTTGTAGGGTGTGCAAGGTTAGAGATAGTTTGTCAACTAGTTCTTGGGTTATGAAGTTGTGGGTTGCTCCAGTATCGACTAGAGCTTCGGCCATTTCATATCTTCATTCATAGGGGAATTTGATTCTCATTTTCAGGGCATTTATTTTAGGTACAAAGATACTATCAGGGAGAAGAGCTTGGATCCAGGCCATAGGACCAGAGCTTAGAGAAAATCTGCGCCTTTGGTGGCGAGCATCTGAGCCAGATCATCTTGTTGCTCAGTCATGAGTTTCAGCGAGAACTTGGCGAGTTGTTCCAGAACCTCACAAGTAATGACAGTGTCTTTGGTGACCGGCGATGAGTTGCTGATTGCAGGGGTTGATTGGGTCATCGGGGTGTTCTGCGTGATTGGTGTTGAGGTGGTGACAGCGATGCGAGGTTTGCGGTCCGGACAGTTTCTGCTAAGATGCCCTTGCTTTCCACAAGTGTAGCATCGCCCTTTGGTATGATACTTCTGTTTTTCATCCTTGGTGGTAGCTTTGTGGATAGCATTGACGTCCATGGCATTGGGATCATTTCACGGTGTGTGGTATTGTTGTTTCCCACAGTTACCATTTGTCGTCCATCATTGCAAGAAGACATTTTGACTGGGGCGTCAACCAGTGTTCTGTGAAAATGGATTGTACTCTTTGATGGCTTGCTTTTTGAGCCAGTTGCAGTGTCATTTTTGTGCGCTTTGGATCCACTAGGCAAAATTGTTGGGGCTGTCATGATCAATACAGGCTCCAGCGTGCGGTGCAGGTAGACCTTGAGCAAACATCCGGAGGACATTGGGTTTGTCAGCATCCATTCCAGCACAGTCTGTGAGGTCTTGAAATTCAGAAATATAGTCGTCAAGATTGCTATTTTTCATGCATAGTTTAAGGAGGGCTTGTTGTGCTTTCTTGGCATTGGAAATGTCCGTAAAAGCATCCTTGAATTCACGTGAAATAATCTGCCAAATGTCATGGCCAAACGGAACCGTTTTTGTTCCTGTGTCGATTTGGGTGAGCCAGTCTGTTGTGTGTGTGACCCATTTTTTGGCTCCTCCTTTGCAAAGATTGAGGAATAGAGTAGCCCACTTGTAAGGATCTTTGATGATTGAAGCATCTTTATTTATGAAACAATAATGCTGGAACACACCTAGAAATCAGCACATGTCTGATTGTTTGCTGGAGAAGGCTCAAGGAGCTGTCCCTTTGAGGCATTCTCCTCATATCGATCTGAGAATTTTCTCAAAATTATGTTCATTGGCAGTAAGTGCTCCATCATCGTTGCCATCATTGCCATCTCCATCATCCAGGGTCTTTCCAAAAGTATCCCCAGGGGTGATAGTGGTGCATCGAGATGGCGGGGTCTTGTTGTCATCCTTTTGTTTACCTTTGTCGGTTGTCTTGTCACTGTGATCAAAGTTAAGACCGGTGTCACTAATAGTTTCGGAGTGTGTGCTTGGGGGTCGGGACATGTGGGCTGCTTCTTGAGAGGACGCTGCATGCTGTTCGAAGCAGGTTGGTGTTGGTGCTATTGTAATGGATTTGGCAGCCGTTTGAAGTAACATTTGGTTCTTAAGTTTGTCAACATTCATATTTGGCCAGGGGGCATGGACCAGTCCAAGGTTTGACATTGCTACTCAAAAGGCATAGTGTTGCTTGAAGTTTGGGTTGTACTGAATTTTGTACCAAACCCCACAATAGTTTTCGACAGCTTTCTTTACGCTGCAGAACAGAGTATAGTAGCCAGCCCATGGGGCTTGGCTATTTCCCTTCTGTAAATATTCAATGTTAGTTCGCAAGGGATTGTTAGCAGCCCCGACGTTGTCAGTGTTTTGGGGTGGCAGTTGAAATGGCAGGGAAATAATCCCTCCTCCGTTGTCTTTGGTGAATGTGGATCAGGACATTGATAACAGGTTCTGTATTTTGGGAATCAAGTTTGGGGAAAGCTTGACTTAATGTTACGCACAGTAAGGTGTATCATTCGGATTCGAGTTGGAGTTTGAATTGGAGTTCGGATAATGCTGACAATCAGACAGCAGAGTGATGATGCACAAGACAAGAGGGGAATTGTGAGTCTACGATGAGCGATTGTTTGGATTTGTGAAGCCAAAGATGTTTATACGAGAAGTTACTGCAGTTGAATACAGTAAGTTGAGCTTAGAGCTCTTAGTACATGGAGTTCTGTCCTTAAGTACTACTGGTGCGAGTCATATGGAATCTATGAGAACGTCCTTCAAATCATACAGAAAGTGCAAGTCAACAGGTTGGAAGGATGTTGGAAAGGTTGAGAAGATGCAAGAAGAAAACATAGTGTAACAGCCCTGGTGCCCTAGCCACTCCACTTGGCTGGTCACTGTCTTCCTAGGAGGACACACCAGGCTAAGGTCTGTCTGGGGCCTTACCAGCCTTCCCCAAGGCAGAGAGCAATGGGGCACCACTTGTCTCTGCCGAGGAACCTCCTGTATCATGTACTGCCTAGTAGTCCTACTTTCACCCCTACTGTTTTCCTAGCCCCTGCACTCTGCACAAGGAGACTGGGTCTGGTAGCCCCATAATACATATCCAGGTGTGCATGGCCTACTGGGCTGTGTATTGTGGAGCTTAGTGCCAGCTGTCTCTGGTGCTCCACACTGGGTGCAGGATCTCCTCACCATGGGAGTGTAAAACCTGGTTCAGACTCTGGGGGGTGTTCACCTTATGGTGTTCTGCAACCAGATACCTGCCTTGTAGCAGCAAAGGGAAAGGATTCAGTAAAGCCACTTGTAGTGATGAGGCAACCAACAGGCCAAGGAGGCTGAGGTAGACAGCCTTGGGCTCTGAATGATATCCCTTCACCTTTCACCTGACACAAACCATTTGAGCTGTGTCCTAGACACATCCTGGCTGGCAGCTAGCTCATGGTATGGCAAAGGGATTCCCTCAACCTGGGCCTAACCCTTGTACTTTGATCAATATAGTCTTATATCCTCCTCTGCAGTCCCCTTGTGTCCTCTGTGACTCAAGGGCCCTCTATAGGTTGCATTCTAACACAACTACACCTTGGTTGTCATCTTCCCCTTGGTTATAATCTGGTTGACATGAGAGAGTGTCTGCTCTTCTGTTATTCTTTCCCTTGATGTGATGGATTTTGAAGTTGTATTCCACCAGTCCCAGTACTTCTCATGTGACCTGTCAACTGATTTTCTGTGGCATCTTCCAGTATTGCAGGTTAAGGTGGTCTAAGAAATCTTAATTTTTTGCAGAGATCCCACCAATAGTGCTCTCCAGTGTCACAACACTTTGACTATGGCAAGGAGTTCCAGGTCATAGATGTTGTAAGTTCTTTCTTCCTTTGAGAGGGTTGTGGAGTTGTAGCCTACAGGGTGTTTTCAGCCATCACCTTTCTTCTGCAAGAGGATGGCTCTGACTGCAAAGCCTGATGCACCAACTTCTAGTTTAAATTGGTCTTGTAGGCATGGATGAGCCAAGATGGGCTCCTCTGTTACCAAATTCTTTAGTGTATTGAACACTGCATCCTCTTCTTCTGTCCATCTTTACCCTGTGTCTTTGCAAGGAGCAGAGCTGAATTACCCTGTGCATGAGAAGGAACTGCTGGCCATTGTACAAGTACTTGCCAAGTGGCAACCTGAATTGCTGGGCTACAAATTTCAGGTCTGGACAGATCATCATACCCTTGAATACTTTCACACCCAAAAGGACTTGTCCTGCCAACAAGCATGTTGGATGGAATTCATGTCACAATATGACACAATAATCCATTATTTTCCTGGCAAAGAAAACTCTGCTGCTGATGCACTGTCACACCTTCTGGACACCACACTGACCTTACTTGTGTCTACCTTGGGTGCAGTGTGACAGGAAAGAATTAGCTCTCAGTTCAAACTAGAGGATGCCATCCTGGATGAAATCAAATCAGGATATGCAGATGACCTGTTCACACAAAAACTGGCAAAGGCAGCTGCAGGAATGCCAAACATAAAGCATGACAATGGCTATTGGTTCATCAACAACAGACTCATCCTCCCAAAGCAAACAAAGCCCAGGGAAACACTTTTCCACCTGGCACACAACAATCTTGGACACTTTGGGGTGCCAAAGACCTATGGGGCACTGCATGACAGCTACTACTGGCCAAACATGTGCCAGGACCGCAAAGAAGGTTACATCCCAGGTTGTGTAGATTGTTAGCAAAATAAGGCAAGAATGATGAAGCCAATCAGCCCACTGCACCCACTCCCTGTGCCAGATGGACATTGTGACTCAGTCACAATTGACTTCATTGGCCCATTACCAAAAGATGACAGCTTTGACACAATCATCATGTTTATGGACTGACTAGGCTCAGACATCCATATCATTCCAACTGTGTCCATGTTAACCACTGAACAGTTGGCAGAAATATTCTTCAACAGGTGGTACTGTGAGAATTGGTTGTTGTTAGAGATTGTCTCCAACTATGATAAGCTCTTCTTAGCACATTTCTGGAAATGTTTGCACAAATTAACAGGGGTCAAGCTTAAGATGTCCTCCAGCTACCACCCAGAAATGGATGGTGCAAGCAAACATATGAACAAGACAGTCATCCAGTGCATCCAATATGCAGTCAAAAGGGACCAAAAAGATGGGGCATGTGCACTACCAACAATCCATTTTGACATCATGAACACAATCAATGCCTCAACTGGTCTGACCCCATTCCAACTTTGTTTTGGGAAAACACCTCATGTGTTACCACCATCAATGGTGGGAATACAAATTGGCTAAATTGCACCAAGCAGCTAAGTTCATGCCATGTTTCAATGGCCCATACAGCATCATTGCAATTGATGAGACCCATTCCACAGTAACCCTTGACCTACCAGACAAGCTGCATGTCTTCCCAGTATTTCACACCTCAGAAGTCAAGCCCTTCACAGAGAATGATGACAAGTGTTTTCCCAATGGGCCCTCATCCCACCAGACCCCATCACAATTGATGGACACAACAAGTCCTTCATAGACAAGATTGTTGACCAACATCAACAAGGCTGAGGAAGACAATATAGAGTACAGTAGTGTTGCAAAGGACCAGAAGGCAACAAATGGCTTCTGGTGAAGGAACTTGATGTTAGAATGCAATGATGGAGGCTCACAGACTCAATGGCACTTGGGAGATCGTCAAATTGCTACCTGGGAAGTGTGCAATTGGCTCCAGATGATTCATGAAGGTCAAGCACAATGCTGATGGCTCTCTGGACCAGTACAAGGCCAGATTGGTGGCCAAGGGCTATTCTCAGTGTCCTGGCTTTGATTTCAAAGAGACATTTGCTCCCACAGTTCGCTATTCCACCATTTGCATTGTCCTTGCCTTATCTGCCATTGAAGACCTTGAACTTCGCTCCATTGACATCTCTCATGCTTATCTCAATGGCACTCTGGAGGAAGAGATCTACATGCTGCAGCCAGAGGGATTTGAAATGGGCAGTCCAGATTGTGTCTGCAAGCTGAGAAACTCATTATATGGCTTGAAGCAAGCAGGCAGGGTCTGGAACAAGACCCTTCACTCTGTGGTCACTTCTATGGGCTTCAATCGTGTCCAATCTGACCATGGGCTGTACATCTACCTCAGGGATGATGTCAGGATCCTAATGCCTGTGTTTGTGGATGATATCATGCTTGCCTGCAAGGATGGAGCCAAGATTGATTCAATTGTCCAAGAGCTCTCTACTCACTTCAAACTTTGAGATCTTGGCCCTACCACCCAGTTACTTGGCCTAGAAATCCACAGAGATTGTCCTAATTGTTGCCTTTCCATCTCCCAGAGCCAGTACATCTCCAATCTGCTTCAGGAGCATGGTCTGAGCAATTCCAAGCCTGTCTCCACTCCTCTCAACCCTGGGACATGTCTTTCCACCTCCATGTGCCCCCAGAACGATGCAGAAGCCTCAGAAATGCGTCAATACCCCTACATCTCTGTTGTAGGCTGCCTGTGTTAGAATGTGACCTATGAAAGGCCCTTGAGTCATAGAGGACACAAGGGGACTGCAGAGGAGGACATAAGACTATATTGATCAAGGTAAAACTAGTTACTCACCTGCAGAGGAGGATATAAGACTAAAGGGATATTTTCTGTCCTCTGCAGGATATATCAACCTGACTAAGCATATCTAAATAAGGTAACTCAACTTAGAGCAATGTACAGTCACAGAATAGGTGAAAACAGCAACACTTTAGCCACAAATAACAGCCTGATGTATCTGGCAGTCACCACAAGGCCAGACATTGCCTATGCTGCTGGAGTGCTTGCCAGATTCAATTCCAACCCTGGCCCAGCTCATTGGCAAGCAGCCAAGCATGTGCTTCACTATTTGAAGGGTACAATCAACCACAAGCTTGTCTACAAGCCCTCCACTTCGCCTGAGCCATTCATCACTTACTCAGATGCTGATCATGGTGGAAACCTGGACAATGGCAAGTCAACTGGTGGATATATGGTCAAGATTGGCTCTGGAGCAGTCTCTTGGAGCTCCAAGTTGCAGCCCTTGGTTGCCTTGTCCACAACTGAAGCAGAGCACATCTCTGCTGTTGAGGTGGGCAAGGAGATGCTCTGGATGCGCCAGTTCATAGGGGAGCTTAGCTACAAGATCTCTGGTCCCTCACTGCTGAAGATGGAAAATCAATCAGCCATTGCAGTGAGCAAGAACCCAGAGCATCATAGCAAGATGAAGCACCTCTCTCTTCACCTATTTTGGCTGAGGGATGCTGTTCAAGATGGTGTAATCAGTCCCAGCTTTGTTACAACACAGGAGATGGCTGCTGACATCTTCACAAAGGCCCTTGACTGATTTAAGGTTGAGCCACAATTGTGGTCTGTTTTGAGTACTGGTTTGTGTGAAGGGATGGCTGAAGCGGCCTCTTGTGTCAGGGAGGATCCATTGCCCTGCTGTGCCATTGTTCTGGGTTCTATGGAGTGTCTGGTTGTTGGCTAATGTGTCCTCTTGGATTGTCACCCACTCTGCTGTGTGGCAGTAGTGTCTAGGGTGTGTTGGAAGTTGTAGACTTGGCTTATGTTATGCCCTAGCAGAGGTGTGGGTTCTGAAGGTTCTGGATCACACAAGTACCAAGTGAAGATGTCTGTTGTCTTATTGCTATGAAGTATCAGTGGTAGGGTGTGGCATGGTGTGCAGCACTACTCTGTAATGTAGGGCTCCTTGCCTGAAGTGTATAACACTTCTCTACACTTGATCTTGCTAGTGCACAGAGTATAACAGGTGTGATGCACTGATATAGTTCAACTGCAAAGACTTTGAAGTGTCCTGGTTAAGGACAGAGGCAGGGGATGCACAAGAAGAGAGGATAAGATGTAGTCACACCAAAGTACAAAGGCAAGGTTGCTAGATTGCAAATGAAGCCAAGTCTGGCTTCCTATGGTCTATGGTACAAGTTTATATAGGGTGAGGTTCCAAACAGCATGAACACAAGCCTACATAGCAGTAAAGAGACTAAATGGGTCAAGGGGATACTCGGATCAAGGGAAACAGTGCTGCTAATGATAGTAGCTCCTTTGGTAACAAAGTACTGAACAGAAGTGGAAAGAAACATGATGGAGACATACTGTAACTGAGGTCCAAAGCATCAGATCATAACATCCCCCTCCTCTCAGTAGTCCAGGTGTGAATCCTCTAGGATGTCCTGGGAAGTATCCTCCTCCTCCTCCTCCTCTTCCTGGCAGTGGGTTTGGAGGTCCTCCACTTCCTGAAGGTGGGTCAAGGTGTCTTTGTTCTTCTAGTCCTGGTGGAGGGTCTGGCTGATCAGGCCCAATAGCTCTGAAGATGGCTACATCATCAGCCATCATCCATACTCCAGTTTCTGGGTGAATAGGCAACAGGATGTCCTGCACCTCTTGTTGTATCCACTATGATTCTTCTAATGCAGCTTCTTCCAAAGTGTGTGCTGTGGTAGCCATAGCTGCTTCCATGGCTGGTGATCATACATGAATAATTTCTAGTTCTCCTGTGATTTGCAGGGACTCAGCTTGTTTTTTTTGTTTTTTTTTTTTGAATTGATTTATATTCTGGGGCAGTAGGTAATACAATGCCAGTCTTATGGTACAGAAGCTACTACTCTGTACAGAAACTTGGTATATATTGGACTCCCTCACCTCTTAATCAGATATTCTCAGGCCTGCTTATTTGCCCCTCTCAAGGCTGCTACCTATATTTGGTGTTAACAGGTGAAGGGCAAACCATTCATAAACTCTGTATACCCAACTGTAAGTATAATTGGGATGTAAAGGGACCAAGACAAGGGTAAGTAGACAGCATGTACACATAAATTGGAGAGATAAGGGTCTATGGCCCAAGGGCCAGTGTGGTCATGTGGTTGCAGGGGCAAGGGATTGAAACCCCACCCACTAGGGGCACCTCCTAGAGGAACCCAGTCAGAGTCAGTGTATTAGGTAAGGTAGGGATGTGCAAGGTCCTAAGTGTGGTCTCCCAGTCCATCTGTATGTTGTGTCATCCAATCCTCATCCCTACCTCCCATGCCATCATCACCTTCCATTCACTTGGTGCCTTCCCAGGCACACTGACTGAGGACTTTCCTTTTCTCGCTCTGGTGCATGGGATTGCAACCACAGTCACCTGCCTTATTTGTCAGGATGTCCTGGGGCCCAACCCAGGGTCACATGTTGGTGTTGCAACCATCTACAGGGACCTGACCTTTTTGCACCAAATTGAGTGGACTTGCAACCTAATGGTACAACAGTGAGTTTGAGAGAGACTGTGAGTGGTGGAGATTGAATCAGGGGTGGTGTGGGATTGTTGGAGGGGAATTGGAGATAGAACAGGGGTGTGATCAAGGGGTGGGAGCAGGGGATGCTGATAGCTAACCAGCAGAGCCCAAGAATGGTAATGAAAGCAGTGATAGTTGGTGGCATGGGATGTCAGTGGTGCATGTGACAGAGCCTGGATAGGAGTGAGTGTGTGGCCAAGCAGGCCAGGAGTGTTTGGTGGAGTTGGGGTTCAGGGTGGGAAAGGAAGGTGGTTGTGGGAAGCACTGTTGTAATGAGTGCCCTTGTCTGTCTCCTGCCAGGATCGAACCCAGGGTCCAACACATGTGACATTCCTCAGAATGAGGTAGGGGGTAGCAAATGCCTGGGTGCACCATCCATCCCCAGGACTCAGCTTGTTGTATGATATGTTTCCCAATTGCCCCAATACTACTATCTTGTGGTGACCATGATTCACTTTCTTCTGTGCCCTCACTTTCTTCCTGACTTGTTCTCCTGTGGAGTGTTTGTGTAGTTGTCTGTTGATGGGCCCCCAGTCAGCTCTGCTATTAAGCTCCCTTGCATTGATGTCACACTGATAGTTATGTCCTGCTGGTCTGACAATGTCCCAGTGATAGTCTATGGGATTCCATGTAACTTCCATCCAGCACAAGTGGTCAAAATCAAGCTGAACAGGTCAGTATCTTGTGGGTCCATTAAACTCCACAAAGTATCCACTTTCTTCTCCAATATCCCTCCACCTCACAGCTCCTAGGAAGCATGTGGGGACATCTCAATCTCCTCTCCTTGTGTTACGATTTTCTTTGGACTCGTCCATTTCTTACTCCACCTTCCATTCCCAATACTCTATGAGCCCTGTATGTTTACGTGGACCTTACATTTCCCCAGTTCCTATCACACGCTTTGCTTATCAACATTCTCTTCTGATAAAGCTTGACATGTGCTAGTTTCCATTGTGTTCCTACTCACGCACAACCCCACGTGATTCACCTTTGTTCCCAGTACAATCTTCCTTTGTTCTCTTTATGTCTTTCCCTTTGTCCCAAAGTTGGCGATGGCGCCATCTATTTGTAGTTGCCATACAGATGCACATCTATTTAAACCTAGTCCTATCTAGCTTGTATGGTAGACTAGACTTCTTGTGTAATACTACACTTGTCTAAGACGGAACACTCTTGTGTGCCCTTTGTCTTGCGATTCCCACTTCTGCTAGACCTTCATGTCTTAGCCTTCCTCTATGATCCAAGTGACTTGTGTCCTTGTGATCCTTGTGCATCACCCTTTCTGAAGTTGAGCCTCTGAGCTCGTACTACCGTTCGACTGACTGACTTGATACAGGTTGTATCCAGCGCCCCTGTAGTGGCGTTACACCTTGTGAGGAAGTATGGATGAAAGCTTGTCCACTGGTCTCAAGTGTTAGCTGCCACAATGTAGATCTTGGTCTTAATGTAATGCCATCACAGTGTTAGCTTGACCTGAGCTCATTGAAGGGCAGCAATGACTTAGCAAAGTATGATGCATAAAGGCATGTGATAAGAATTGCACAGAGGTGTCTTGTAGTGAGAGAAGAGTCTTGCAACACACAAAGTGAATAATTGTGAAGAGGAAAGAAGACAAGTGACAATTCAAGAAGACCAAGATGGTGCATCTTGGTCTTTGCTACACATCTTAAATACAAGTAGAGATGGGCTTTGAAGCACTGCTTGTAAAGCATCCAATGAGTCATGTAAGTGATGAACAGCAGACATAGACAGTATACTTGTTGATAAGTGACCCTTGTGCACTTAGCAGCTCTAATGGACCGGACTTACAGATATGGACTGCTGTAGATTAATTAGGACCGCTTTAGATTAGATTAGATCTGTACAATCTTGGACACCTTATATTTTCTTATCTATGACATCACTGTACCATGACATCATGTGGACTCCTCTAGAACTGTCATTGTACTATGCCTTTGTTCTCTCTTCAGATATATCCTTATTGTGATGTCACTATGATATCATCTTAGTCTGGACTTTCTTTGTTCTTTTGCTCCTTGTTCTCCATTTGTACATTCCTTTTGTCCACATGTAGAACAATGTCTCTTGTACTATGTGACTCTATGTTACATCCCTTGTAGTAGTGTCACTCCTGTAAACAGTATAAGTAGTGTACCATGTACGCTCCTGGTCCACATCAGTTCTCACTGTTTGTGTGCCAGGTATGTCCCCTACTCTCCAATGTATAACATCAGTCCTCACTGTTTGTGTGCCAGACACTTCTGCTTCACTTGCTTGACACAACCCTCTGCTGCTATCCAGCTGCCTCCAGTATCTCACCACAGTCTACTTTGTCACTGTGAGTATTGGTTATGTCCTTGCTGTTCATCAATACTCACAGTGGCAAGGTGACTGTGGTGAGTATACTTGAGTGCTGGAAGCAGAGGTGTAACAGGGTGAGTTGTAGTGGAAGCAAGGAGATCTGGCACACAAACAGTGAGAACTGATGTGGACCAGGAGCGTACATGGTACATGAATTATACTGTTTACAGGAGTGACACTACTACAAGGGATGTAACATAGGGTCACAGAGTACAAGAGATGTTGTTCTACATGCAGACAAAAGGAATGTACAGATGGAGAACAAGGAGTGTAAAACAAGGAAAGTCCAGACTAAGATGACATTATAATGACATCACAATAAAGATAAAGCTAAAGAGAGAACAAAGACATGGTACAATGACAGGTCCAGAGGAGTCCTCATGATGTCATGGTACAGTGATGTCATAGATAAGTAAATACAAGGGGTCCAAGATTGTACAGATCAATATCTAATCTACATGTCCTGTATATCTACTCTAAAGTAGTTCATGCTGCAAGTTTGGTCTGTGTGAGCTGCTAAGTGTGCAAGGGTCACAACAGTAAGTATCACAAACTGTAGTACTACTACTACTAGGATCAAGTCATGATATCATGCACATGCTATTATTGATCAATCCACATCAGAGTCTGTGACAAATTTGTTGATAAGTGACCTGTGTGCACTTAGTGGCTCTAATGGACAAGTAGATTATGGACTTCATCTTGATTAGATTACTGTTTGATCTGTACAATCTGGACTATGACATCATATGGACTACTCCAGACTTGCTATTGTACTACAATCCCTTGTTCTACTTCTGTCCTTATCTTTATTGTGATGTCATTATGATATCATCTTGGTTTGGACTTTCATTGTTCTCTTTGCTTTGTTTTCCTTTCATACACTCCTTTGTCCTATATATAGAACAACGTGTCTTGTACTCTGTAACTCTATGTTGCATCTGTTGTATTAGTGCCACCCCCTCTGTAGTATAAGTAGTACAGCTTGTATGCTCTGGTCCACATCAGTTCTCTCACTGTTGTGTGCCAGATTGGCCTCTGCTTCTCACTTCAAGATCTCTTCTGTTAGCTTCTAGCTGCTCTGCCTATCTCACCAGAGTCTCAGTCCATTATGAGTATGCTCTGTCCTTGCTTGGTGTTCATCATCCACTATGAGTATGAGTTCCATCTATGCTGTTCATCATGGCATTCATGAGCTGTTATCTGTAAATTATCAAACACACAACACAAGAGTTAGTTAAGTCATAAGTTACATTATAAATCACAAGTCACATGGGATTGTGTCAGAGACTGTTCACTGATACAAACATATGTGATGAGACCTTAAGAGGTGAAGCTGAGCAGTTTATAACCATTTATAGACATTTTCAGAGGTATAAGAGCTAGTCAGCTCAGGGAAGTATAACTTGGTCCTTGAGATTAAGCTATATCAGACCAAGGATTAGACTCTAAGCTTCAAATGGCTTTAATATTGTATTTGTCACACAAATAGGTGTCTCTTCTGGCCAAAGGAGTACCATGTAACACATATGGTACAAAAGGTTGGAGTGCAGTCACTTGCTTATATTAGTATGCTTCCTTTGCTATTCTTTATAATTCCTAAGCTGACTCTTGCTAATTTAACACATAGAACATCAGCTTGAATACTTTATTGGTAAGCCTGTTATCTCTTACTTGATTGATATCTAAAGTATGGTGCTTTAGGTATCACTGGTTCTTATTTCCAGTTCACTTTGGTCAACACAAGATGTTAAAAGGAACCTATGACAAGCTCCTTGGGATGTTGGCATAGCACATGGTGGCATTGGTGAGCATGTAAATTAATCTTTTTGGTACACTTTAATAAGACTTTATAGATGTAATGATGTTAAAGACCACAACACTTTGGATTTATAGTGATAAATCCAGAAGACCCTTAAACTTATACAAGATACTAAAGGTAATAATACTAATATACCATTGAAAATTACTAACTTGAGACCCTAGTGGCTGATACTGGTGAAGTGCACTATACAACAGGAGCTGGTTAGTATTCTCTTAACTTTCAATTGTTAAAGTGCTCAACTGAGTTTTCATTTTGCATCTTAAGTGAGTTGGTATCTTAGCCATACATATGTCCTCAATTACATTACTACTGAGTGGAAATTGTGCAACCCTGTGTAATGTCTACATGCAATTGACTGACTCAATTACTTCTCCTGGTTGTTTCAGTGACTGTCTATACTTTCTTCCCTTTGCTTCTTAAAATTAGAGTGAGGTTTATAACTGTATCTTTTGCTAGTACCTAAGCCCACAATTTTCATACTGTAGCACCTTACTGCCTTCTACTGTGTGCAGAAACTGAGTGGTGTTGTCTCTTTGTACAGATATTGCCTGCACATGCATTTATTGATTTATCCATCTTTATTCACCTATCTACACAACTCCAAGCACCCATACCTAAAAAATTAATCAATTCAGCTTACTAGACCTTTGGCTTAGCAAGACTGCTTTCACACTTTGATGTGTTATTTTCTTTGAATTATGTTGATTACTAATATATACTATCACATATAGGCTATTGCAAATGCAAAACCTTGTGCAAATCTCAGAAATTGAGATAGATCACCACTTTTCCAACATCCTTTGAGCAACAAAAAATTACACTATGTACAGTAGGTTGTGTAGATAGAGGGAATTTATTGGTGACCATAAAGGGAAAGTAAACAAAAAAGTAAGGTGGTCATTTTTGAGAGGTTTCTTCTATGCATGCAGATCTCAACAATCTTTCAAAAAAAAATCAAGATTTGCAGAGCTAGGGTGTAAGGGCATATAAATTTTTTTTCCTATGATGATTTTGAACTCACCAGTCTGATGCAATCAACTTGCAGAAGGAAAAGACATGAAAAGTGCCAGAGGGTGACAGAGATTGATGTAAATTCAGACACCTTTCAAAGATGAGTCAGCATCTAGAGAACAGAAAGATTACTGGAGTGGTGACAACTTCCACTGCACTCATTCCATTTGGGCTCAGGTGCTCAGACATGGCAATGATGTAACTAAGCAAGAAAGTTACTTGACAAAGCACAGGAGAGGACCATTGGTAAGTGGTCACTTACATGGGGGCCACTGGGTGACCAGTCTTGAAGTGCATACTGCAAACACATGTGAGGAATCTTAGTCAAGTCCTCTGAAAGAAGTCAAACAAAACAGGGAAATGTCAGCTACCTTCAAGCAACTGGGTCTATCCTTTCCTGACCCACAATTCTGATTTGGCATTGAGGTGGCCAACCGAACTTGACCCAAAGTGTGCATAGTGCTTTAACCCTACAATTGTTAGTCAAGATTTCCAGCTTCTAAGGGATTTTATAAAGGACAAAGACATACTATGGGAGAACATCTATAACATGGATGAGAAAGGGATCTGGTTAGGTGGTAAAAGGAAGATGGTCAACACACAATTTCTGTACACCAAAGAGCAATTGGTGTGCATGAAGCTCCAACGTGCCAGTCTTCAACTGGCTGCAGTCATCAAGTGTGTCTCTGCAGATGGTTCTAGTCTGTACACTGAACTAATTGCACATATAGTGTCTAAGGTGCACTGCTTTGGCCTCTCTGGTTCCTCCCTCAACAAGGCTAACTGCTAACCCTGTTAAGCCTACTGGTGGCAATTGTAAGAAGAAGGGTCACTCTCAACTTACATGTCACTACCGTAACAAGAAGGTGCATATTAAGCCTGATTGCATGTGTCTTGAATTATGGATAGTGGTGCAACACACCATATCACACTATATTGGTCTAACTTCAAGGACTATTCTCTATGTAAATGTGTGGTGCACCTGGGAGCTAGGTCCACAATCAACCAGAAAGGCATTGACTCCATTGTCTTCACTATGAGCCAAGGCATTTCTGTCACCCTAAGTAATGTACTACACCTGCCACAAGTGAAAACATTGTTGTATTTCAGCACACTTGACCTGGCTGACTCAAACCCACACCAAAATAACACCACTGCAATAATGTGTGGCAGTACAAGTCACCATCTCTGTTTACATTTTGCCTCAAATCATTTCAGTCTCATAGGGGTCTCATGCCCCTCTCTGCTCCATTCTTGACACCACCTCATCTTATATTCAACTCCAGTTTCATGCCTTCAAAGGCCCATGCATATTTATACTTTCTTTACTTTACTTTATTTTTGTTTCTATTAAAAATGTAGCTATACAGTATAAGAATGCACTCTCATGTACTTGAAATGCCATCCAGTTGTGTTCCCCTTCCCTCTTGTGTGCTTTTGAATCCTCTCCAAAGCAAAACCTCTTCACCTTTGTCCATCTTTTGACTTCATGCTACTCTTGTTGCCAATTGAACCAGCCCTTTCAGAATCAATCACCTGACCAGCCCACTTAGTCAGATTGCCCCTATTGCCCAACCTTTACACCAAGGTTATGGGGCCTGATGCTGCAGTCTAAATCCAACATTACTGAGAAATTACCAGCATATACCTTTCATATCTGAAACCCTGCTTACCACATTTGTCACCATGAGTGAAGACTATAAACTTACCATTGTCAAATTGGCCACCAACAGATCCAACTGGGTCACCTTTAGAGACCACATGGTCTGGGCATTCAATAACCAAAGATGGTCCAAACACCTTACAAGCTCCATGGTCTCCACGGCTTGGACAACAGTCAACAATGTTTCCCCTCAGGAACATTGGGATGTGGAAGAAGCCACCACCAAGAATTTGATCACAGCATCAGTGCCTGATTATGTATTCAACCAAATCAAGACCAAAACCAATACTAAAGATATCTGGGATGCCATCAAGGAGATATTCCAGAAGAGATCAAAGATGATCACTGTTGACCTGGGCCAGAAACTCTCAGGCACCAAACTAGGTGAAGATGAAGATGCTCATGCTCATCTGACCCATCTTTTAGATATGCAAGAGCAGCTCACTTCTATGGGGGCCACCAAGACCAACAATGAACCATGAGGAGGATTTTTACAAAGAGGAGAAGGACATAATAATCCAAGGCCAGTCACCTGTTATAATTGTGGGAAAGACGGACACATGGCCCAAGATTGCAGAGCACCATGAGGAGGATATCAACCTCAAGCCTCAACCAGTTGGTACATTAACACCAACTACCATCAACAAGAACCTGAGGTTGCTACCAGGGCGGTCCAAGAAGCACCCCCTCAACAGTGCGCCAACAACTGGCTTAATGGAGTAGCAGGAGAATCGGATGATGTAAAGGACATTATCCTCCAACAACTATGGAAGAAGGAGGGTTTTCAGGACACCTGAACCCATTGGCCTGGGTGAGGGCAGTTAATTGTAACAGTGTAATCATGACTCGCTATTGTTCTATGAGAGTTCCAGTATTAATTCGCACCAGTTATGCAATGACCAACATATGAGCACTAGTTGACTCAGGAGCAACCCATTGCTTTATGAGACCCTCCTTTGTCAAAAGAATGGGATTTGGGACTAAACAACTCAACATCCCAAAGAAAATATGGAACATCAATAACACAGAAAACAAATCAGGGCATATCACTCACTATGTCAATGTTGATGTTCAAACTAAAGGAATTAACAAGGAGATACACTTCCTCATCACAGACATTGGTAACAAGGATATTGTACTAGGGTATCCTTGGCTTGCCATATACAATCTGCACATCAAATGGTCACGAGCCGCCATGCATGAAGCAATGCTTCCTATTGTCATTCAATCAGTAAATCCCCATATTGAACGCATCACACCAATAGTAGCAGCCTCTTCCGTACAAGACAATGAATACGAGGTCATACACTCTTGTGTCATAACCAATGAACAGCGGCAACAATTTGAAGAGGGATGTTGGATCAGGGCAACTGCCACTGATCTCACCATTGCCACCCAACAATATACCACCAAAGCCGAGTTACCTCCAGAATACCAAGAGTTTGAATGCCTCTTCAGTGAAGAAGCATTGGACAGGTTTCCTCCCAGTAGACCCTGGGATCACACTATCAAATTCAAACCAGGAACAGCTGATGCTATTGATTGCAAAATATACCCAATGACTCAAGAAGAAGACAAGAAATTATGAGAATGGATTGATGAACGATTGAAAAAGGGGTATATACAACCCTCTAAATCTCCATATGCATCCTCCTTTTTCATAAAAAAGAAGGACGGAAAGCTACATCCCATACAGGACTATAGGAAGATTAACACTGTCACCATCTGCAACCAATATCCTCTCCCCCTCATCTCTGATCTTATAATGGACCTCAGTAATGCCCACATCTACACTAAACTTGACATTAGGTGGGGATACAATAACATACACATCAAAGAAGGGGACAAAGAGAAAGCAGCGTTTAAAACATGCTATGGACTGTTCAAACCAATGGTGATGTTCTTTGGCTTAACCAACTCTCCTGTGACATTCCAGACTATAATGAATTTCATATTCAGGGATATTATAGCCAAGCATGAAGCGCATGGTACGGTTATTTGAGTATATATGGATGACATCAGCATTGCTACAGGACTTCAACACTCTTTACAAGATCATGTTGAAGCGGTCAGAGATGTACTCCACGTATCCACAGAGCATGACCTATACTACAAATTGGAAAAATGCCTCTTTCACTCTCCACACATGGATTACCTGGGGGTAATCCTTGAAAAGGGGGTGACATGTATGGACCCCATTAAAATTTCAGGCATCAAAGACTGGCCTACACCAACCAAAGTGAAGGATGTCCACTCTTTTCTTGGCTTTTGCAATTTTTACTGACCTTTTATATAAGGATTTGCAACCAAGGCGTGACCACTCAACAAACTCACACATAAGAATACTGAATGGCACTGGGAAACAGAGGAAGAAAAGGCATTTCAAGACCTCAAAACCCTCATTACCAGTGAGCCTGTCCTAGCACACCCAGACCTTACTCAACAATTTGAACTGGAAGTTGACACATCTGGTTTCACAACAGGCACAGTCCTCCTCAATGCAAAAAAGACGGCAAATGACACCCCATTGGATACTACTCCTCCACTCTCAATGAGGCTGAACGAAACTACGATATCTACAACTTAGAACTCCTAGCTATTGTCAAAACCTTCCATCATTGGAGACCCCTTCTAGCAGGATCTCCTCACAAGATCAAAGTCTTCTCCAATCATCTAAACCTGCAATACTGGAAATCGCGACAAAAGATCAGTCGGCGTGTAGCTAGGGAAGTACTCAAATTATCCAAATATGACTTCGAAATTCATCACATCAAAGGGACATTGAATGGATGCACCAATGCTCTATCACAAAGGCCCAATTATGACCAAGGAGAAAATGACAATGAAGAAGTAATTGTACTACCAGAAAGTGTCTTTGTATGTGCAACTGCCCTAGATGAACCACAACATCCACACTGGAGACCAGAAATTTTGCCAACCAAAATGACACCTGAACACCCCATTTATGAGCAGGACCAAGCTAAGTTAAAGCCTTGGGTTGATGCTCACAAACTAAAAGATATCAAAGGAACATGGTACAAAGATGGATGTTGAGTAGTCACTGGTGGTATTCATGACAAACATACCATCATTGCCACACATCATGATTCCCCAGTCCACAGCCATCCCAGAATTAAACGCACTCTTCAACTCACAGAATGGCATTACTGGTGGCCACAGATGAAGAATGACATCATGGATTATGTCAAGGGTTGCGCTGAGTGTCAGTGGCACAAAGTCAATCTCCAACCTATCAGGGCACCACTGCAACCCATATACCCTAAACCAGAAGCTCTACCATTTGAAACCATAGCAGTGGACTTCATCACCAAACTCCCCATATCCCGTGGCTATGACTCTATTCTCATGGTAACAGATCACAACTGCACCAAGGCAGCAGTTTTCATTCCCTGTAATGAAGAGATAACAGCAGAAGGAACTGCCACCCTGTACATCTCTCACGTCTTCCCACAATTTGGACTCCCCTCACATGTCATCAGTGATCAAGACCCCCATTTTGTGTCCAAGTTTATGCAAGAGATATGCAAGATCATTGGCATCAGCCAAAACATCTCTACAGCTTATCACCCATGAACCAATGGCCAATCAGAACAAATGAATCAATGGCTGGAACAATATCTCCACTTCTGGGTAAATGAGCACCAAGATGACTGGGTCTGTTATCTGCCTATGGTGGAATTCACACATAACAATTGGCCCAATAAGACTACTTGGGAGTCACCCTTCTTCCTATTATCAGGGTTCAATCCCCATGCTGATTGGACTGATAGACCATACCCTATTCCACAAGTATCTTTACGGTTAGACCAATTCAAACAGGCCCGACAACATGCCTTCTCCTGTATGCTCCAGGTGCAGAAGTCATGGGTCAAACATAAAGATACACCCAAGTTCAAAATAGGAGACTTTGTGTGGCTCGAAGGACGCCACTTACGAACTCACCAACCAACCACAAAACTAGCGGCCAAGCACCATGGCCCTTTTAAGGTCATTCAGGTGATGTCCCCTGTCAACTATTGACTCAAACTTCCCATGCAGTGGAGTATCCATGATGTCTTCCACATAGATCTTCTCACACCTTATCGCAAAACACCCACACACAGGCCCAACTATCAGTGCCCACTGCCAGATTTGGTTGATAACAAAGAAGAATATGAAGTCAAGAAGATTCTGGATTCTCAGCAGTTTGGCAGAAGACGTCAACTTCAGTACCTTGTCAAGTGGAAGGGCTATCCTGACTCTGATAATCAATGGATAGATAAGGATGACATCTTTGCTGATGAAGCTGTGCAGGAGTTTAAATATTCTAACCCTGATGCAGAAATGCATATAAGGACTGCCATCTATCATGCTAAGTCCCCATCACCTTCTTCCCATATGTCCTCTACTTGACGCAATGAACAGCTCACACTCCTCTCCACCCTCATCAATGACTCCTCTGCCACCCTTGTTGACCCCAACTCCACCAACAACACTGGAACCATTAGAGCTACAGCCATCAAAGGTGTCACCATGCAGCATGAGGACAACAGGCCTATTACTGCTGAAGAATTGCAGCAGACACTGCAACAATTCCCTGTGCCCCTACAGGGAACTCTCAGCGACAATACAGCAACAACTCAACCAACACCTCCGCCAATGTATGCCCTTACCAGCCCTGATACTGGTGAGCCTGAAGCCTTCATCACCGAAGATGAGCTTTTTTGGCTTCAAGCAGCTGTCTCATGCAGTGAAACCACTGAATGCCATGCAGAAGTACACACAAGAATGGAAGGAGATGGTGGCACAGTGGCAGTGGGAGCAACTGCATATTTCCACCTGCCGACGATGGATGAGGCAAGAATGGAAGAAGTATTGGATGAAGCTGAGGATGAAGACAAGCTTAGAGACCACTACCCCATCAGGCACACATTCCTTGAACATGAACTCTACACTGAAGATCCAACAGCCACTCCCTTCCTCATCGATGCATTGGGGAACCCCCTGCACCAAGGAAGAGTCACCGTGGCACAAGCAGCTCATTATACACCAATGGGCGAGTGAGACCCAGCAACCAGAGCAGTTGTCCCTGAGGGGTTCTGGGTCAATCAAGGACCCCATTACATTCCATTCCTGGTCAAGCTCCCCAACGGATCGACAGTACAAGCATCCCACATACAGGTTATCAGAGGAGGAGACCCCCTTGTACTTGGACTAGTTCCAGGATTGGGTTTTCTTTATGGTAAACCCCCTCTACACCACGCCACACCTCCCCAGAAACAACTGCACCATCATCCCTCACAAAGAGTATTTCATGCTTTGTGACCGACATCCCACCAATCTCCTCCTTACATGCATTGGGGATGTCAGTCACCCTTATTGAAGAACTATGCCGCTATCAGCAGTTTGCCTTTGCATAAGGCCAGTTGGAGAGGCGGATCAGGCAGCTTCAAGAGGAGAAGTACATGGCAATGGAGGATAAAAAGGCCAGTATCTATCATCTTGAATACGCTAACATACTGGAGTGGATGGAAGATGAAGTGGAGTGAATGAGGCAGGAATCAAAAGCAGACTAGTGAGGTGGGCCTTGATGAACAGCACACTAGAAGGGCATACTCACAGAAGGCTAAAGAGTCTGTGGTGAGATATGCTGGGGTGCTTGAAGCAGCAACAGGGGTTGTCAGGCAAGAGAAGCAAAGTAGTTGTCTGGCACACAAACAGTGAGAACTGATCTGGATACATTTGGAGAGGAGAAGGCATACCTGGCACACAAACAGTGAGAACTGATGTGGACCAGGAGCATACATGGTACTCTACTTATACTCTTACAGGGAGTGACACTACTACAAGGTGAGTAACACCTAGTCACAGAATACAAGACACATTGTTCTATACCAGACACAAAGAAGTGAACATAATGAGAACAAGGTGTTGAGAACAAGAAGAGTCCAGAGCAGGATGATATCATAGTGACATCATAATAAAGATAAAGACAAAAACAGAACAAAGAAATGTAGTACAATAGTAAGTCTGGAACAGTCCATATGATGTCATATACATGTGATGTCATCATCCAGATTGTACAGATCAAAATGAATAATCTAATCTACTGTAGTCTGTTATCTACAAGTCCATTAGAGCTGCTAAGTGTGCACAGGCTACTTATCAACAGGCCTCACTCCTAAAAAGGGGGTGATGTTACAGTATGGATCATGAATGACTCATAGCCGGTTATGACTACGGCCCAATACTAGTATTAGTCATGGACTCTTACATCACATCAGTCAGCATAGTAGTTTGCATGTGATTGTGACTCATGTATGACTCATTCCTAGGATAGCTGTACTAGGGTTTGAGCTAGTTACACTACTGGTTACCTATTATTCTAGTGGCACTTTAAAGCCCACATGTATCTGTATAAGTAGTCGCCTTAGAAGACCAAGATTCCCCATCTTGGTCTTCTTCAATCCACCATCTTGACTTGTCTCCTGTCTGCCTTAGTCTTTGACTAAGTGTGCCTCTACTCCTATCCACCAAGGGATAGTGCTTCTTCATTATTGCTGTGGTGTGTGCCAGTTGTGCCCCTGTTCAGCTTGCATTGGGTTGACACGTGATCCCCATTTGCCTAGTCTTCACTAAGTCATCTATGCCTGTCTAGAGTCCATGTTGGACTAATGCTGGTGGAGCATAACAGGTGTCCTTTTTGATGGGCAATCCCTCAACAGGTGACCCACTTTCTTGCACCAGAAGCATAAGCCCTCTCATTGGCATCATTCCATTTCAGCTAACTCTTGTGGAGTGCATATTTGTGGGGTATATGTCTGAGTCACATCCACTTCCATTGGAATGACCTGGTCATTTCAAGTTGTTATTTTTGGTGGTCGTTGTTGCTGGGTGGGTAACCTCATGGTTTTTCCTATCAATGCAATGCAGTTCGTGATCATTTGGTAATGCTGTACTTCCTCTCATGCAGCATTTTTCCAGTCTTCCATTGTGACTGGTATCTTACTGCATTTAAAGCAAGACATGAGGAGTCCCTTTCATAAACCCCGTCAAAACAGATTGACCATTCCTTTTGCTGTGGTGTCCCATTCCACAGCCTCCACTAGTTATTTGAATGTTGTGATATACTTATCAATGTTATTGCCTTTCATTGTAAGTGCCATTAATTTTGCATAGGCATTTTGTTAACTTAGTGTATCAGTCCAAGCATTCTGGAAATCAGTTATGAAGTCATTCCATAAGGTTTTGCTGGTCTCAGGTACTGGGTTTGTTGGATCGTTTATTTTTGCCTCTAGTTTCTTGTCTTGACTCTGGTTCCAGCTTTCGACTGCTGGTCCCCAGATCAAGGCGAGTGTAACATTACAGTAGGAATGTTCAGCTCGGCGTGAGCAAGTCTGGTCTTTCTATGTCAATGAGCGAGGGTTCAGCTGGTAATGGCAAGGTTTAAGTGATTAACAAGGATCTCAGAGTATGACACAATACTCAAGATGTGAGTGGAGTTCAAGGGGGTTCAAGAGGTTCGATGGTTCAGCAGAGAGTTACCCCAAGGGAATGGGAAAACAATGTATACTGTGATGGTAAAGAAGTTGAGTCTAAGGATACAAGCTACTTAGGGCCACAACTTATATAGAAAAAGGTTTGTTTGTGTGGAACAAACAAATGGTGCAATCTGCAGCAAGCGTGAGAAGTAAGTACAGCAATCTGCAGCAGGCACGGGAAAAAGAAGAAGGTGTGCACAGCTATCTGCAGTAAGTGTGGGAAGAAACAAGGATATAAAAGGCAAGTGAGACATGTCTCAGTTTTAACAAAAGTGAGACACCTGCCATAAAAGGGTGCATTTAGCCCAAGTATAGTAGTAATAAAGACTTATAAGGACAATGAGTGTCTCATTGTCTCACTTTGAACTAGGAGAGAATCTTAAGGCTCCTAGTGCGCAGCAAGTCCAAGAAAGGGAAAGCCAAGAAAGGAAAGACTTTCTCGTGAACACAAGTGTAAGTAAGAAATTAAGGTAAAGTCAAAAAACAAGCTTAGTCTGTAACAGCGAGTGCCAGTGCAATGCATTGGTATGGGCTGACCATCTGTTCATTTGTCCTATTAACCCTGTGAAATTGATTAAATTTGTGTAGGAATTGGTGACTTCGGGATCGATTTCCATAAAAGAAGGTTAGTGCTGCTCCCTAAAGAGGTCCCATTGTCATTCCTGCTCCCAAGGAGCCTGTTCCACTTCCACTTGCCATAGCAGGTGTCAGTATAAGGGTGATTGGAATTGGTGGTGGTTGAGGTGATTTTCTTTTCCCTTTGTGTTTCACAATGAGTCATTTATGCTCACTCCAGTTATAGGCAGGGGTACTTTGTGAATTCTGACGAAGTCTGAGGCCCCAAAGTCAAGGTTCATTGACATGAGTGTTTGTATAGGTGTACCAACTGGTGGCTTTGTAGAAGACTTTGTACCAGGCATTCTCCTCCTCCATGTATTCAATGTCAAGTGCTGGGCTCAGGTCTCAATGGAGGATGTATCCTCTGTCCTGTATCCAATCTACACTAGTGGATGTGATGTCCTGTAGTGTTTCCTTATTTCTTTGAATGATAAATCTTTTTGTTGTCGGGTCACCATCTGCTGGTGCTGGTTCGACGCTTGCATATGTCTGCTCATGTGCCACTGTGACTACACATCTCTGGGAGACTGCCTGTGTCAAATTGGTCTGGGAACGCCTTTCACCTCATTCTGTGGCAGAGTAGATGGTCTACTCTTATGTCACAGTTCCAACAGACCATGTGAAGTCAAATGGAGCTGAGCTCAACGTTTAGGTAGAGTCGAGACTTGTGTTATCAACAAGTTGAGTTATCAGTGATCCTTGGTGATACTTCGATGAGTTTGCAAGGGAGCGGGGTTCAGAACAGGTACTTGGATTCAAGGACTAAGAGTAGACAAAGATTGTACTACTTGTACATGCTACTACTTATAATTGTACATACTGGGGTTTTTGGGGGCTGTTTTCTTTCTAACACGTCACTACAGGCTGACATGTCCACAAGTTGTGCTAATGGTGCAATCCTACATGCTCAAGATGAGATTCTGTAAAACTTCAGTTAATACCTCTGATGTGCTGTGTGACATGACGTCACGATGTCACGTGACCGTGACACTTTACCAAGTCTATCGCAAGGATTTGCATCATGGGCTTGCCAAACACCATGGACCTTTTAAGGTCATCCAGGTGATGTCCCCTGTCAATTATCATCTTGAGCTTCCCATGCAGTGGAGCATCCACAATGTCTTCCATATAGACCTTCTCACACCTTATTGCAAGATACCCATGCATGGGCCTAACTATCAGCACCCACCTCCTGATTTGGTCAATAACAAAGAAGAATATGAAATCAAGAAGACTCTGGACTCTCAGTGATTCAGCAGAAGACACCAACTCCAATACCTTGTGAAATGGAAGGGCTATCCTGAATTGGACAATCAGTGGGTCTATAAGGATGACATCTTTGCTGAGCAGGCCATTTGGGAATTCAAAACTTCAAACCCTGAAAGGGAAGTGTATATAAGAGCAGCCTGTCCTCTCACTAAGTCTCCACCACCCACACTTACTTCTTCCCCTCTCACCATTGTCCACCCTCATATGCTTTCTACCAATGCCCCCTCAATGCACACCACACTCCTCAAGCAACTTGCACTAGGTGCAGTGGCCCATAACACAGCCCACACCTTCAGAGCTCCTGAGGACGTCCCTGATGAAGAGGGCCTCATCACCCAACAAGAGTGGGACAACATCCAGCAATGCTTCCCTACACCACCCAGGGGAGTTCTCACCAACAACACACCACTCCCAACCTACAATTTCATTGATCCCAACACTGGTCAGCAACTCAACACAGTCCCCATCACTGAAGAAGAGCTCATCACCCTTTGAGTGTCTCTCTCAGTCACTGGGGAACACCTAAGCACTCTGGGAGTGGGAGTGACAGTGGAAGGACACAGTACACCAGTAGCAAGTGCAGCAACTACACCTAGCAGAGATGCAGAGAAAGGGCAAGAAAGGTAAGACAGAAGTACTGGAGGGAGGTGACACTATCAATGAAGATAGTGATTATTACCTGGCAAGGCATCTCCTCATCAGAACACAACACCACACTAACAATCCTGATACCACCCCTTATATCATCTACTCCAATGGAGATCCCATGTCCTGAGGAGACATCAGAGTCTTCCAAGTGGCACCCCATGAGCCCTGATCTCCCAAAGATGATCCCACCACCCTCTTGGCACCAGAAGGGTTCTAGCACAATCAGGGACCCAATTCACTTCCCTTCAAGGTCAAACTCCCTGGAGGGCAGGTTGTAGAAGCCAACCATATCCAGGTAGTAATGGGTGGGAGCCCATTTGTGCTAGGGCTGGTAAATGGTTTGCCCTATGTTTATGGATACCCCCTCTATGCTCAACCCCATCTTCCCCCTCACAACCAAGCTTTCATTGCTCATGAAGACCTCATCATGATCAAGGAAGGCAACACCACCAATCATGCCCTCAAGAAGATAGGCAATAAATCTCTAACCATAGAGATTCATTGCTTCCAAGCAGCTGCATTCCACAAGGACAGGATGCTGTCTTGTCTTAGGGAGATCAGGTTGCAGTTGTAGATGGTCTGACAGGATAAGTTGAACTTGATCTATAGACTCAAATGGGTGGACACATTTAACTGTATAGAGATGGTATAGAAGGAGTGGCCCTTGTTGGCCTTTATGTGAGGTGGGCCTCACATTTGAAAAGGGGGTGATGTTATGGTACAGACTTCTCAAATGACTCATAGCCAGTTATGACTATGGCTCAATAGTAGTATTAGTCATGGATGCTTACACTATATCAGTCAGCATGTAGTTCACATGTGATTTGTGACTCATGTATGACTCATTCCTAGGATAGCTGTAGTAGGGTTCAAGCTACTTATGCTATTGGTTATTTACTGTTGAAGCGGTGCTTTAAAGCCCACACATATCTGTATAAGTAGTAGTCATGGAAGACCAAGAGTCCCCATCTTGGTCTTCTTCAATCCACCTTCAGTTGTAGTTTTGTACCCACTGCTCTAGAGGAGTAGTGCAAGGAGGGAGGGGTGGGGATATGGGGGAAGCCAAGGGATGATGGAATATTATTGGCTAGGAGAAATAAGGTTTTTTATGCCGATGATGCCACCCACTCCACTCCTTGCACAATACTCCTCTAGAATGTCTGGGGCATTTCATCCAGGAACATGGGCTTGGTGACAAGGCAGTCACATCACATAAGCTTAGTGAATCAGTCGCATGACCAAACACATCCTCAACGTGTCCCTATGACTGACCAATGGTCCAAATCTGACTTGACCCAAAACCTGAAACATTTGCTTACAGTCCAACATGGTTGAGAATTTGGTTCCTGAGTGCTGTGCACAAGTTTGCTTTCCCAGTTCCATTTTCAACCCCCTGTGAGGCAGCGAGGCTGAGCCTCAATGTCAACTGTTGTAGCAATACTACAACAGGCTTGGGACATAACACCTAGCCACCAGCCTACCAAGATCTGGAAGCACATGTCAGATGCATGCAGTGAGATGTCAGAAGGGGTGATTGTGCCCTGCAAGTGGCAGCTTGATGTTGCAGAGGGTCTCTTGCTCAGCATCGACTGCAAAGTAATTGCAGCTATAGGTGCAGGGAAGACTCTGCCCTTTGTGCTGCCACTCCTGGTCAGACTGGATATGATGGTGGTGATTTTATCACCGTTGGATGCTCTTGAATTGGATCAGGTATACTTTGTTATTAGCAATGAATTACTGATACCAATACATGACATCATAGGAATCCAGGTTTCAGAAAATGGGCTTGCATGCAAAGGCTATGAATGGAAAAACATACCATAATACTGTGAACAAGGTCTGTACCATTGCATGTGTCTAATATACTGGCTCACATGGCCCTGTGGCAGGACTTCATGCAAGGTGTATATCAAGTTGTTATAACCTCACCTGAAATGTGCCTGAAGCACCCAGAGTTTTGGAAATTGCTTGAAGATCCCTCCGTCTCCAAAAGGATTGCAGCATTCATCATTGATGAGGCTCACTGCATAACCCACTGGGGAGACAAGTTCCAAGACACATATGCATCCATTGGGACACTTCGCACATTTGTTTCAGCTAGGGTGCCTTTTTTAGTTACATCGGCAACACTGACACCACAAGACCTCACCACAATCCAAAAATGTGTTCTTATGTGACAAGAGTCAACACTTCACTTGAACCTTGGGAATGACCGGCTGAATATCTTCTGGAAGGTCCTACACATGGAGGGGGGGAAGTCAGATCTTGAAGCATTATCATTCCTTTGACCAGATAAAGATGCACCTGCGAACATGCAGAAGCTTGAGCGTGGTCTTGTTTTCTTCAATGACATCTTCCTTTCAATGACAGCATGGCACTGGTTCCAAGAACACCTCCCACAGCACCTGTGGGACCATGTTCAATGCTACAACTCTTGGTGTGGTGAGCAGAGCAAGTCTTGTGTACTTACTGAGTTTGACCACAGTGATGTGGACATTCTTTTTGCAAGTGAGGCTGCGGGGATGGTAAGATCAAGTACACATTCATAACATAAGTTGACTTACCTATTTCTGCCTTCCAGGGCTGTGATCATTCAGAAATCAACTTTGTAGTGCAATTTATGACACCAGACTCTCTTGGTGTCTGGTTACAGAGGGCTGGGTGTGTGGGGTGGCAGGGTGGGACCTCTGCAAAGGTATACCTTTTAGTACAGCCATCTGTGTTCCAGGGAGTGAAAAAGAAGAACCAAGAAGGTGAGGAAGTGAAGGAGTACAAGAAGGCTGTGGAGGATGCTTTGCGAGAGTGGGTGGAGACAGAAAGTTGCCAACAAGATGTTGTGGACAAATGGTTCAATAATCCTGGTCCATGTGAAGGTGAGCATGATATCAAGTAAAAATACGGTGCAACTGACCTTGTTTTCAGCACCAACTGACGGGTGCTGCAACAACTGCAAGAAAAATGACTTAGAGTTGAAATCAAAGTTGCAGCCCACCAGTCTGGTGGCCCTCCCTGACAACATGACTGACAATAATGTGCAGTCAACCTCAATCTCTCATGCTGCGTCGCCTGCACTCATGCCTCAAAACCTGTTTGATATGCAAGACTCACAGCTCATGGGCAATGGGATTTCACCCCCACAGTCCCCAGATACCCCAGTATCCCTTCTCTTTTTGTCTCCACCTCCATCTCCTGCCCCATCAGACCAGTCAGGTGACAATGTGCTGAGCAATGTGATCAATCATGATGGTAAATGGCCCATGCACAAGAGATTGGCCCAACATTGTGATGAGGTTCGCAGGCAAGTTCACGAGGCCCTGTTTGAGTGGCATGATACCAAATGGGAAGATGAGTATCCCACTGTCCATTGTTACGATTTCTCAGGACTCGTTCTTTCTTTGCCATGTTCCTTCCCACTCCTGTTACCTTATGAGCCCTGTATGACTACGCGGACATTACAATTACCCGGTTCCTATCACGCGCTTTGCTTATCGACGTTATCTTTCGATAAAGCTCAACATGTGCTAGTTTCTGTTCATTTCCCAACCACGCGTGAGCCTGCGTGATTCACCCTTATTCTTGATATGATCATCCTTTGTTCCCTTTATGACTCTCCTTTGTTCCAAGACTGGAGATGGCATTATCTTTTTACCAATCCTGCATAGTCCAATGCGTATTTAAACCTAGCACTACCTAGCTTGTACGGTAGACTAGACTTCTTGTGTAATACTACACTTGTCTAAGATGGAACACCCTTGTGTGCCCCTTTGTCTCGCGACCCCTTGTGTAACGCCACTACAGGGGCGTTGTGTACGACCTGTACCAAGTCAGTCGGATCGTGGTAACGCAAGCTCCAAGGCTTGGTTTCAGTAGGATGATGCACAAGGATCACAAGGACGTTAGCCACTTGGATCGTAGAGGAGTGCTAAGACTCGAAGGTCTAGTGGAGACAAGGGTGTTCGCGAGACAGTGAAGGGCACGAAGGCGTTCAAGTGTAGTATTACACAAGAAGTCTAGTCTACCATACAAGCTAGATAGGACTAGGTTTAAATAGATAATGACCTGTATGGTCGATACAAATAGATGGCGCCATTATTAGTTTTGGAATAAGCGAGAAGACATAAAGGGAACAAAGGAGGATCGTACTGGGAATAATGGTGAATCACACGGGGTTGTGCGTGAGTGAGAACATAACGGAAACTAGCACATGTTGAACTTTATCGGAGGAGAACATCGATAAGTAGGGCGCATGATAGGAACTGGAGAAACGTATAGTCCGCGTAATCATACAGGGCTCGTATAGTATGGGGGAAGGAATAGTGACGTGTGAAAGAACGAGTCCGAAGAAAATCGTAACATTACCCCCTGTTCTGGTCTGAAGACACCTCAACTTCAGCATTCTGGGTCAACAAGGTCATAGATGTTGGCATCAAGGTTGTTCTCTGGCCATGGAGAAATGTTGAGTCAGCAGTAGTGGGTTTTGAGGAAAAAGAGGGGTCCTCGACATCCACATTTGTGACACATCTCATACTGGGGACATCAAATCTCGTTGTGATCAGCATTGGTGTGGAAGCACCGTCTGCACCACTGCCCTTGAGTTTCGGCTGCGACTGTTGGCGGTTCTGGGACAGTGAAGGAAGTGGTTGCCTCAGTGGCCACTGCTTGCTGAATATGTTCATCTGCTTGGGAGGTGGTGATAACTTTGGCGACCATCCCTGCATGGCGAAAGATACACCGGTGAGACTGGTGTTCTTGACTTTGGCAGTGCTGGCATGCTGGTCGTGGTCTGGTGGGGCAGTCGCACATGATATGGTGAGGACTATTGCAGTGGTAGCAGTGTCGTTGATGGGGTTTGTCGGTGAGGTGGGGGAATTCTAATGGCCCTCCCAGTCGCGGGGAGAAGGGGATGGCATAGCGAGAGTGTCGGAGCGGGGCTGGAAGCGCTGTCATCTGCGCATATTCGTTGCCGATGGTGGCGAGAGCCCCTGCATACTGGAGCCGTCTTTTAGTGCTGGCCAGCATGAGGTCCACTGTGAGTCGCTCTGATCGTAGCTTGCATGCGTCCTCTTCTAGTTTCTCGCACTTTTTGTCAATTTCCTTGAGTGTGAGGAGCCCAGTGCGCAGTCTGGTGACTTCAGCTGTAAGTCGCGGAGAATTGAGCTCAATAAGAGTCTCATCTAAGGCGCAAGCACGGATGTCGTGGGGATCGAAGAACTGAAGCTGCTCAGCTGTGAAGGGGGGTGCTGATATATTAGGCTGAAGTGACAAGAGGTAGACTGTCTCTCCATAGTGTGGTTGCCTAGCACCCATCGTTCCTACTACCTCGGTGAATCCCTTGCGATAGTAAATATACTTCACAGTGTTAGATCCACCGTCTGGTAGTGGGATCTGCAATGGGTAGAACTTCGGGGTGCCTTGTATGTTTGGAAAGAAAGGGGCGCCAGGATCGTCAGCATCTTTGGGGGGGGAGTCGGGTCGGTTATAGTTGATAGGGGTGTGGACGCAGACTGGGGTGAAAGGTTTGAGTGGTGGTGGCGGGGTAGAAGGTGAGGAGGATGGCGGCGAAGGTGCCGGTGGTTCAGGAGGGGGAGTGGATGGTTGTCTAGGAGGGGGTGTAGGAGAGCATTGTCCCTCCTCTGGCGTTGATGGGGTGAGTTCTCCAGGTTCTCGTTCTGGAGTTCAGGGTACAATGGGGACGGGGTCGATGGTCATGGTGGATTGGGGGGATGATGGTGGCGATAGTCGGGGGATGTCTGAGAGGTTGATGGTGATGATCCCTTGTTCGAGGGTGGCTTCGAGTTGGGGGTTACTGAGGATGTGGATGAGGGTGGTGTCAGAGATTCGTGTGTTGGTCATTGTGGGGCTGGAGACTTTCGAAATGATTGTTCTTTTGCTTTATATCGTTCGTCCAGCCCTTTTGGCAGATGGGTATCGTCTGTAATAGTCCCTGATGATGTCCATGGCATGGGTCATGTTGGCTGTGGGTTCCCACGTGTTGTCACTTGGTGGGAATCCTTTCCACTTAACTAGGTAGTGGAGTTTGCGCCCTCTTCCTCGTTCCTGGGCGTCTTCAATTCGCTCCACCTCATATTCTTCTTCTCCTTCGATAAGGTCAGGTGGGGGTCAGGTATAGTTTATGCCGTGCATCTCCGTTTCCTTGTATGGCGTGAGAAGGTTCGCATGGAATACAGGGTGGATCTTCCATGATGCCAGGAGTTCCAGTTCGTAGGAGACGTCTGATAGAACCCTAATAATCTTGAAGGGTCCATATCTCTTTGGGGCGAGTTTACTTGTGGGGTAGAAGGTATGGAGGTTTGTCCCCTCTAGCCATACTCGGTCCCCTTGTTGATAAGGTGTGAACCCTGTTTTTCCTCGTTGTGCCATGAGGTGTTGTGCGTGGTTAATACTGTCCTGGGCGTGTTGTCGGAGTACTAGTAGGTCTTCCAGCCGTTGATCCACTGCTGGACTACTTGACGGTTTGGAGATCCACGTTGTCCATGGCTCCCATCCCATAATGAGCGAGAATGGGGAGTGCTTGGTTGTGGCATTCCTCCAGGAGTTGTGTGTGAATTGTGCCATGGGTAGCAGTTCTACCCAGTTGTCTTGTCGCAGGTTACACCAATGTCGCAGGTACTGCTCTAGCCATTGATTAGTACGTTCTGATTGTCCATCTGTTTGGGGGTGATACACAGATGAAACATTTTGTTGTATCCCCAGGGTTTTTTGCACAGTTGCCTCATGAAGGTGGATGCAAATCTGGGGTCTCGATCGGATATGATTCTTTGGGGTAGGCTGTAATGGGGATATACGTGTTGGAGATAGAGTTTGGCCACTCCTTCCAATGTTATGGTTTCGTTACAGGGAATGAATATTGCTGCCTTCGAGCAGTTGTGATTGGTAATAGTGAGGATAGAGTCGAATCCGTTTGATTTCGGGAGTTTGACTATGAAGTCCATTGCTACCACCTCGAAGGGTTCGGCCGATGGGTCTGTGGTGATGGGGAATAGATGTGGCTTTTGTTGGTGGGGGTTGATTTTGTTACTTTGGCATGTGGCACACCCTTTGACGTACGCTTCCACGTCTTTTCGCATGTTTGGCCACCAGAAGTCGCGTTGTACTAGTTCTAGGGTGTTTGCAATTCCTGGATGTCCTGCGCTTGGGGTATTGTGGAAAAAGGTGATTACCCCCTGCTTAAGATCGTTGTTTCCCACAACAACGAGGGCCAGTGTTGGACAGTTGCCGACTAAGGTCAAGAGTCAATGTCATCACATGTCGACTAGTCGGTGACTAGTCGCCGACTGTGGAACGACCATGACTTTTCTCATCACGTGACAGTAGCACATTCCGGAATCTGTATTGAGTAATATCGTACGATTTCTCTTATTCCATACCACAATGACTCATAGTGGCCGGTCATCTAATCGTTCTTGGGTCCGTGACTTCTTTAAGGACCACCCAAAACTTGCCCAAAAAGCACCTGAAGCATACTCGGGCACGCGGACAACCCATGACAAAGCAAAAGTATACTGCAAGCTCTGTTTGGTCAAGCACGTCAATGAGGTCCTTGAACAAGACACAAGAGCTGTTGAAGCGGGTACTCGGCAGTTTGTTTGATCCAATGATATGATCGAACTGGAGCGTGCGTAACACTATCACATCAAAATTTCTTAGCTCAATTTCTTTTCGATTAGTTTTTTCGGTTAGGCAGAATGAGGCTGGCCGCGGGTGGTTATCAGCACGTACAGAGGGGCTGGTCAATCATCTTCGACTCTGCGATCTTCAGCCCCCAGCAGTGCTTGAGAAAGCTCAGGCACATAAAGATCGTGTGTTGGGAACCACTGCAGCTGGCAAAAGGACCCGTCGCGATATGGAGGAAGAATCCGAAGATCCTGAGGCATCGTCATCGCTATTCCAACAACGCAGCATATCACCGTATCTGGGTCAACTACCTGCGTTCCATGTTCAAACACCTTCTGAGACCTTCCAGTCCCCGTACACCCTCTCGGTCGTATCAAGGGGATCTTATTCTGATTTTGAACGAGAGCCCTCTGTTGCCTCCTCTATCTCCACCTCATCGTCTAGCCGCAGTGCCTCTCCCTTCAACTTCCCGCAAATCCCGTCTCGATCTCAATCTCAATCTCGACGCGGTGCGTCTCGTCCCTCTTCACTTAACCCTCAAGCACTCGCCGAACCGACCTGGTCAGACATACAACAGGCGCGCTTTGAGGAACGAATCACACGCATCACTGCAGCGGCGGGATTTCCGCTCTCGTGGGTGGAAAACCCAGAGTGGCTGGATTTTTGCAACGACTTTGTTCCGCAGGCCAAGTCGCCAAGTCGAAAAGTTCTTACCAAACGTCTTCTGCCGCGAACACTCAACGAATTACAACAGAAGGCAAAGCAACGGGTAAGTGGCAAGAACGCAACTGCCTCGTGCGATGGCTGGACAGGCGAAAATTTCCATCATTACATCGCGTTTATGATCATGGTTGATAAGAAGGTATGGTGCTTTTATTACGACGAGCACACTGTATCTGACTATAACTAGGTCCATACAGTGAATGTTCATGACGCGTCTAACGAAAAAAGACGGCCAACAATCTATATAATCTAATGGTGGAAGTACTCGAGCGTCTTCAGTCAGAATGGAAGGTCACTGTTGTCGCGTTCACGACAGATGCATCTGGCGAATCTCGAAAAGCACGAAAGCTACTACTTGTGTGTTTTCCACACCTTGTATGCCCTGACTGTTTTGCGCACCAGGTTTGACTTTTTATTTATTTATATTCTTCGTTATACTGACACAATCGTTTCAAAGGTGAACCTCATTGTCGGGGACTACTTCAAGGCCGAGTCGATATATGTCAAGCATAGCAAGATGGCCTCAGATCTCATCAGCTGGCTACGCAGCAAGACATACGTCCTTGCCCGCCTTCGGGAGATTCAGACGCAAAACGGACGGCCGCCGCTTACTGTGATTCGCGCGGTCTTAACAAGGTGGACAGCACACTACCTCGCCTTCAAGCGTCTGCTCAAGCTCGAGCTCCCTCTCCGAACCCTCATTACTCAAGACGCAATGGCTTCATCCGATCAACAGGTCTTCATCTCTCCGGGCTTGACAGCAGCAAATAAACGAAAGGCGCGTGAAATGAAAGCAGTCATTGAGGACAGCACTTTCTGGCACTCATTAGCTCGGTACGTCAATCCAAGATCAGTGGTATCGGTCTAATATTTTTTGATACAGCCTCAAGACGCATCTTGAACCCCTTGCGAGAGCCGCAAATGTGGCCCAAGCGGCATTCTGTCGTTTGGATCAGATCTTGCTCACGTTTGGCTCCCTCAGCATATATTATCACGAAATCATGGATCAAGACCCCGACAATGCCATCGGATGTACAGCTATTCTCGACAGCATCGAGAAGCGGTGGGCGAAAGCAGACCAGGACATCTTCATTGCAGCCGTTCTTTTAAATCCGTTTGTCAAAACCGCCGCCTTTTCTCCTCGAGTTTCGTTCCTCACACGAGCTGGCGTGTTTACGCTGCTGAAGCATTTGTATCAACACTTCTTCTCCATCACCGAGTCCCCCGACCAGCTGTCCGCCAATATAAACACACTCTTCACAAACATCCAGGACTACTTCAGCGAGCATGGCGGCGACTTGGCAGCGTATGCTGGTCCCATCAAAGATAGGGCGCAGGCTAATGGCGTGTCCCCGGATCCGGTTGAGCTATATGAGGGAATGGTTCCCATCACTGCCGGCTCCCCCCCAACACCACTCTTTAAGCTCGCACTTCACATCTTGTCCATTTGTCCTAATTCTGCCTCATGCGAGCGGTTGTTCAGCGTCTTCGGCAACACTCTCACAAAGCTCAGGAATCGTCTAGGAAAGTCCACCCTCACCTCACTTGCGGAACTGAAAATGCACATACGCGATGAACACGTGCGCAACGGCGATACCAAACAGCGGCTGAAGCGCTTCTACGGGACCACATCACGAGCAAGTCCCTCCTCAGGTCAACTGGAGTCCCTCCTCACCCCGCCGCTGCTGGACGATGAAGCAGGAGACATTGCAATGGATATTGATCCCGTGTTGCAGCAGTTGTCGGATGGTGAGACTGACGATTTTAATCGCATTACAGAGTCTTTCGGCAGGCAATCAGACTACGACAATGACGACGGGGACGGACAAATGCCGTCAACCATTTCAATTACGATTGTCGACCTTTTTAACCACGCAGAAAAAAATTGGATATCATTACATGAACGCAGCGCGTCTCGGAGCCTAAACGAGGAACTGGAGCTCTATGAGCTCCTCAACTCGGACCCAGCAGGAGTGGAAGGTGTTGACGTAGAGATTGATCACGCTCTGGATAGTATATTCGTTGTCTAGTATGCACGCGCGACACGACTTCGTTTTTTATGCATACAAATTAATTGTCGAATTGGGTGACACCGATTACCTCACTAACTGATGTAGGCGTGGGAACAGTCACGGTCATTTGCGGTCACTGACCCCATGGTCAGATGACTTTCCTGACTCTCACGACTAGTCACTGACTGGCACAACACTGACGAGGGCGTCGCCTTTCCACCATAGGCCGTCGTGTTTTTTCAGGTTGTGGGGTTCAACCCATGGGAGTACCGCAGATTCCTCCATGTTTTGGGTAATCTGAGTCCATATGTCCATATTGTGCATGGACGTTTGGGTGACTTTCAGGAATACCTCTTCTGGCAGTACTGTAATGTGGTCGTTATCTGTTGTTCTGTCATCGTAATCTGGGCGTCTTGATAAGGAGTCTGCTTGGGTATTTTTAGCTCCGGGGATGTGTTTGAGTATGAAGTTGTACTTGGAGAGTTCCTGGAATTCTCGTGCCACCCGTCGACTGATTTTTCTTGGTTCCTTCCAATATTGGAGGTTGGCATGGTCCGTGTGAATGGTTGTCAGATGAGGGGAACCAATGAGATACGTGCGCCATGTTCGTAGGGCTTTAACGATGGCCAGTAATTCTCTGTTGTAAATGTCGTAGTTATGCTCCGCTTCGGTCAATGATTCTGAATAGAATGCCACTGGATGTAACTTTTGGTCTTCCCCCTTTTGGTTTAGTACCACTCCTAGAGCGTAGCTTGAGGCGTCCACTTCGATTTCAAAGGGTTGGTCCAGTTTCGGGAATAGGAGTACCGGTTTGGAGCTGATTAGCTCTTTGATGGTCTCAAATGCTTTTTGTCTAGCATCTGTCCATTCCCATGGGGTGTCTTTCTTGGTAAGGTCATGGAGTGGTCTTGCTATCGTGGAGAATCCCCTTATAAAATGTCGGTAGAAGTTGCAGAAGCCTAGGAAGGCTCGTACTTCCTTTAGGGACTTTGGTGCCTTCCAGTCCCGTACGCCCTGTACTTTTACTGGGTCCATTCACAGTTTGCTGTATCCAATGATCAGGCCTAAGTACTCCACTTCGTAGACCTCGAATATGCATTTTTCTGGTTTAATGTATAGGTCGTGTTCGTTGCATAGGTCTAAGACACGGTGTAGGACTCACCAATGGTGGGTCTGGTCGTCTGCTGTTGCAATTAGGATGTCGTCCATGTAGACAATGACTTCTCCAGTCAATACCAGTTCCCGGAATATGGTGTCCATCATGGTTTGGAAGGTACTGGGGGAATTGGTAAGGCCGAAGAACATAACCCAAGGTTCGAATAGTCCCTGATTGGTTTTGAATGCTGCTTTCCACTCATCGCCTGGTTTAATCCGGACATTGTTGTATCCCCATCGGATATCAAGCTTAGAGTAGAGTCGTGCTTCCCGAATTCGATCGATAAGTTCGGGGATTAAGGGGAGTGGGTAGTGGTTCTTCATGGTGAGTTCATTGAGGCGATGATAATCCTGCACCAGTCGTAGCTTCCCGTCCTTCTTCTTGATGAAAAAGAAGGGCGAAGCATAGGGGGATTTCGAAGGTTGGATGTACTTTTTGTCCAGATGTTCGGTTATGAATTCAGACAACTTTTCGGTTTCAGGAATTGTGAGTGGGTATACTTTGCAGTCCATGGTTTCAGGGGCACTTGAAACAAGATTGATGGCGTGGTCCCACGTTCGTGATGGGGGAAAGCGTTGGGAGGCTTCTTCGCTGAAAACTTTGCTGTGTCTGCGGTATTCTTCTGGAACGAGCTCCTCGAAAGTCTTCTGTGGCTTTTTGGCTGCCTCCTGCTGTGCAAGTTCTGACGCCGTCATTGTTTTTCGTATTCTGATGTAGGGGTCTTCTTCTCTTTCTAGCTGTTCCCAAGCCCATTCGTCAAGTTGGTATGTCTCCAATGCCCTGATAGTGGCTTCTGTAGGCATGGCTTCATCTGACAAATTAAGGCTGGTAATTACCACTGGTTGGAACTCTTCATTGAGCGTGGCATCTCGCCAATGAAACTTTGGTTCGAAAGCTGTGAACCAGGGGTATCCTAAAATAACTTCGTCGTTTCCGAGGTTGGTGATAAGGAATCGGAGGTTTTGAGTCATTCCTCCTGTCTTGATGGTTAGGTCGGTGAAGGAGGTAATCTCTCCTCCCTGGTTATGGGTTCTGTCCACATTCCATATCTTGATGGGTCGTTCTGTGGCTAGCCAGGTGATCTTCAATCTTTTCAAGAGGTTTACACTTATAAAATTGTCGGTTGCTCCAGAGTCTATGAGGATGTTTCGTTCGGCCGTTGCATGTGCAGATTTGAAAAGTACTGGGATTCGCATAGATCGAAATCTGCTATTGTACACGCTAAGTTTTAATGCTCTAGCCCAGGCCACCAGGTTCAAGCGTTCAGAAAATCCTTCTTCTGGCCAAATAATTTGTCCACCATTAATTCTCGTACTTCTGGGGTTTGAGCGAATAACACCGCTACTTGAGCATCCGCTTGTTCTTCATTGGAAAGGGGGCGTGATGCGGTCATGGAGATAGTGGCAGTCGTAGGGGTGTTGGTCATAGGAGTCGTAGTTTCAGTTGCTTTAATGGTGGTGGACTTTTGTGGACAATTACAGGAAATGTGCCCCTGGCCTTGGCAGTGGAAGCATCTTCCTTCCTTCTGTAATTGCAGTTTTTCGGTGTCTGTTAGGGTGGCTCTTGCTCTTGTGCAGCTGACATCCATTGCATTGGGGTCTCGGTTCCTGTTTAGTGCCAATAGCCATTGATCACAGGATGCTCCCCCTCGTTTGTTGTTTCCTCCTTTTGTGAGTTTGTCTTTTAAGAGGAGGTATTCGGCTTGTTGTAGTGTTACAGCTGCTTTCCAGTCGTCCCATGTCACATTTCGATTCGTACCCTTACTGTACTGGTTGCAACTACGGCGGTAAGGTATATTAGTTGCGGACTTACCTATGATAGCGCGGTGATACGGTGATACGATAGGAGATACGGTACCGATTGATGACTGAGAACGGACGCCACTAGTACTAGTAGTAGTAGTATTAGGGTTTGAGTTGTTTTAGCGATACGTTGGACGCTACCTTACAGTGACTTATAGCAGCGCTTGAAAGCCTGCTCGATATGTATTTAAACTGTCTCGTGAAGACCAAGATACGCCATCTTGGTCTTCTTGAATCGTCACTTGTTGTTTTCTCTTCTCTCAAGCTCTCTCTCTCTCTCTCTCTCTCTCTCTCTCTCAGATAGTTGTCCGACTTCGCTCGTGACTCAGGTCTTCCACTTATTGGTATACCTCCGCGTATTTACCACTGCATAAGCTTGGACCTCCGCGTCTTCAAGCCCAAAGGACTGCCATAGTGCTAAGTTGTTACCACTACTCCGTGCTCAAGTCGAGCTCACGTTGTGACGGCGTTACATTAAGACCAAGATATCCATCGTGGCCGTAACAACAAGAGATCAGTGGACAAGCTTCCATCCTTATTCGATCCCAAGAAGAGGAGAACAAAACGTCCCCACGCGCTTTCTACAAGCTGCCAGTTGGAGGGAAAGACAGGAAGAAACCGGATATTTCATGGAGTTCAACGGACCTACCAGGTTCCGCCCAGTTGAGTTCAACTTCAACCACTTGTGTTGGGTGGAAGTTACGTGGAATCCAATAGACTCCCAGTGGGACATAATACGACCAGCAGGACCTCGGTATCGCTGCGATATCGACGTGCAAGAACTCAACAGCAGGGCTGACTGGGGCCCCATCGACGGACAAGTAAGGGAGCACTCTACTGGAGAAGTAGTGTCCGAAGAAGAAGAAGAAGAAGAGCAAAGTCAAGGAGAAAGTGAAGGACGAGAACCGAATCAAACAGAAAGTAGTGGAGGAGCGATACAAGATCTCCTCATCGAACGAGCTGAGTCCGCGCATATTGAAGAACCAGAGCCAATTCACATTCGATCACCAGCCATTATGGCGACAATAATGCAAGCAATGGAGGAAGTCGCGATTGAAGAAGCACGTGCAATACGAAATGAAGCAAGAGAAGTCCTCATGCCCATCAACCCCGAAACCGGCATACGAATGACCGCAGACGATGCCGCCATCTTTTGAGCCATAGGGTCCGATTGAGGAGACCCTCCGACAGGACGACGACCTGCGCTGGAACTCCCCCCAGGTGTGGGAGGACCAGGTGATGACCCGCCACCACCACCAGGAGGGGGCATCCCATTTGATTTACGAAGAACCGAACCGCCAAGAGGACCACCCGCCGGAGGAGAAGGCGGTGGAGGAGGAGGAGGCGATGGAGGCGCCGGAGGAGGGCATCATAACGAAAAGCTAACCGGCAAGCCACCTTCTATTTTCGATGGAGACAGACTCAAAGTGGACCAATTCTTGACACAGTGGCACGTTTACTGGGGTATGAACCTAGACGCCCCCATCATGCGCAACGACTACAGAAGATGCCTTCTGTTTCTTTCCTACATCAAAGGCGGAGCAGTCAGTGAATGGGTTCTATCCTTCCTGAACTGGCTCAACAGACAAATACAACGAGGGATTAATCCCTATACTTGAGACCTGTGGGACGCCGTAGCCGATGGCTTTAGCCAGCGGTTCGAAAACACGCTGGAACGAGAGCAGGCCCAGGCAATACTGCGAAAGGGGTTCAGGATGACGGGAGAGGATATTGACAAGTACGTCAACGATTTCGAACAGCTCGCGCGGAAAGCTCATTACCGCCTCAATGAACCACAAACGATCGACCTTTTTACATTGGGTCTGCCCAAGGAACTGTTCAAAAACGCGTTCCAATTTGACGACCCAATCACGTTCGATGATTGGAAGAGGGCCGTACTCAAACGACAGAAAAATTACATCCATCTCAAGGCCAGACTCAACGAATACAAAAATACGACGACGCAGCCGAAGAAGCAAAGCGGCAACGCGGGGTGGACGATCCCGCAAAACCTACCTCAAACCAACCCTTGGGCGATGGATACTTCCGCTGACCGCGCCAAGGTGAGACTCGCAGGGTCAGAAGAAATCGACTTCAACAAGCTGCCCCATCATGACTGGCCAGCACCGCCATTCCCACCACGAGGAGGACCGGGAGCCAGAGGACGCGGAAGGGGAGGATCCCGAAGGGACTTAAGGAATGTCCTCTGCTATAACTGTCACTCCCCAGGGCATCTCTCACGAAATTGTCCACACCCCTGCGCCCAGAGGCAGTGGCAAGCAGCCCCATCAAGCAGCCGAATGACCGAAACATGGCCGCCCCAGTGGCCTACTTCGCAGGGGCCAGTATCGCAGTACGAACCCTCATTGCCAGGGTATGCGACACCAGCACCCAGCGCGACACCAGGGCCACAAATAAACACGGCCACAACAAAAACACCGGGAGAACAGGCGAAGGAGTGGCTCACGCAAGTGGCCAACAGTACGGTGATACACCCGGCGCGCCGCTAAGCGTTAATTTTCGCAGATCTAAGCTAATACAACAATATGCGGCAGACCGGCCCAACCGGCCCGTCTAGAGTACTGCGATCGGTCACTCTCGGTGGCGGGAAGAGCGGCCCGTGGTGATGGGCCGAGACGCCCGAATATTCTAGCCGCATATGTGAACGGTAGCCTACTGCTGCAATCACGGGTGCGGCCCCAGCGCGGGGTACGGGACGGTGCCTATATTAGCGCGGAACATGTGAAAGCCCCAGAAACCGATCAGGGCCGACATGGCGAATAGCGACATACCGGAGCGGCCGAGCAGAATCACAGGTGCGGCCATGGCGCGAATAGGCAAAGCTGCACCTAGGGTTGGTAAGGCGACACCCCAGAGAAGAGCGGATCAGACCGGCGTGGGTTTAAGGCAGGAGAGTAAGATGGACGTTCAGCAAGGGAAAAGCGGCGAGGTGTGGATTCGGTCGGCGAGCGGCAGCACATAAATAGCTCTATACCACAGGTACAAGAACAGCAACCTTCGGGGAGCCCATAGCGACCTCATTCTATTCATACGCTCATATCCTACTATTCGATTATCTACGACATCTATTCTATTTTGATTTTGCGAAGCACCCGTGTGTGCGTATTCGGCTATACCTCGGCTATTCGCAGCCCCGCGTCACGTTAAGACTACATCGCTCTCACCTCGGTCGGCTTCGGCTCGTTCGGTCCCGCGTCGGTGCGCCTTCGGTTAAAGTCGCCATCGGCCGGATTATCGGTCCTATATTCCCTGACTTCTCGAACCCAATATCACTCCTTTACTGGTCGTTCTTGCGTTTAGCGACGGTTTAGGGTATCATTTCTGGTGGCCAACGTGGGGAAGTTGGAATATAGAAGGTTTGCGTGCGCATTAAATAACTAACATACTGCCGAGAAGGCGAGAACAGCGAAGCCTACTAGAAGAATTAATCACGGCCGGATACGACCCGACGCAATCAATTCCAGGAAGCTATCCTAGCCCCGAAGACCTAACACCCCTTAGCAGCCTTAGTAGCGAACAAAGCGACCCCTCATCTAGTCACTCGGGACAAGAAGAAACCAATAGTGAAAAGGAAGTCGACCTCATCCTGTCAAGTCACTCGGCTCCGTTACCCGCGCGCCACGGCGCAACAACAAGATCAAGAGCGAAAATCCTAGCACAACAACAGCAGGCGGAAGCGTTATCGGCCGAAGAACAGGAAGCAGCCGATCAAAGTGTTAACCAACCAGCGAACACCACAGCATCAGCGACAGAAGATAATAACCGGCAGCCCGGCAGTAGTAACCAACGAGCGCAATCGGTGCTGCCTCAGCAAAGCAACACAGCGATAAACCCCGTAGTACCCTCGATAAACCAGAACCCAACTCAAACACAGGCCGTACCGCAACCGGCCCCAAGACTACCACCAGCAAGAATAAACCAGCCCGTCCCCGCAGCAGCGGTCAACGTCAGAAGGATGCCCCTTGCAGATTTACCCGGAAGAGGCGAGCGGTCAGCACCTAGTTTTGATGGCGAGCACCCAGAAGAGCTTGGCTGATATTTTGCCGAAGTGGAAGCCCTATACGATAGGCACACAGTAACGACCAACGCAGATAAGAAAAGCGGCACACTCAAATACCTTACAACAGCCGCGACAGAAAGAGTATGGAAGACAAGTGACGCGTTAACGGACGTAACAAAAACATACGAAGAATACAAAGCCGAGATCTACAAGCTATACCCCGGATCCTCGGAAGACATTCATACAATCCTACACCTGGATACGCTCGTAGGACAGCGCGCCCGCATCGGCATAGTCTCAGAACTGGAACTCGGCGAATACTACCGACAATTCAAAGTAATCTCCAAATACTTGATCGGCAAAAACAGAATGTCGCAGGCCGAGCAGACCAGAGCGTTCATGCGAGGATTACAGCCGGATATGGAACAACAAGTCAAGCAAAGGCTACAGCTAAAGATGCCAGACCACAACCAGCAAGACCCCTACAGATTAGAAGACTTGTATGATGCCGCAAGCTACGTACTCCAGGGCCGAGCACCGGTCGCGATCTCTAGCATAACTTCGGCAAGCGCGACACTCCCACCGGCAACAGAGATAAAGACAGAGATCCAAACCGCACTAGCAACCGCGGTCGCGACACTAGGCGAAATGTTCAAAAACGCGCTAGAAATCCAAAACTCAAGTGAGAAGGCCCGAAACGCCGGAAATCCTAGGCCGATAGGGGAACCGACCACCAAGTGCAACTTCTGCGGAACGCCAGGACACTTCATGCGAGAGTGCGAAGTAGCGGCCGAATATATGCGACTCGGCAAGTGCAAGCGTAGCGCAGAAGGGAAAATCGTGCTACCATCAGGCGCCGTGGTCCCTAGGCATATCACTGGAGCATGGCTGCGCGACCGCATAGACGAATACCACAGACAAAATCCAGGACAAATAGCGGCGGCACAAATGTTACTCGAAATGTCAAGGCCGACGGCATCCGCAGAAGCGTGAACGGCGAAAACAGTCCGCTTTGCAGAAGAATGCCCAGAACCAGGACAAGCAGGCATATATGCATTTAGAAGAGGCTTCATACCAAGGATGGGCGGAAGGACCAGGACCAGGTTCGAACATATGCCAACTGCCCGCATCCAGCAAGAAGACTCAGAAGAAGAGCAAGAAAGCCAGTCGCATCGCAAGGAACGACCGCCACACCTAGAAAAGACGATAGAAGCAACAACCGAGGTTGCGGCGACAATAAAGGAACATCCATTCGCCAGAACACAAGAAGCAGAACCAATTACTCTAGGACCGACCCCGGCAACAAATACGGCGAACGACCGCAAAAGCGAGCGCGCTTATACATCAAATACGGCCATATACGACGAAAAGGCAGCAGGAAAAGTCTACGAAAGGATGATGGAAGCCGAAGTAACAGTGACGCAAAGAGAACTACTCTCGTTAGCACCAGAACTGCGGGCCCAAGTCAACGAAGTAACAACAAAGCGCCGCGTTGCTCGCGTTAACGCCCAAGAAAGCGTAGAAGACAGTACCGAGGAGGAGCCGAAGCGATCGACAGAATCGCATATGCCGGCGGCATTCTCGATCGCCAAGCGCACTCCACCGGCCGACGCGACAATAATAGCCGACCCGTATGAGGCGTTACTAAAGGCGCAACCGGCCGATGACGATGGATCGCAAAATACGATTGAGGTCGCGACCGAATCAAATGCCCTACGCGCAATCTTACCGGTAGTCGACGGATCAGAAAAGATAGAGGCCATCTTAGATCCCGGCTGCCAAATAGTCGCAATGTCAGAAGAAGTGTGCAACGCACTGGCGATCCCTTACGACCCGAGCATACGGCTCAACATGATCTCGGCGAACGGTGGTGTAGATCAATCGCTAGGACTGGCGCGCAACGTACCATTCCACGTCGGCGAAATAACCCTCTATCTACAAGTTCACATACTGCGCTCGCCAGCCTATGATATATTACTCGGACGGCCATTCGACATACTGACCCAATCCGTGGTGCGCAACTACCGGAACGAAGACCAGACAATAACGATCCTCGACCCGAACACCGGGAAAACGGCAACGGTGCCGACGGTACCGCGCGGCAGCAACCGATTTGCCGAGCGAAGAAAGAAGCAGACAAGCGAACAATCGCAAGACTCGGATTTTTAAGCGTCGATGATTTGGTAACAAACCAAGGAGAGCTCGCAATAATATTAAATTTCAATCAATCAAGTCAGGAAGCGACAATCGAAGCTTGTGCGCCGCTACCGGCAAATACCACGCAACAAGACATCGCAGTGGCGTACATCTCTCTATGTGATTCAGAAAACCCCAACCTAAGCACCTACCTTAATACCTCGGAATCTAACAGCAGCGATCAGCCGGCCCGGCAGGAAGGCAAAAGCATCGCCTTCGCCGACGCAAAAGCACTGGCCGCAATATACCTCGGCAAGAAATACAAACCCGTAGCACTCAAAATCAGACCGATAGAAACCGAACTCCCGAGCCGGTTCAGAATAGTCCGCGAAATAACCGGCGACCCACTACAAGACCTACCGGCACTACCCACTAAACCAAGCGAGTTCCGACCGACCGGCCGATATACTAGCAAATGCAAAACGCAATTCGACCTCGCGCACGCCGGTACCTTCTTATTACCAGAAGAACGCAAGCTAATGCACGAATTCATGTGCATCCAGAATAAAGCATTTGCCTGGGAAGATGCGGAGTGTGGACACTTCCGCGAAGACTTCTTTCCGCCGATCAAAATCCCTACGATCCCGCATAAGCCTTGGGCTCAGCGAAACATACCAATACCACCCGGAATCTACGACGAAGTCTGCCGGTTAATAAAATGCAAGATCGACACCGGCGTATACGAGCCATCGAATTCTTCATACCGATCTCGGTGGTTCTGCGTCGTAAAGAAAGATGGAAAATCACTGCGCATAGTCCACAGCCTGGAGCCGCTTAACAAAGTTACAATCAAGCACGCCGGCGTCACCCCATTCACTGATCAGATAGGCAAGCATTTCGCCGGCCGAGCATGCAGCGGCATGCTAGACCTATATGTCGGCTACGATGAACGAGGCTTATCACCAGAATCACGAGATTTAACAACCTTCCAATCACCATTCGGCGCCTTGCGACTGGTAACTTTACCCATGGGATGGACGAACTCGGTCCCGATATTTCACGACGACGTCACATACATATTGCAGCCAGAGATCCCAGACGTCACGGTTCCTTACATCGATGATGTGCCGATTCGCGGACCGGCTGGTCGGTACGAACTAGCCGAAGGAACCGAAGAACACATATTAGAAAATACTGGCATCCGCCGATTTATCTGGGAGCACTTCCAAGGACTAAATCGAGTAGTCCAGCGAGTCAAGTACTGCGGCGGCACGTTTAGCGGCCTAAAATCAATACTTTGCGCAGAGGAAATAACTGCAGTTGGACACCGGTGCACACCGCACGGAAGGCTACCAGAGGTGGCCCGCGTGAACAAGATCGTTAACTGGGGACCGTGCAAAGACCTATCTGAAGTTTGCGCATTCCTCGGCACTGTAGGAGTGTGCAGGATATTCATACAAAACTTCGCGAAACGAGCCAACTCGCTCATCAATCTCACTCGCAAAGGCGTTCCATTCGAATTTGGACCGGCACAAGTTGCGGCCCAAGAAGATTTAAAACAGGCCCTCTTGAGTTCGCCAGTGCTTCGGCCGATTGACTACCAATCCGACTCACCGGTAATACTGGCCGTGGACACCTCACCGATAGCCATAGGGTTTTACCTCTGCCAGGCCGACTCAGCAATGCCGAAAAAGCAGTACTACGCACGCTTTGGCTCGTTGCCGCTAAACGACCGAGAGCGCCGCTTTTCGCAACCGAAGCTAGAACTATACGGCCTCTATAGGGCACTGTGCGCTTACAAAATATTCATCGTCGGCGTGCGCAACCTAATAGTGGAAGTAGATGCCAGGTATATCAAAGGCATGCTCAATAATCCAGACATCGCACCATCGGCCAGCGTCAACCGCTGGATAGTATCAATTCTAACCTTTCATTTTGAGCTGCGCCACGTCCCCGGAAAGCAGCACGGACCGGATGGACTCTCTCGGCGGCCAGTACAGCCGGATGACGAACAAGAAGAGGAGGAAGAAAGCAGCGAAGAAGAATTCGAAGATTGGATTGATAACCTATATGGCTTCATGCATATGGTTAACCACCCGGTCGCGGCGCCTCGCACGAACCAACTTCTATACACCATCGCAAGCACGAACATACCAGAAAAGCGACCATACGAGATGGCCGACGCATTTCCATATGAGCCGAACTACGATCTAATCCTGCGAACGAAAGCGGCTGCGCGAGCCGACGAAAAACTAGCGGCAGCGCACGACTGGCTGACCTTCCTGGAGCGACCGGAAGGCATGACAGAACAAGATTATACCACTCTAGTGCGCTTCGCAGCAAGATTCTTCGTAGACGACGGGCTACTCTGGAAGCGAAACCCGCAGGGGGCCCACCAGAGAGTCCTGTATCGGCACCGACGCATCGAAGCGATACATGCGGCCCACGACGATACCGGGCACCGCGGCTTCTACGCGACCCGAGCTCTACTAATAGAACGGTACTGGTGGCCATTCATGGGCGACGACATCGCTTGGTACGTGCGCACCTGCCATGTCTGCCAGACCCGGCAGACCCAGCAAATCTCAATACCGCCAGTGGTCGCCACCCCCGCACCTTTATTTGCGAAGATGTATATGGACACAATGCACCTCCCGCGTGCCGCTGGCTACTCCTACATTGTACAAGGCCGCTGCTCTCTGACCGGATACCCAGAATTTAGAATGCTCCGAAAAGAAACGGCTCAGGCACTCGGCGACTGGATATTCCAAGATGTACTATGCCGATGGGGAATGCTGACAGAAATAGTCTCAGATAACGGCAAGCCCTTCGTCGCAGCGCTCGGCCACTTGGAACGCAAGTACCACGTGACGCATATTAGGATAAGCGGATATAACTCTCGCGCGAATGGAATAGTAGAGCGCGCGCACTTCGATGTGCGGCAAGTGCTGTTTAAAGCGGTCGACGGTGAGCAAAACCGCTGGCCGCAGGCGACATATTCCGTATTCTGGTCAGAGCGCGTTACGCCGCGGAAGCATCTCGGCTGCTCGCCATTCTTCGCGGCGACCGGCGTTCACCCACTGCTACCCTTCGACATCGTAGAAGCAAACTATCTATCGCCCCCACCCGATTCAATACTAGCGACAACCGACCTCATCGCCCGGCGGGCGGTAGCTCTACAAAAGCGACCGGAAGACCTAGACCGGCTCAAGGCGAGAGTCCACGAACACCGCAATCGCGCGGCCCTTCGGTTCGAGAAGGCACACTCGGCAACAATTCGTGACTATGATTTCAAAAGAGGCGCTCTAGTCCTAATCCGCAACACCGCAATAGAAAAAGCGCTGAATCGCAAAATGCGGCCGCGCTACTTCGGACCACTAGTAGTGGTCTCGCGAAACAAAGGAGGGGCCTACATAGTATGCGAACTCGACGGCACACTACTACACAGCACCATAGCAGCCTTCAGAGTGGTGCCGTATTTCGCCCGCGAATATATGGACATACCCGATCTAGAACAACATTTGGACGTCTCGGTCGCTCGGTTGCGCGAATTGGAAGCCAGTGGCGAACCGGATGTGGACCCACGGCAAGGCACCCAGGAGAGCGAAGACGACGAAGATATACCCGAGGCAGCCGAAGAACTCGACATGTGAACATTCCATAAGCGCGAAAACATGGGCTGCGAAAGAGCCATCTCTGGACTTTAATTTTCTATAGTCTTACCTTATTATTGCCTTTAATCCTATGCGAACAGTGAAATAACACGCGATATACCCGCTACACGAGGCCGAACCCCAAGCGCACCGAGCACACACATGCCGGCCTAACAAGCCTGTTTCCGCAGTACTGGGCCAACTAAAACACCGAACTTCCGCAATAGCCAACGCCCACGGGGACTCTCACATCGAGATAAACAACTTCTCCAGTACAGCAGGAGGCCGCTACAAGCTCGCTACCAAAATTCTGGGTATACCAGCGCCACCGCTCCTTCACGATCCAACGCGACAGTCCTTAGACACCTACCCCAGTCTCACCACCATCATCCTCTGCACCGTCTTCCGCGCCAGCAACAAAATAACCTTCGGCGCCAATACCAACATGCAACTCTACAGCGAAGCGATTAGGCATAAAGCGGCGAAAAAGAAATAGGCAAAGCATACCGCGAGGCGAGCGGCCCAGACTCATGATCTTCGGGAGCGACCCTCGCTTGCAAATCACCGTCAGCCGGTCAGATCGCAACTTCGAGAGGTACCAATAATAGTCCTCGCGCGAAATGTCCCCGGCAGCCCGAAGCGACTCAAACTCGATAGCGGCACGATCATAAACATCCGGGACCTGCTCGCTAACCAGCGCTCCGGCGAGACACTCCTCAAGAGCAGCGCTCTGCGTGCGACATAAGACCCCCGTATACAGCAACACTCGGCTTCGAACATGCTCAGTGACCATGGGGAACTCGAGCAGCCAATTAACATCCACAAATGGTGCGGCCTCGGTCCGAACAAGCGAACGCAAGGCATATGCGTCGGCCCCCATCTCGCCATCGTTAGCAGCATCCGCCATCAGCCGAAGATAATCCTAGAAGTGCCCAATCACCATGGAATGAACAAAACACATAGATTTAGCGACGTACCCACGACCCCTGGAACAAGCGTAGCCACGACGCGATCTGCGGCGCCTGGCGAGGACACTGCGACCAAGTTTCGCCAAACACAAAGAAACTAGTCAAAGTGGAATCAAAGGCAGCCTTGAGCAAACCCTCGGGCAAGTAGGCATCAGAGTCACGACCAGTATCAGCCATGGCAGGGAACGTTGGGACCGGCTCATAGCGAACACGCCGCTTTAAGGCGAGACAACTCGCTACAGACTCTTTTCACATGTCAATGGACAAAGATCGATGCAAGAGACACCATTTAATAACAGGTTGTAGTACGCCAATTACAAAGGCCGGGCAGGTACAAGGAACACTACTCCGCATCATGCGATACCCCCTCGGTCGCCGAAGAGCTTCGCCGCGCGGTCTCGGCCAGGAAACTAGCCCGACCGAGCCGCTCCTCCTGCCACTGATACTCGTCGAAACTGATAACACCCGCAGCGAGAAGGTCCCGAAACTCGGCAACGGCTAAGACGTACGGGTCCCGAAGCGCAGATACCCCCGGTCCATGGATAACGTTCGCGATAACGGCGGACTGAGCGCGGCTGAATACGACGGCATACCGAATGAGCCGCGGCTGGTGCTCCTCGAAAACGCCAGGGAATAATAGAAGCCATTCCAGCTCGGCATGAGGCGCGGCAGCTTCCTCGATGATGGTCTGAAGCTCCCGAGTGGACTCGGCGAGGCTATGAACACCAGCACGGGCGGCCATGCGCTCGGCATATTCCTGGAGAAGTTAGGCGTCTAGCGAAGACAAGCGAAAAGAAGCGTCGTACCCAAGCGCGATAGAAATCTCGAAGGAAGTCGGCAACATCCGCGGGGCGGCGCTGAAGACCGAACCACCGCTCGGAAAGCACGGCCAGCTGCGCAATCGCATGCACATACGCGCGACGGTTTTCGCCATTGCTCGAATCCACCAGGCTAGAGTTATTCGAAGGAGCGGGCATCGAGCGCAAAGGGAGAAAACGTTCCATCCCTACTCACACCGCAAGCGCGACAAAAGTATTGCCGGCGCCGAGATGCCGGCCCGATGCGGCGGCTGAGGACAGCCAAATTAATTTTTTCAGGGGGGGAAAGCGCAAGAAAAAGCGCAAGGCAATCGGCGCTAACTCATTTCAACGAAACGTGGCAAGATGGATACATTCCCAGGCACAGGGCAACACGGAAAGTCTATTTACAAATGTTCTACAAAGGTACATCGGGCGACCGCGGCTTACTCGGCGCCGAGATCCCCGGAAATGCCCGCCCAGTCCATTTCGGCATCTTCCTCCTCATACTCGTATTCGGTCCCGTCCTCAATTTCATCCTCGTCAGCCGCTTCGGCATCATCACCCGAGAGCGCGTCAACGTTGATCGCTCGCTCCTTACCCTTCGACGAAGCGCGCGTTCGCGGCCGCTTCGGCGGCGGCTGCCCGAGAGAAGTGCCGGGCTCAACCATCATACCAAGATAGCTGGCCAACTGGAAGCGAAGGAAAATGATATTCTCGTCGATCAATGTACAAGAAGCCATCGCATGAGCAAGCTCAGCACGATAAAACACGATCGTTGTGGCGAGCTCGACGCCCGAACAGTCCTCTGGGGGACCGAAAAAGGCGCCGGCGTGAGCGTTGCCAGAAAACGAGCCGGCGCGAGCACTGCCAGATGGCGCGGGACCGGGCGGAGCGACACCGGGCGAAGCGACACCGGGAGAGGGAACACAGGGAGGCGCGGCGGCGCCTGCCCGACGGCGGCGACGGCGCAGAAGCGGCGCCCGAACACACGCGCGATCCCCGTGAACGCACCGCCAGCACGGATACGGTGGCAAACTACCGACAACGGGCGCGCATTTCACCTTGCTCTTGATGCAAGTCACGCACTAGAAGACAGGTTAGCCAACACTCAAGAGAAGCCAACCGAGACGCACCCGCCGCCACCCAGCGATCAATGTGACATCCATCAGCTCGGGCGTACGACCGCGCTTAACGCCGCGACCGGTCCCCGACCCGGAAGCGACCGCGGGCTCCTCAGAAAGCGCGGCGGCGGCACCAGACGGGGAAGGCGCCGCCCCAGCCGCACGAAGAGCGGGAGATTGGATGGAACTCTGCGAAAAGAGTTCTGATAAGCCGAAGGCGGGAGAACCGCCGACGGGTGAAGGGCCGAGTGGGTGCGCGGACGACCGCAAGAGCGGCGATGGAACCGGCAGCGATGGCGGCATGTCGGGCCTGGTGTCGGCCGCGAGAATGGCCGCACGGTGGGCCTCGAACTCGGCGCGAGACAAAGTACCAGCCTCCACCTGTCGGCGGTACTCGGCGAGCCGCGCATAGTCACCGGGTATATCGGCCGACCCAGGCGGAACCGACGGCGCCAACAAGGAGCCCAGCCGCTCCTCGCTCCCAGCAACAAGACGAGGCGAATGTTCAAGCCAAGCCGCCGAAGCGAACGGAAGCAGGCAGCTGCGTGCAGCGCCAACAAGAGCGTCCACCTCCTGATCGACGCCAACATCTACGCCGGCCTCGATCGCCGACGAAACGACAAGTTCCTGTCAACCCGATCAACCACGATCAGCACGGATCAAAGCCGACAAGTACTCACCAGAGCCGACGAAAAGGTCTGCGCTAGCTCGTCGGCCGACGCGGCATCCAAATCGGTCCTCTCAAACTCGGGGCGAAGACGCAAGAGCGACAACTTAGCGAACGAAAAAACACGGGATTTTTGCGACATGTTAGAAGAATCGACTCAAGGAAGAAAAATGGCGAAAGGACGACGATAACAATATCGGCGACAACGTATGGCGGACTCACGGACCGTTCTCACGCTACTGGCACCGCCCGACAACTTCTACCACGCGATGCTATTGCGCCGACTGACTGAGGACAGTCAGAAGCTCAGCCAAGAGGGGAAATGATACACCCGGCGCGCCGCTAAGCGTTAATTTTTGCAGATCTAAGCTAATACAACAATATGCGGCAGACCGGCCCAACCGGCCCGTCTAGAGTACTGCGATCGGTCACTCTCGGCGGCGGGAAGAGCAGCCCATGGTGATGGGCCGAGATGCCCAAATATTCTAGCCGCATATGCGAACGGTAGCCTACTGCTGCAATCACGGGTGCGGCCCCAGTGCGGGGTATGGGACGGTGCCTATATTAGCGCGGAACATGTGAAAGCCCCAGAAACCGATCAGGGCCGACATGGCGAATAGCGACATACCGGAGCGGCCGAGCAGAATCACAGGTGCGGCCATGGCGCGAATAGGCAAAGCTGCACCTAGGGTTGGTAAGGCGACACCCCAGAGAAGAGCGGATCAGACCGGCGTGGGTTTAAGGCAGGAGAGTAAGATGGACGTTCAGCAAGGGAAAAGCGGCGAGGTGCGGATTCGGTCGGCGAGCGGCAGCACATAAATAGCTCTATACCACAGGTACAAGAACAGCAACCTTCGGGGAGCCCATAGCGACCTCATTCTATTCATACGCTCATATCCTACTATTCGATTATCTACGACATCTATTCTATTTTGATTTTGCGAAGCACCCGTGTGTGCGTATTCGGCTATACCTTGGCTATTCGCAGCCCCGCGTCATGTTAAGACTACATCGCTCTCACCTCGGTCGGCTTCGGCTCGTTCGGTCCCGCGTCGGTGCGCCTTCGGTTAAAGTCACCATCGGCCGGATTATCGGTCCTATATTCCCTGACTTCTCGAACCCAATATCACTCCTTTACCGGTCGTTCTTGCGTTTAGCGACGGTTTAGGGTATCAACGGATGAGGTAAAGGACCTCATACTTCAAGATCTGTGGGGAAAAGAGGGTTTTCGGGACGCCTGAACCCGTCAGTCTGGGTGAGGGCTCTTCAATGTAATTCTGTAATTGTGACAACGCGCTATCGATCTATGCGAATTCCAGTAACTGTCTGTACAAATTACCAAACGACTGAAACAAACGCGCTGGTTGACTCTGGTGCAACCGACAACTTTATCCGACCTGGGCTGGCAAAATGAGCTGGTATCCAGACACAGCCACTGAACATGCCCCGCAAGATATGGAATATAGACAATACGGAAAATAAAGCTGGGTTAATCACTCATTACGTTAACCTGGAAGTGAAAACACGGGGACAGATCAAACAAATGACCTTCTTGGTCACCGATCTTGGAAGTGAAGACATGGTGCTGGGTTATCCATGGCTAAGCGCGTTCGAACCAACGATCAGCTGGGCCACTGCCACCATGCACCCCGACATGCAGCCGGTAGTACTGGCAACTACCGAAGCGTTACTATCAACAACGACCATTCGAGCCCTTATCGTGGCCGAAAAAGAAGACATTATACGGGAACTAGAGGAGGAAACGTTCGCTAGGGCCACCACCTCGACAGAGCTGGCCATACAGGCGAAACAACAACAGACGGCAGCAGTGCTCCCTCAAGAATATGCAAGGTACAGCAAACTTTTTAACGAGCAAGCCTCGCACCGCTTCCCCCCGGCAAGACCGTGGGATCATGCGATAGACTTCAAACCATCCGCGCCGACCGCCATCGACTGCAAAATCTACCCCATGACTCAAAAAGAAGAGGGCGAACTCAAGGAGTTTCTGGAGGAAAAGCTGAAGCAGGGGTACTTACGCCCTTCTATCTCCCCGTACGCGTCTTCCTTCTTTTTCATTAAAAAGAAGGACGGAAAACTACACCCTGTACAGGACTACCGAGTGATCAACTCCCACACCATCCGAAACCAGTACCCGCTGCCGCTCATTCAGGACCTCATCCTCGACCTCAGTAATGCCCACATCTACACCAAACTAGACATCCGATGGGGCTACAATAACATACGAATTCGCGACGGCGATCAGGAAAAGGCAGCGTTCAAAACCAAATTCGGCCTCTTTGAACCCACGGTCATGTTCTTCAGACTCACTAACTCCCCCGCCACCTTTCAGGCCATGATGAACCACATCTATCGCGACACGATAGCGAAACACGAACGCCTGGGCACTACCATACGTGTCTACATGGACGATATTGGTATCGCCACTCACTTCGATCACGATTTAGCGGCCCACGTGAACGCTGTCCGCGATGTATTACGCGTCGCGGAGGAGCACGACCTCTACTTCAAACTCGAGAAATGCCTATTCCATCAACCGCGGATGGATTACCTGGGGGTAATCCTTGAAAGGGGGGTGACCCGAATGGACCCTGTAAAAGTTCAAGGTATCAAGGACTGGCCGACGCCGACAAAAGTCAAAGATGTCCGTTCTTTCCTCGGCTTCTGTAACTTTTACAGACTTTTTATCCGCGGTTTCGCAACTCACGCCAAGCCACTTACTAAACTGACACGAAAGGATGAAGAATGGCGATGGACTGAAGAAGAAGACAGGGCGTTCAATACCCTAAAACGTCTCGTAATGGAAGAACCAGTGCTGGCACACCCCGTCCTGCAGGATCCGTTTGAATTGGAAGTTGACGCTTCGGGCTACGTGGTGGGAGCCGTCTTACTACAAAAGAAATCTGACGGCAAGCGACACCCCATAGGTTACTACTCGGCGACACTCTCTGAAGCCGAAAGAAACTACGACATCTACGACCTAGAATTGCTCGCAATAGTTAAGGCCCTGCGGAACTGGCGACCACTCCTCGCAGGTGCCCCCCACAAGATTAAAATCTATTCGGACCACCTGAACCTACAATACTGGAAGTCACCACAGAAGATCAGCAGACGAGTTGCTAGGGAAGTGCTCGAGCTTTCTGAATACGACTTCAAGATTCATCACATTAAGGGGAAGAACAACGGGAGAGCGGATGCCCTGTCAAGACAACCAGACTACGACCAAGGAGTCGAAGACAACAGCGAAGTAGTGGTCCTACCTCCCGAGGTTTTTGTACGAACCCTTAACACCGCGCGTACTTTCATCGCAAACCCAAATCTACTGCAACCACGCCACCAGCAGGACGAGAAGGTGATCAAGATATGGATCGACCCTCATCACCTCAAGAAAATACAAGGAGAATGGTACAAGGACGGCAGGTTCGTGATCACAGGACCCGCGTCGACTCAACGTGCACTAATACATGACCATCACGACCTGCCAATACACGGCCATCCGGGAATTGCAAGAACTCAACGCATCCTGGAAAGACATTACTGGTGGCCACGGCTTCAAAGAGACGTATACGAATACGTGCAAGGCTGCGCAGAATGCCAAAGGAATAAAGTCAACACAAGACCCATACGGGCCACACTGCACCCCATCATGCCAATACTGGAAGCCATGCCGTTCCACACAGTGGCGGTAGACTTCATCACCAAACTCCCCGTTTCCAAGGGATACGACAGTATACTAACTGTCACAGATCACGACTGCAGCAAGGCCTCTATTTTTATCCCATGTCGAGAAGAAATTACCGCGGAAGAAACGGCGGCTCTGTACGTCGCCCAAGTGTTCAAACGCTTCGGGCTGCTGCGCAAAATAATAAGCGACCGCGATCCCCGCTTCACGTCCAAGTTTACCAGAGAAGTATGCCGTATTCTGGGGATTCAGCAGAACATATCAACGGCATATCATCCGTGTACTGATGGGCAGTCCGAACGGACTAACCAGTGGCTAGAACAGTACCTACGCTTCTGGGTAAATGAGCAGCAAGATAACTGGACAGCTTATCTACCAATCGCCGAATTTGCGCACAACAACTGGCCACATGAACATACCAAGGAGTCGCCGTTCCAACTTCTGATGGGGTATAACCTGCAAGCGGATTGGACAGATAAGCCATCCCCCATTCCTCTCGCGACCGCACGACTGACGCAACTAAAAGAAGCTAGAGACAACGCCCAACGCCTTATAAAGAAGGCGCAAGAATCATGGGTGCGCAACAAAGATACGCCCAAGTTCGGTGTCAACGACCTCGTGTGGCTCGAGGGCAAGCATCTTCAAACCAACCAACCCACAGCGAAATTAGCGGCGCGACGCCACGGACCCTTTCGGGTGATACAGGTGATGTCCCCCTACAACTATCGATTGGAACTTCCCACGCAGTGGAGCATCCACCCAGTGTTTCACATCGATCTTCTCACCCCGTACAAGCAAACTTCCTTACACGGGGAGAACTTCATACGACCACCGCCAGAATTGATAGATGGAGAAGAGGAATACGAGGTCGAGGCCATTCTAGACGCTCGGCATTTCGGCAGAGGGAGACGCCTCCAATATCTGGTCAAATGGAAGGGGTACCTGGACTCGGAGAACCAGTGGGTCAACAAAGACGACGTCTTTGCGCCAGAAGCGCTCCGCCTGTATCAGGAAACACAGACCCACAGCAGAAGAGATAAAGTGGGAGTCGCTCGGACAGAGGACAGTCATCCCCTCTTCCTTCGCTCAGCCATCACTCTCATGCCCACTTCTCCACTACGACATGTCACACAGGCGCAGCTCCTCGACTCCCTCGCAGAAGACGCACGCACCCTCTTGGCTGAGGACGACGACACCGAAATTCCCAACACTCAGCTCACGCCATGGACACCTCTTGCACCAGCAGAGGGGCCCATCACCGCACAAGAATGGATCAACGTCATCACCAGATTCCCAGACCCAGCGACTACCCCCGACGACGACCAAGCCGTCATCCACGTCTTCCGAAACGATCGCGGCGAACGTGAACCCATCGCCGCTATCCCCCCAAGCGACGACCTCATCGGCGTTCGCGGAATTTTCCCGAGCAACGACCAGCGTTCAAGTGCTGATGGAGTACGAGTTGGAGGGCTGGAAGAGGGTAGCGGCAGCGTGGCAGAAGGAGCAGTTGGACTCAGCAGCGGCCCGACTGAGGGAGATGCGCGAGCGACGGCAGCAATGGTGGCAGCTGAGGCTGACCATGACGATGAAGATTATTACCCGGCGAGACACACCTTCCTTCGAACAAAACGCGACCCTGATAATCCCCTCATCACACCCTGGCTCGTCTACTCCGACGGGTCCCCCATGTATCGAGGACGTGTGCGCGTGCCTGGTGCCGCCGATCACCGTCCATTCACCGCAGCCAACGACCCTGCGCACGTCATTGCGCCTGAAGGGTTCCGGGCGAACCGACGACCCCATTATATTCGATACCCCATCACCGGACCAGACGGAGTAGAGAGGGACACATCGCATGTCCAGATCATCGGAGGGGCGGACCCCCTCATATTAGGAGTTATACCGGGCTCACCACATGTCTATGGTAAGCCCTTCTACGCCGAGCCTCACGTATCCGCCGCGCTCCGCCCCACGTACCCGCATGAGGATCTCATCGTCTTCAAGGCGGACAAGATCACAGACCGCGCGCTCAATCATATTAACAATGAGTCGCTCACCGCTGAGGTCACGCGCTTCCGCGCGGCCAGCTACGAGCTGGATCGACTTCGCGTGAGGGTGAGTCAACTCCGCGCTATGATCGAGTGCGCGCAGGACGACCGACGCGACGCCATCTACCGTTTGGAGCGCGCCACCGCATTGGAGCGCATCACCGACGAGCAGCGCGATTGGCCGGCTCGCGACTTTCGGTGAGTCTGGGGCCTCACACTAAAAGAGGAGGTGATGTCACGTTTCGATTCATACCCTTACTGTACCGGTTGCAACTACGGTGGTAAGGTATATTAGTTGCGGACTTACCTATGATAGCGCGGTGATACGGTGATACGATAGGAGATATGGTACCGATTGATGACTGAGAACGGACGCCACTAGTACTAGTAGTAGTAGTATTAGGGTTCGAGTTGTTTTAGCGATACGTTGGACGCTACCTTACAGTGACTCATAGCAGCGCTTGAAAGCCTGCTCGATATGTATTTAAACTGTCTCGTGAAGACCAAGATACGCCATCTTGGTCTTCTTGAATCGTCACTTGTTGTTTTCTCTTCTCTCAAGCTCTCTCTCTCTCTCTCTCTCTCTCTCTCTCAGATAGTTGTCCGACTTCGCTCGTGACTCAGGTCTTCCACTTATTGGTATACCTCCGCGTATTTACCGCTGCATAAGCTTGGACCTCCACGTCTTCAAGCCCGAAGGACTGCCATAGTGCTAAGTTGTTACCGCTACTCCGTGCTCAAGTCGAGCTCACGTCGTGACGGTGTTACATCCCATGTAATTGGATGATGGAATTTGATTGTGTTTACAATGAGGGCGTTGGGGAGTCCCTTCTGGAAAATTTCCAGTGTGGTGGCTTTGTCCTTATTGTATCCCACCTTGTTAGCGAGGTTTGAGAACTTGGCAATGTACGTGTCGATGTCTTCCTTCTCCATTCTAAGATTTTGGATGGAGTGTCGGGCTTTCTGTTGTTGTGTGGTATCGGTGTAGGCTTGAATGAATCGTGCTTCGATGGTGTCCCAGAGGTTTTCTTCATTTAAGGCCACCCCTGCTACTAGTTGGGCGACAAGCCACTGGATCTGTTCTTCAACCCAGTCATCTACGAGGGGACCTCGGATATAGGAAAGGAGGGTCATTGCGTGGGAATACGGGACCACCAGCTGTTGTACGGTGGGGTTCATTCCTTGGTAGAGGGAGAAGGCGTTGAGAAACGCCCGACTTGATTCCCGATCTCCTGTAAACTCTGGTGGGGCGTTTCCTCTGAGCCTCCCATTAAGGGGACCTGGGGCTGCGCCTCCTCCTCCTGCAGCTGCGCCTCCACCTCCAGGCATGCCACCTCCGCCTCCACCTCCAGGCGCACCGCCTCCACTTCCAGGCGCACCACCTCCATGATGGCTTCCTGGGCCTCCTGGAGGGCCGCTTCCGCCTGCCGGCGTACTTCCTCCCATAGGATGTCCTCCACTACTTGGAGCAGCCGCAGAGGAGGACACTCCTCCACTGGGTTGGCCACCTCCTGATTGGGTGAGGGTGGTTGAGAGTTGGGTTTGGGTGGTGGACATATCGGCATATGATGCAAAATCGACTGTTCTGGTGATAGTGGGTGTGAGGGTAGGATCTGGGTTTTCGCTGTCTGAGTCTGGTTCTGCGATGTCAGAATCAATGTCAAGACCTTGTACTCAGGCTTTTCCTGGTCCAAGTCCAAAGGATGCTGGTACTGGTTTGATTGAATACCAAGAGTTCTTTTTGTCTGAGTAAGCAACGTAGGCCTAGACGTGTTGGTCTTCAATGTATTCAATGGGTTCGTAGGTATTTTTGTCAGGGTCGAAGATGTAGTAGCCTGTGTCGTGAGGAGTATTCCTCCAAATGGCCGTTCCTTTGATTGAGGATCGGAGGTCGTCGTCCACGTGTTGTTCCATGTATTCCTGGACAAACTTGGTTCGGCTTCAGCTAGTGAGAGCCACGGTGTTGGAGACTAGACTTAATGTAACACCACTACAGGGGCGTTGTGTACGACCTGTACCAAGTCAGTCGGATCGTGGTAACGCAAGCTCCAAGGCTTGGTTTCAGTAGGATGATGCACAAGGATCATAAGGACGTTAGCCACTTGGATTGTAGAGGAGCGCTAAGACTTGAAGGTCTAGTGGAGATGAGGGGGTTCGCGAGACAGTGAAGGGCATGAAGGCGTTCAAGTGTAGTATTACACAAGAAGTCTAGTCTACCATACAAGCTAGATAGGACTAGGTTTAAATAGATAACAACCTGTATGGTCGATACAAACAGATGGCACCATCACCAGTCTCGGAACAAGCGAGAAGACATAAAGGGAACAAAGGAGGATCGTACTGGGAATAATGGTGAATCACACGGGGTTGTGCGTGAGTGAGAACATAACAGAAACTAGCACATGTTGAACTTTATTGGAGGAGAATGTCAATAAGTAGGGCGCATGATAGGAACCGGAGAAACGTATAGTCCGTGTAATCATACAGGGCTCGTATAGTATGGGGGAAGGAATAGTGACGTGTGAAAGAACGAGTCCGAAGAAAATCGTAACACCTTGACTTTGCTAGACCTTCGCCTCTTAGCCTTCCTCTACAATCCAAGTGACTTGTGTCCTTGTGGTCCTTGTGCATCATTTCATCTGAAGTCAAGCCTTTGAGCTTGTACTACCGATTGATCAACTGACTTGATACAGGTCGTATCTAACGCCCCTGTAGTGGCATTACATCCATGGGGTCCAGAGGGGCTCCTTCCCAATACTGTTCTGACCACATTTGTCTCTCATGGCCTCTGGAGGGAAATCTGTGATGTCAAGAACTCAAGTTTGACTGCTGCGATTTGGTGGATGTGGCTGGATGACCATGGGCAAGAAGTTTCAGACCTTGCGAACAAAGTTGACACATGCACCTGAGCAGAGCATGCCACCAAACGGCAGATGCTGGAAGCCAAATGTGCAGCTGCAAGAGCCTGAGTCTGGGAAGAGGAAGCTCAGAAAAAAGAAGCTGAGCATGCCCGATGTCAAGAAGTGGCTGACACTAAGAAGAGGCTCAGACTTGAGGAGGCTGAAAAGAAGAAGGAGGCCACAGCAGCTCGGAAGCTCACAGCAGTGATGAAGGCAGAGGAAGCTGCAAAGAAAAAGGCTGCAAGGACCGAGGAACATGCAGCAAAGGCCGCAGCAAAGGTGGCAAAAGTCGGGGAGATTGTGTGCAGGAAGGCAGCTCAAGAGCTTGCCAAAGCATCTGAGGTATTGTACACTAATCCTTGCATCTGATGGGATTCTAACCGCTCTTCTCTAGGTGCTCCCATTACCTCCCCTTGCTCCGAACACTCCTGCTGGGCCTGCCCCTGTGTGGCGCATTTGACCATGACCAATCTTTGCACAACCCATTGACCATCCTGTGATGCCCTCCTGCCATCCATCTATGTCCAGCATTCAACTACTGCCTTTGCCCACATCTGGCCCTTGTCTACCACCCCTATCCACTCTCCTGTCTGCTCCCAGCCTTCAATCTTTTCCTTGTCTACCACCACCACCGCCACCAGCCTGGGTTCCTATCCTCAGTCCTCGACTGCTGCCACCACCAGCAGTTCCCCCTTCAGGATCCAGCTCTCAATTTCCACAGCTGCCTGTGTCCAGCATCTGTCTGCCGCTGCTGCCTGCTACCATCTTCAAAGTGTTTCCAACTTACACACACACTGGCCCTCATGAGCATGAATTGCCACTGCCAGCCTTCTCCAAGTATTCCTGGCCATTCCTGGCACACCATCACTTGCCTCCCCCATCCACTTCTGTTTACTCTGTAATTCCAGAAAAGCAAACAAGTGTACATGGGCTCATGGGTTTCAAATGTGGGCACGATATCAGCAGTATGTCTGGCATGTCCATGCTGGTGCTCAAGGAGGAGCATGGGACCAAGGTACATTCTCTTACCGTCCCCTGTTGCCCATCTGCTGACCTCATCACTCAACCCAATGTGCTCCTCACCCCTCCCCACCAATGTACGTGCAGCACAAGGCTGCCAGTGTGGATGTTTCACTAGATGTGAGTGAACTCAATGGGCTTTTGGATGAAGAGCTGTGCAGGTGGTATGACACACAATCATGCAGGAGTGTGGGAGTACACAGGCAAACAAAGCTTGACTTAAGTACACTGACCATCTAATTGTAACGCCACTACAGGGGCGTTAGATACAACCTGTATCAAGTCAGTCAATCAAATGGTAGTACAAGCTCAGAGGCTCGACTTCAGAAGTAATGGTGCACAAGGATCACAAGGACACAAGTCACTTGGATCGTAGAGGGAGGCTAAGACACGAAGGCCTAGCGAAGACGGGGATTGCGAGACAAAGAGCACACAAGGGTGTTCCATCTTAGACGAGTGTAGTGATTACACAAGAAGTCTAGTCTACTGTACAAGCTAGATAGTACTAGGCTTAAATACTTGTTGAGTTGCATGACAAAGGCAAACAGATGGCGCCATCGCCAGTCTCGGAATAATAGGACAGACATAGAGAGAACAAAGGGAACACATAATGGGAACAAAGGCGAATCACGTGGGGTCGCGCGTGAGTAGGAACAACACGGAAACTAGCACATGTCAAGCTTTATCAGAAGGGAATGTCGATAAGTAAAGCGCATGATAGGAACCAGGTAATTGTAAGGTCCACATTGTCATACAGGGCTCGTAAGGTGTCAGGGAATGGGAATAGGCAGTAAGAAAGGGCGAGTCTGGAGAAAATCGTAACACTAATAGACAACATTTTACATCCATTTTTCCCCATGCAACTGCTTGAATGACCTTGCATCCCACCAACGTTGGAAGGCACCTTTTTGGGACAGGTTTGAGAGTCCCAGTGTAACAACATCCTTGGCATGGTCATCTGCCAGTTGCAGCTTACGCCCATTGATTTGCTGAAACCAATTTTCTTCTACAGCAATTCTCATTTCACAGTCAAATCCCTGGCCTTATTTGGGCTGCTGTGGTGACCACCATGTGATATGATGCTTTAGTGCTGCCACACCATGTGTTTCACAACCACTCAGAATACTGGAATACCCAGTGAGATGCTTGACAGGTGCTCAAGTGTTGCACCTGGTCCAACAGAACAGTAGGTGACCTGCACACATCACAGGTCAGCACTCATGGGTATTCTGACCAGGTCAAGCACAGGTGTACTTTAATATCATGGATATTCTGTTCTTGTGCCTGATCCATTGGGACAAAGCTGTTGTGTTTACCAGTGCAATTAACAAGCCAGCAATGGTTCCGCACAAGGTCCCTGTAAGGTATGAAATCAGTTTTGTATCAAACAAAGTCTGACTTATACACACACAACCTCAGGTGTCCACTCACACTTCAGTCCCTGCAACACCTCAAGGACCTCAATTGTATACTTCGGGTTTTCACCACCTGCAAATTGAAGCAAGATGGGCTTAAGTAAGTCTTCCATCCGACCCACATCACCTATTGTGATTGCTTCATGCAGATCACAATAGACCAATATATCAGCCAAGAACATCATGGAGTGCTATTGGAACTCATCAACGTCATCCCTCCCTCTCTTGTTCAGCAGGGCTGTCCATGATGCACACTTGGCATGTACACATTCAGCAAGCACAACCAGTTCCTCAGGGGTCTTTGAGGTAAGATCTTCAAGTTTGTCTGCACCAGAAACATGTAACCAGCCAGCAAGGGAAAGCGCTTTGGCAATGTGCCACAGTGCTTCATCCAAATGGTGCCAGTATGGGCCTTTCACATGTGGTTTTGCTAGGTTCTTCTGGTTCATCAAGTCGAATGCGTGCCACAAGCCAATACCACTTGGAGTACCAAGGTATTGCTTCAAGATTGAGTGTGTGAACATAACAGCAAGATGAAACCACCCAACAACAAGAAGCACATAGTCCATATGCTTGTATGCATTGTCATCTTCATGTCAGAAGTTTGCCATCTTGTGGAGGTGTTCAATGGTAAGTTGATCACCAACTATTGGGATAAGTCAGTCTGCTAACTTCTTCTTCTCATCCAAGGTCCCCATTTGAAGCTGCCAAAGCCACTCTTCAATTACCCTCATATTTTTATTGTAGCTTGCCTCTTCTATGTCTGCTGTATGAAATATGAACTGATCAACTGTGTTTTCTGCCCCACACAGCAGCTGGTGAACAGGTGGTGGCATGTCAAGTATTGGATTCCCATGCCCCTTGAAAGTGACAAATGCTGGGCTTTCAAGAAGAAACCAGAGTATATGGTACTTGGCCTGTGCCTCAACTCATAGGTCGACTGCTTCTTCACCACATTTTCCACTGAGGAAAGCCCTCAGGTCAAAGGCCTCACATGTGCCATCCCTTTGCATGTGTTGGTACTCCTCATTGATGTTTGGGGACACTGAGACAGATTTTGGCAACGCCCAGATGGTGCCCATGGTGGCACTGTAGAAGTGGTTCTCCTTGTCTACCCACATTGAGAATACACACTTTGGGATATTGACATTGTCATAGGATCATAGGCAAACTTGTGACCACATTGCAATTTGTGCCAACTCCAACTCGTGTCTTGATATTTTTTTGAAAGCCTCTGAGGTCCATTTTATGCTCATAGTTAGCCCTGTTGTATGGAGAGCATCAAATGCCTATGAAGAGAGCCCACATGCTTTCAGATGGATGGCCCATAGAGTCGCAAGTCAGCTGTGATGCTGTGAGTGGCAGAATGATAGCATTCCAAGAATGTGAGTAATAACCTAAATCAGGTCAGCACTGCTTATGTATTTTATTCAGATAACTGACATTTTCTGGTGTTTTGTGTGTGTTTTGTCTTGCCTGCCACACACTCCATCCAACCTTTTTCAGGATGTGCCAGAGGACAGGTGCATCATTCTTGAGCCTTGTAGCAGTCTCAGAGAAGTTAAAGGATGTTAAGGATGCCAGGGATAGGGGATTGGGACCTGGTTGGAAGACTTCAGAAATAGTCTTCATTTCCTCCTGTACAACTTCTGTTACACACTCCATGGCAAATGTCTTCAGAACTTCTGTCCCTCTGTGTTTGTGTAGACTTGGAGGTTTGCTCCAGTTCCTCAGTGTGTGTAATAGCAAGTCATTTTGAAAGAGGGCAGTCCTATGGTAGCAGACAACATTGTCTGTGATGCACTCTGACTTGCCCCAGCTTAAAGCATGGAGGAAGTCACTGATGTTAAGGTCCAGGTGTCATGCCACTGCCAGGGCATGCGTCTGGTCTGTAACAGGTCCAGCCTTAGGCCAAGGATACTGAGTCAGTCCACTACTGAGTAGAACAGCACCTAAGTCTGTGGATGTTCCTTGATACAGCTCAAGGCAACAAAGCTTTAGAGAGGAGGACTGTGGTAGAGTTGAGAGGAAAGTGCTGAGGAACTAGACAGTATATTGACAAAGCCAAAGCTAAGGAAATACAGAGTGTACTAGGGGGTTTATATAGCTAGTGTTCAGGGATGTCAGTGGGGTGATATGATGCCAGCAAGGCAATGCCAGCAGAACAATGCCAGTGGAACAGTGCCAGTGAGGTAATGCCAGCAGAACAATGCCAGCATTACTGAGAAGTGAGGAGGGTGGAAAGGAAGGAAAAGTAGGGGGCATTCATGACACCAGGTCTGTTATGGACTGGACTTGTTTTTGGCTTTACCTTGTTTTCTTACTTACATTTGCGTTCACGGGAAAGTCTTTCCTTTCTTGGCTTTCCCTTTTTTGGACTTGCTGCACACTAGGAACCTTAAGATTCTCTCCTAGTGCAAAGTGAGACAATGAGACACTCATTGTCCTTATAAGTCTTTATTACTACTATACTTGGGCTAAATGCACCCTTTTATGGCAGGTGTCTCATTTCTATTTTTAACTTTGAGACATGTCTCACTTGCCTTTTAAATCCTTACTTCTTCTCACACTTACTGCGGATAGCTGTGCACCTCTTCTTCCTTTTCCCATGCCTGCTGCGGATTGCTATACTTTCTTCACACGCTTGCTGTGGATTGCTGTGTTGCTTCCCACGCTTGCTGCGGATTGCACCATTTGTTTGTTCCACACAAACAAACCTTTTCTATATAAGTTGTGGCCCTAGGTAGCTTGTATCCTTAGACTCGACTTCTTTACCATCACAGTATACATTGTTTTCCCATTCCCTTGGGGTAACTCTCTGCTGAACTGTCGAACCTCTTGAACCCCTGAACTCCTCTCACATCTTGAGTATTGTGTCATACTCCAAGATCCTTGTTAACCACTTAAACTTTGCCATTATTGGCTGAACCCTCACTCATTGACATAGAATGACCAGACTTGCTCACATCGAGCTGAACATTCCTACTGTAATGTTATAAGGTCTGTTAGGAGCTTGCATACCGCCTGGACCTTTGGTAAAATACTCCTCCCTTGATTTCTGAGGTTGCTAGCTTGCCTTGCAGCCTCTTGGATTGGTGGGTTGACTAAATCTGGCTCATCCATGCCTACTACCTCCCCATCTAACTCATCCAGGTCCCCACAAGGGACAAAATCAGGATCTTCATCTGAGTCATAGTCAAAGACATCTTCAAGATGCAGTGGAGGAATTTCTTGGGGCATTGTGATCTGTGCTGTCAGTGAGTGTCCCCATCTCTTAGATCTCTTAGATTGATATCAATGCTGGCACTTCGGTCCAGCCTCTGACACACATTCAATGACATTTCTGTGTATGCATTAGCAAATATCTATTACATGTATCAATTTGAAAGCACATGAGTGTGATGCCTTGTCACCGAGCCCCTGTGCCTGGACAAAATGCCCCAGACATTGTATAGCCCTTGTGCATGCGTGCCTCAATGGGCACTTTCAATGGCTGGATCCAAAACTACTTCAGTTGACTTGTCTACTGCCTAGTCCCAAACTAGAGTACCTCTGCTTCAACTTACCAAGGGTTGAGCTTCTTCATTGTCTTAGCTGTGGTTGTACACCATACAGGCTCCCATTCAGCCTGCATTGTGTTGACACAAGGTCCACATTTGCCTGTCATTTGTCAAAGTCATTTACACCATCACAAGTCCAGGTTGGACTAACATCTGTAAAGTATAACACCTGGAAAGTGCTGATATCATGAGATTTGCAACAAGCCAGGTGGGATAGTAGTATTAGTAGAACAAACCATGTGTCATGAAAAAATTACTTAATTCCTACCAGAACACAAGCAAGGTTTACAGCAAAATCCAACAAGATAGGCCCTTTGTGTCCAGATTAGGGTAGAAGGCTGAGATTGAATGTGTATACAGTAACATTATTTGTAACAGGGGGTACCAAAGTGGCACACAAAAAACAGGATAACTATTTTATAACCCCAAATTGTGCAACATAACTACCAATATCAAAATTTTCAAAAATGACTCAACTATGAGCTCTGTCCTTGAATCTTTGAAGTCCACTTTATGTGTTCCTGGGCAAGGGGCCTATCTTGTTGGATTTTGCTGTAAAGTTGACCAGAGTCAACACCTAGTTTACATAATTTTCGGACCAACATTTTCCAAAGTCGATCACGTGATGTCATGTGAAGTGTAGGGGGAGGCCAGATCGCTCACTCAAATACTCAATTTTCATTTTACTGCACCATCTGCTTGTGGTTGTGTGGTTGTGACATCGTGTCGTCTATGGGCCCCGCAACTGCTTGCTGTACTTTTTATGGGTTTTCTTTACGCACCCACTCGGCCGGACTTCCCCTTCGCCCGATACACACGCACATCAATACTAGTTGATTGTCCTCCTAACCTCTTGCTAATCAATGTATCTTAATATAAAAAAGGCCGTATTGCACAATATGAATGACAAAGAGTTCCTCCATCTAGCCACTTTCATCGACGCGGTAACGCTTTCGTGGACCGTCTGGAGGGAAGGGCCCTTGGCCACCGACAGCTGCGGGAACCCCGCCGCCTTGCATAAACGCTGGGTTGAAATGACCTGGCATACCGAATCCACCACCTATTCCGGCCATGCCATTGAACGCACCACGCCCCATCCCCGGCATCATGCCCATCCCTGCATAGGAAAACAATTCATACGTAAGCATACACACACCATCTAGAAACTCAGAATAAAGAATGAGGGAGAAGGACAGCAAAAAAAGAACCGGAATGAAAGACTGGAACAGAGAGAACAAAAGGCTAGAACCCCATACCCATGCCGCCGCCCATCATCCCTCCGCGCATAAAACCGCGCGGACCCTGCGGAATCATACCCCCACGCCCAACGAATCCGTTGTGGAACCCACCGCCACTGGTCATCATATTGTTCTGCATGGCGCCCATGCCACCGACCACGCCACCACGGCCCACCATGTTATTGACCGGTGCGACGCGGCCACCTCGGAACGGCATTGCACCTCCGCGGGCGACACCACCCTGCTGGCCCTGAGTAGTAGTAGCTTGCTGCTGTCGTGGAGGCGGCTCTAGAGATCGGGAGAATAAGGTGGATCCTGCCGAACGTATGTGGGGACTGACCCTTTGGAAGTGTTCGGAATGGGTTCCCTTGAGATGAGCTCGTAAGATTTGCGGTCGCTCGCCGATTTTGGAAATCACTACAAAGCTTAGATGAGCGTGGTAATGAGAAAGGCGGAGATCGATGTACTTGTTGTCAAACCACTCTTTCATAGCAGTGGCATTTGCAGTGGACCCGCATTCGACATATGCGATACTGCGTGCATACATATGACCCCAGGTGAAAACGAACGACATCAGTACACGTACCCTTTGCTTTTGCCATTAACCTTGTGTTCCGAAAACGTGATGTCTTTGTGGTCAATTGACACGCCGACGCCAATGGCCACCTTCCGTAAATCTTCGTCCGTTGTCCACTAAACAAAGATGGTATAATCAGCATCTGCCCCCCGGGAAAAATGTTAGCTGCACACCCATTGCAGATCCCCTATATATAATGAATCATATCCGTCATCCATCATCTGGCCCTGGCCTATTGCGCTGTTGGACTGCATAGCCCCGTTAGGCACGCCACTACCAACTACAGGACCGGAGGGAATCCGTGGACCTATTGGGGGCTCTGATCGAGAAGGGGGACTCTGCACGGGTGCCGCGTGGGGGTCCGACTCGTCGTCTTCACGGGGCCGCTTCTCACCCACCTTTGGGTCGAAAGGCTCCAGATCTGTCTGCACGGCTTCTAGCTCAGCCTCCGCAGGCTTCTTGAGATCAACAAAACAGGAGGTTTGAGAGACACGAAAAAGCGGGCAAGCCTACCTGAACTTGGAGATTGCCGAATCCGTCGTCTTCTCCGTAGAGGTCGAAATCGTCATCAGCCATCGTTTGAGGGGCTCAAAAGATCTCAAAACAGTGGTGAATGAATGAAGTTTTTTTTTCGTGAAATTCGATGGAGATGACAGGAGGTATGGTTTGGAAAGACAATGTTCTATCCACCACGTATACAGCGAAATGAAAATATAACAAGTTAGAGACATTTCCCCGACGCGAGCATCCGCCCCACGACGTCAGCACGCGAGACAAACAAAGATAGCTTACAATAGTTATCGGTACAATAACGAGTTTACACTTGATTGACAGTTGCAAGAGTCGAGACAGAGAGAGACTGGTGGTAAAGGAAGAAGCTCCCCCCGCGCGAGCCAACCAACATCGGTTACGTAAGTCTCTTCCCACGGGCGCTTCCCCTTCGTCGTTCATCGTTATACGTGGGAAGTTGTTCAGCCCAGCGCGTGGCCCGCGTGCGCTTTCTCGGCCACCCCTTACGGCGGCGGCCCACACCGATCCATCACATAGGCACGTGCCCTTCGCTGCTCTACGCCCCCGACGCCGTCGACCTGCTCGGCTGTCTGCTCGTCCATGTTCACCTACGCGCACATCAGCCGCAAAGCAAATACAACAAACACGAAGCCTGGCCTTACACGCGATCTGTCGGCACCAGCTTCGATGAGTAAGGCTGCTGTCTCGCCATGCGCAGACTCCATGGCGAGGTGCAACGGAGTGTTACCTTTTTCAGTCGTTCTTTAGCCATGAGACCAATGTACACCAAAAAAAAAAAAGTACCGATGCGATCGCCAGTATTAAGACGGGTCTTCGGACTACCTTCCGGCGGATGAAGTAAGAGCGTGACGAATCCCGTAGAACCTGTCGTAGCCGCGCGGTGCCTGTGGCAAATGCAAATTACCGACTCATTGTCAATCGCCGGAGCGCTTTCCTCTAGATATAGAGAACCGACAAAGGATGCTGGTTTGCTTTATCTCGGGCATTGATCTGCACAAGACGGATGAATTATGGATGCGTCAGCGCCAGCGAGACGGGACACCGGTCTATGGCACCCACGTCGGCTCCGCGAGAGATTAAGAAGCGACCAATCTTCATAATAGAGATGGAGTACAAGACAGCTGCCTCATGTGAACCAAAGGACGGATACTCACCTCGATGCGCGATTTCGACGCTGCGTAGTGTCTATAGATCCCGAAATCATTGCGATACATCAAGACGCGAGAGACTCAGAACACGAACAGCGGTGTGATACCCTTGTCGTTCTTCTTATTCACATCTGCGGCCGCACCCACCAGCTCCCGCACGACCTCTTCATGACCAGAGCTGACTAGAAACGGGAAACAAGGCACTCAGCACATTAAACAGATCGTGTGACGATCCTGTGCACCTACCTGCTATATGTAGCGCGGTCCATCCATTATCATCTGTCTTGTCAACACCTGCACCGTTCGCTAACAGGTACGCGATCACGTCCAGATGGCCTCCTGATGCAGCCCAGTGTAATGGCGTACGACTGTCCTGTGTGCGTAGAGGTTCCCAAAAAAAATTAAATGGATCCGTTTTTGTCATGGGCAATGTTGGGCACGTACGGCGTCTACAGCGTTAACAGAGGTTGGATCCTCCGATACCAGAGATCGCAATAGGGAGAGCTGATCTAGACGTGGGATGAGGTCATCCAACAGAATTTGGTACAGCCTGACGCCATATACACACTGTTCTGGGCCGCTGCGTGAACCGAGGTGGACATCCTTTGCGTAGAAGAGAATACGTATGCGCCAGTGCTCTCGACTCGAAGCGATGAAAAACAGGCCAGCCGTCGAGACGGCCCGGATTTCCCGGAACTCCCGCTGTTACGCTCCTTAATCCGAGTCCACGCCATCATCATGATCACCTTCAATGCCCCGAATTCTTCACGAGGCTGTCGATGTACCAGGAGCGGGAATGGGTACAGTTACCTTTCCCCCACCTGACTCTATTCTTACTGTTCTCACTTGTTACCGCAGCCTCCATAGGTGACCGCAGTGACCACCCGCACCCACCCCAGTCGCCGCCTAATCAAGCACCACAGGGAGTTCCTGACTTTGTCAGTGCTAACTTTGTCGATGGCTCAGGGCCTATCTTCTCAATGTATTTGGAGATGGCTTCGGAGGAGGACAAGAAGATGGCCGAAAACTGGAAAGCAGACGCCGATGGGATTCTCATATTCGTGCGCCTCTGTCCTCTAATCCTGTGTTTCACTCATCAGTCATAGACCGGTTTATTCTCAGCTGCAGTTTCATCGTTTATCTCAGTGTCCATTCAGGACATCCGGCCGAACCCACAGGACACCTCCAACTTCTACCTTGCAAATATCTATCAGACTATTGCCGACCCAAATCGAACAATCACTTTCCTTCCTTCCTCGCCGCCCATATTCTCTCCGCCAAGCTATGCAGTCTGGGTGAACTCACTTTGGTTCATGAGCCTAGTGGTCAGTCTCACCTGTGCTCTGCTCGCTACGTTACTACAGCAGTGGGCACGAAGATACCTCAAGGTCACCCAGCCGCGCTACACTCTGCATAAGCGAGCACGAATTCGCGCATTTTTTTTTGAAGGGGTCGAAAAGTTTCTACTTCCATGGGTGGTTGAAGCATTGCCTACACTGTTACACGCTTCCCTGTTCCTGTTCTTTGCGGGCCTGGTTTTGTTCCTATGCAACATTGACCTCATCATTTTCAAGTTGGTTCTGTCATGGGTTGGCGTTTGCACAGCCCTGTATGGGTGCATCACGTTTTTACCCGTTCTCCGTCACGACAGCCCATACCATACTCCATTCTCATTGCTAGCGTGGCACATTGTCACTGGAATATCATTTGTCATCTTTCAGGTCCTTCGAAGAGTCACTCTCTTGGGTTATTTTAGCAGCAGAACCTATCGTCGCTTTCATCAGTTGGAGAAGCGTTATCGCAAACTGCTCGTTCAGGGCATGCAGAAAAGCGTCGAGGAAATCGCTCTGAATTTATCATCAGAGATTGAGACTCGTGCATTTCTGTGGTTATTCAACTGTTTGGACGAAGACCACGAACTGGAGCGCTTCTTCTCTGGCTTACCCGGCTTCTGCAGCTCAAAAGTAGTCGACAATCCGCTACCCGGCCTCACTTACGAACAAAGGTGGAAACTGCCAACAGCACTCATGGGGTTGTTGGACCGTACATTCTCATCCGATTTGCTTCCTTTGCCGGTCAAATACCGGCGAGCCATCATCTGCGCGAAGGCCATCGATCCAACACATATTCCTGGAGCGATTGTTATCCTCAATTTTCTTCTGTCTCAAGACCAATATCGTGGCCCGCTGTCTGCTGAAGTTTTGCGGATCGTGAAGGGCTGGGGCAACAACAGTGGCGAAAACACTAGTTTGATTGCACAAGCTACGACCGCTTATATTCTAGCGAGGGCCCAACTTCGCGATGACTCTTGGTTTACCCTTGCCTCTAATGAACTAGGCGTCCCAGAAACTATCCTCCGAGACCATGCCTCAAACGGTGACAGCGTGTCACTTGCCATCTTGATTCACATATTTCGCCTGCAGTTCAACCTTTTCCGGAATCAGCCCTGGCTGCGGGACGAGTTCTCGAATGTTCTAGAAGCTACTTCGAAATTCAATGTGCAAGATACGACACTTGGGCTGCAGCACGAATTCTGTGCACTCTGGAACCAAATCGTTCTCAAAGCGCAGAACGACGACGATCGGTGGATCGCGTGGTATATTCTCAGACCTATTCGTAACGTTTACACTGCTCTACACCGAGATACCGATTTTTCCCCAACACGATTCTCCACCTCCATTCGCGATCATGACCAAATTCTGTGGCGACCATCTTCTTATTCATTGTGCAACGTCCCTAGCCATCACCCGGACTCGACATCCCACACCCATGATGTCTCAGAAGCCTCCAAAACCTCTGCTCACTCTGTCCTGTGTGATGACGATGCACTAATCCCTGTTTACCTTGACAACACCCTCGGTATGCCTTCCTCGTCCGTACCAAATCCACATTGTGTTGACGAAAATCTCACAGATGCACCGTCGCTCCACGATAAGGTCACTGTTCCAAAGTCGTTTCACCCTGCTCATCAGACCACCACTAGAAACCATCATGTTTCTATCACTTCACTAGACACAGCCCCTGCCGACTCATCTGCTAGAATTGCGCTGCCTCCCGTCCCTGAAACGCTTGAAACTTCGGCGTCCCTCCCTTCTTTTCCCCCAACATCCCCTCCCAGTGCCGTTGGCCTTGAGTACAGTGCATACCCCCAGACTTATTCCGATTCACCCGAATTCGTGTCTTCACCGCCTTGGAAAGAACCCCATCCCTCAATGCCAACGTCCCCTACTTCCGGCGGTGCCCCCTCACAACCTACTTCCCCATGTGATCCGAGTACCGCTGCCGAATGCGAGGGTACCTCCAAGGCTGCCTTGCGCAACGACAAGGACATACTTGACTCCACACCGGTGAATCGCGCAAGCAGTGTGGCTATTACAGAGCTTCCACCACAGCCACGCTCGCCGTCATCAGTTACAGTTCCCTCACCTATGGCGAGTAGCCAGTTTGTCTGATGTATGTCGATAGCCATACGATATATATAGTGCGGCGAATATGCGAAACTGTGATCAGACTGGGAAATTCCTTTTGAGATGTGTGATCTGCAGCGAACGAACGCCCAAGGCGTGTTAGCCATTTTTATACTTGCGATGTTATACCGGCTCCGGCATTGGGCTGCTGCTTCGCGCAGACGCTATGTCAGAATGTGGAGCTACCGCCATGGGGCGTATGCGGATGCACGACAATTATGATGACGCGTGTTCTGCGATGACTTGTTAGGCCGAAGGTCTGAATCAGAGGATTGGGAGGAAAGGGACCTTCCATCCTGCTAATGTTCCTAATTTTTCTGCGCTTCCGCCTAGCACCAGTAAAGTCGCAGGCTTTGGGCCCATTTGTATCTACCGGCAGGTGTAACAGCTCGAGAGGCTGCTTTCGGAATGCATGATCAGGAATTTTCAATGGTTTTGGTGGGCAGATGAAAGAATGTCTGACAGACGAAGTGTCGACCCGTGATGATTGCAAGGCCGAACAAAAAAGTATACAGATGAACCACAAGACGAGAGGGAAAACAAAGCAGTAATATATCGCAATAGTAGATACTAACGATCCAAAGTCCATAGCTATAAAGTTAAAGTTATTAAACCAACTCACTCGCGCCCTCGAACCGTCATACTTCGCCTCATCTTGGCAAGCACACTGGATCGAGGATATGTCTGATTGGGGCCGACTGGACTATATGGTGACGTTTCGGGTCTGGGATCCTCGCGCACCGGACGGAGCCCAGACAGAATCCTCAATCCAGTCTGAGGGGAGCGGAAGCGCATACTCCGACGAACGAGTAGACGTGAGCGCGGGAGGACTGGATAGTCGTAGACCTCAATGGACGGCCGGGAGATGAACTCGAATGCTGACGACGTCGTGGACCCCTTTCGTGATAAGCCAGGTAGGCTCACACCCTCGCCAATGGCCTCCAACTGATCGAGAAGGTATGTGACGTATGCTGGCATCGGCTCTTCTTCTATGTCAGCGCTCAGTGCGGCAAGAAGCTCCTCATCGGACAGATGAGGTGGGACATAAATGTCGGCAAAACCGGGCCACGAGTAAAGCGAGGAGTCGTCCAGAGGAGTGTCTAGCGAGACCGTTGTGTCTGTAGGTAAAGACGGTTCGTATTCGGGCGAACCCAGGTCAAGTTTGTCCGGGCGCCGCTGCTGTTGCGGTAATACAGGAGGACTGTGTGGAGGAAGGGTTGGGCCAGAAGGCTGCGGACGGACATCGTACTGAGTTGAAGGGAAGGAATTCAACTTGATCGGCTCCCGGAGAGTAGAGGCCAGAGGCCATGTTCGCAACTGTGGGGGCTCAACGTCCCGTTTGGAGATCAGACGAGGATGACCAAGGGGGGGCGGGGCCTTGTGTTGGGTGGAAAATGTAGTCGTCCGTGTAGGGGAATGTGCGAAGAAATATGCCAAGTTGGCGTCCCGTCGAGTTTTCCGCACAGGGGGCTGGACGGCGTCTAGCGGAACTGAATTACCCACCAGAGGACCCGCACGAGAGAGCTCCGCCTCTGTCGCGGTGATCCAGCGCTCCGCCAACCATCGGGTGCGGAGCAGTGCCTGGTGTGTTGCTCGATCCGTAGTTTCATCCTGAATAAGCTCGCGCACCTCCGCAAGGCGTGCCTTGGCGTCATTAACACGAAGCTCGAGTTGCCTTACGGCATACTGGGATGAAGGTTTCGGTGGAAAAAGTCGCTCATACTCTGCAGGTCTCCTGAGAGAGGCTGCGAGGGCAGACTCGTCGCGTGAATACTGCTGTTGTCGACGCATTCGGAGGTTCGCACGTCGCTGCAGAGCAAGGCGCGAGGGAAGGTCAGAGGTTGGAGCGGATGGGGACCGGGGGCGAATCAAGGAAGTATCAGGAGACTCGAGGGTGGATGAAGCATGCAGTGGTTTGGCAGATGCTATGGAAGGGTACCCGAATGTGTGACTGGTATCCGACGTTCTGTTGGCGCGTGTGAACTAGCCACATGGACATAGGGGATAATGGACGCACAGCAAAACAGAGAGACGAGTGCCATTCGATCTTGGCTCGACCTGAAGCTCGTTGGTACATTCCTATGGACATTAATGAGCGGCAATTCACATAACAGAGAACATCCCACAGACTCTTAACACAACCGCAGGTCCTTCCTCTGCAACTAACTTGAGGCTAGGTGGCCGCTGAGGGCGCATCGAGCGTTGGTTGCTAGCTAGGAGGAATGAGGTATTGTGTGATGCCGGCTGGCGTGGATGCGGACGCGGACGAAGGGACCCTGGACGCGGGGAAGGTGGTGTAGGTGTAGAAGATAATTCTTGCTCATAAGATTCGACTATTTTCCGGACGTTCATGATTGTAAGATGGTATCATTCAAACTGGAAAGCGATTGTTTTTTTTTCTTTTTTTTTTTCAAAGAAAGAGAGCTTTTCGATTGGAAAATTTGGGGCAAGGTTGAAATGTTGTCGAGTTGAAACGAGCGTCGTAGTCTGCAAAAGACGAAGGAGAGTGGTGGGAACGTGTCAATGGTGGGCAAATGGAAAAGGCAAACCCATGGATTATGTAATTCTCAGTACACTATCCAAACGGACCGTTCGTACTAGCCCACCTTCAGCTTTAGCACCGTTGCGCTATGCACTCCTGGTTTCTGATCCCACCGGCACTTGCATTGAGCCGGATGACAAGAGGACGACTGCTATTCTCACTGGTATGGTAGATCGTGGCTTCAAGCTTCAAAGTTCAAGAAACTGCGGCTCCTATCTTGCTAGGGAGGCGATCAATGCTCATTAACCCAACAGGTCTTCCATTATGTTGTAGTCATGTCGCCCACATGGACTATGCTGTATTCTACAGAGTTTGGACTCGGATAATTGCAGAGAACTTGTCATTCGCAAACCGTACTCTCCACCGTTCTACCTTCGAGGTTTACGGAGACAGCATGCCACTTCGGGACATCATTCATGGCCCTTTGGATCGAAATACTTCAATATTAGTGTCTTATTTCGTGTTCGAAAATTACTTTTCTTACGGAACAGCATGACTTCTGCGACGTATGGACCCAGATCGTTTGGATGGCGATGACCGCCTGTGGTCACCATTCGATCATGACACCCACGAATCTTCGCAATAATTACATCGCTTTACAACCATTCCTGCCTCGACAGCCGTCTCTACCAATGCCAACGGCGGCGAGCTCTTATTTTCCTCTCACCCTCCCTGCAGTATCTTCGACCATCGCCTTACGTCACATGCTCAAAGATGCCGTTGCCGTTGAGGCAGCTCCACCATCCCAATCGTAGCTCCCCACCAAGTTGTCCTACCGAGTGGCCACCTGTTTGCCAATCCCCGTCTTGTGGTGTCTCCCCCGCAACTCATAGCAGGGCTTACAGAATACGACTCGTTACTGTCTCCCTCGCTCAAATTATATTCACCCCCTCAAATTTCAGGTAAATGCTAACGGCCGCTGACTTTCCTGATTTGGTGATCTCCGCATCTAATCTAGAAGTTGGGAGTCACCCTTCCCCGGAACTGGCAAGAACTGACATCTGTCGGAATGATTACCCACTCCACCTCTGATATTCCCTCGACCCCATCGACCCGGTTCTCAGTCACGTACTCCCAACGGCCCCGCAACTGTCCTCGGAACCTCCCGCATCTCGGTCCAATCGTGCGCGTTGTAATTCCGAATCTTCTCCTTCAATTTCGGCCACCCTTCCATCCATCACCACTTCTCATGAGCGCGATGCCATTTCCGACTCCAAGCTCCCACAAACGGCGAAGAGCCAGAGGGTGTATGTAGGCAAAAAATCACCCCGTTTCATTATCACTCGCCAATGTCATGCCTCCCCCAAATTGCGGCCATCAGCCCCAATACAACAGCAGACCCCGCACGGTCCTCCGAAGACATTATTCCAACCTAGATTACCCGGTTTACCTTGTTTCGTTTCTGAATTACTAATATTTCCGCGAGTCAATTTTTCAACCTACAGTGAGCAATATCAAATATATATGTCGCGCTTTGGGGTTCGCATCGCGGTGGGGAGGGCTGAGTGCTCTCCGTACCTCGGCCCACTTTGCACTTTGTGTCTTTGTGATCTACCACAATACCTCGGTGCAGGGAAGCTGCGAGATCAGGTTGTACTCACGCTGAATGGGCGCTCGAGGGACACCTGGAACGCAGACATGACATCGTGTCTAATCGGTTTATTGAAAGCGCTAAAGCTTGAAGCGTAAGAGCCTGCCCTAATTACGCTACAATACAGCTTGCGTCTGTGCAGACTAGCTGCGTAACAAGTTCAAATGGGTATCGTATATCGTATGCATCATGGATATCATAAAGATCATAAAATCTCGTCAAACACGTTACCGATTCTAACCGCGGCGAAGCACAAGATTGCGGAGACCGGCGCCTAACTTCCGTACCCCGCGCACAATACTCCCTCGTTTCTCCGAGCCACGGGGCGCCACGCCTTCCTCCTCTTCTCTTCGTTGCGAGAGTGCGATGCGCAATTCTATTTCCCCGCTCAACGACCATCCAGATGTCGTTGATCTACGCGGGCGTGTGAATTCGAAACTAGGCCGTCCATGCGGTGGTGATGATAGCGATTGTCCTTTCTCCGCCGGTGTGACAGGACTCGGAGCGGAGCTCGGAGTTGTTGGTGTGTCGGGGCGCGAAACAGTTACCCCATTGCTGAGGTGGGGACGAATGGCCGTATAGTACGGTCGACTCGGGTGACCAAGACGCACGGGCGAAACAGGTGTGGGAAGCGGTGGCGGCACATCGAGCACCCGCGATCGCAGAGAACGCTTAGATTTTTCGCCTGGAAAAGTCATGTGGTGCTTCCTGCGCAGCGTACGAGTGGGTGGCGTGAGGAGTGGAGGGAGTGAAAAGGGGTGTGCAGCATGCTTGACATCCCTCGAGACTGGTGCAGTATGGGGGGGGCCTGAGGAGACGATGGTCGTGGTCATAATGGGATACTGAGTTGGAACGACGACAGTTGCGGCTGGTAACCCACGGCGGATCCGCAGTGCGCTGGGCTTCCGCGGATGATCAGCATCTGAGCCACGGGGGGCTCCTCTAGTTGCTCTAACGACCCCGTTCCGGTCAGATTGAACATCAGGTTGGGCGGCAGGCGCCGGTTTCGTAGGGCTATCGAGAGCATCGGTAGTAACAGACGGCCTAAAACCAGCCTTCGGACCAGAGGGGGCCATCGGTGGTGCTTGGATCTGTCGATCTTCGCGCCTTAAATTGCATGCGTCGACTGTCCGGACAGCTTTACTGGGGCTGCTGATGCGCCGGCTACGACGTGGAGTCGCAGCCTTGAACGCCGACGTTGCATCGGGAGATGTCCACGTACACCAAAGGCACAAGGGAATATACACGTTTGAGAAACCACAGCGCTCACAGGTAAACAAGGGGCGGTTCGCGGGGACCAAGTCTAGCTCTGGTAAGGAAGTCGATTTTGCTAGATGCTATGTAGATAAGTGCGAGATCGATGTCAAGCGGCATAGACGCAGGATAGCTTCAAAAGACACTGACGGGCTTATACCGTTTCCACTCACGTCGTAGAAACCGACCACGGCACATCAAGTCGTCATTAACGCGGGCACCAGACTGCATTGCAAGCTATCGTTTCCTTTTTGCGATATATGAGAGACTGTCGGAAAGGGTGAGGGAGGGGGGTCAAAAGGTAGAGGGTCTTTTGTACAACGTGGAATCGGTGCGGGGAAAGGTAGGCCCACCGCAAAGAGCGCGGACGGGCACCCACGTATTGAGGGCATGTGCCCGTCACGGTGCCAGTGTAACCCAACACATCGCATCAATTTCGGGTTATCGAATACTTATCTAATTAATTCAATCCCCGCCTATGTGCCTATCACCATCTCCGATTCCCACTAACTTATCCTGAAATATGTCGAGCACAGGCTCTTCCAGGGCTCTAGACGCGATCCTTCCTCTCGTCGCAGCCGGTCAGCCTTACGAGGCCCATCAAAAAGCGCGTACATTCGCCGCGCGATACACAAAGTCCGGCGCTCACGCAGTCACGATCGATGTTCTCTTCCAATCCGCGCGTGAACTCTTAAAGGCCGGAAACCCAGGTTCCGGCACTGACCTTACGCTATTGCTTCTCGAGTCATATGAGCGTGCAAACGAACCGGTCGGCGACGTGAGCAGGGGTGTGTACATCGTCACCGTGGCAGCGAGATGCAAGCAAGAGTCCCATACAATCTGACTTTTGTCCAGGCCGGATAACACAGCTCATTGCGTTGGTGGGCCCCTCCGGTGCCTGGCGAAAGAGTATCATCGACAGAGCCGTTGCGTCCGTTTTCCAGTGCCCTCTTTTCTCGCGATTGGATTCTAAGCTCTTGCAGGTGGTCCGCGAAACGAGGTGGATATCCTGCCGGCGATCCTGCCCTGCAACACTACATCGGCGATCTCTTGCACAAAGGTAGATTGAAGCAGATGTGATATAGCCAACTGCGATAACGGTTTAATACCAGAAAGTGACTTTGTCGGGGCTGAGTCCCATCTCCTTGCCGCTGGTACCCGCGATAGCGCGCGCTTGCTCGCTCAAGTATACTTCGATTGGGCCAAGGCGAGCAATTCCCTGGAGTCCCATGCAGGAACCTTCGCACTACGTGCCGTCCTCCCGTACGCCACCCATTCATGCACTTTGCTATCACGATTCACTATTTGTAGGTATCTACTCAATGGAAACATTCTTGCCGCACGCACATTCCTTGGCGCCTTCATTTCCTATGTTTCTTCCTCTGGAACGGCCCTTCCTATCGGCTCCACAGGCGATGAGATTACCTTTACTCCTGATCCCTTATTAAACTTTGCGCAACTTGCCGTGCGCTCTGTGCAACGTGCCGCGGGTGCGCAGAACAGGACCGCAAGGGAAGCCTGGATACGTCTCTGTGGGACCTATCAGTCTCGATCCGCTTTGCTTGCCCAGCCGGAGATCCGGGTGGTTTGTGAAATCGACGCGTTCATCTACTGGATTGACATTGACACGAAGTTCGTAGGTGTTGGATGAATTGGGGACGCTGTATTTTGATCTTCAGCCCCCGCGCACGGCGAACGCAAACCCATTCGGTGACATAATGTCTTCGTTGTTTGGTGGTGCTCCCGGCTCCAGCGTCGGTGCCACGGCGCCACGCACTATTACTCCCGGTGTTGCTCGTGCACAACTCGCGCTTGATTGAGAGGCCCCGGGAGGTTTCGAGACCCGAGACCCGGTTGATGTATCTGTACCGAGTCATGTTGTATTGAGAAGTAACCAATGCCCTCGCTGCTATATAGCACCTGTGATGCCAAGTCGGGCCGCCGAAACTGTCTATTGCCGTAGTGCCCCGGGCCCCGCACGGGGAGTCATAAAGTGCTCGGCGCCCAGCACTCTAATAGTCTTTCCGCCCTCATATCTGAGAAACGTTTTAGTGCCAGTGACTCCTCCGTCTATCGGTTTCCATAGCCAAACTGGACACATTCGGAGTCCAGTGGTGTGCCACTACAACTCCTTTTCCTTTTAAGCCCGTCATCACTCAGGCGCCATTGTTTACGATCCATAGAGTATTTCCGAGCCGTGCACGATGTAAGCTTCTGGTCAGCCAACTTTGCCCGATGAATATTCTAACCACGATCCGCTACTCAACGTACTCAAACGTTGGTGACAGGGTGGCGGGGTCGGCACGCCTATCTTTCCGGCGCCTAACGCATACTATGCGACGCGTCAAGGCAAAATTTCGTTCACATTCACCTCCCGAGCCGCAGCGACCACCACCCTCGGAGCCGCCACCAAGACCGGCATCAGATGGCCCCCCAGTGGCCGTGGCCTCCCCAATCTCGCGTGTACCAGCGGAACTCCTCATGGAAATATTCACCCACGTCCCACGCATGGAGTTCGAGGAGTCCCTCCGGGCACATGCTGCTGGTGTGCGGCTACGGCCCACCTGGATGTCCATCGCACAAGTCTGCCGCCGTTGGAGGGCGATAGTGGCCAACTTCAAGGATTTCTGGGCGTATATCCCCCTCCAAACGTCTGCGTACTGGGCGGAGGTATCCCTAGCGCGCTCCTATCCACGCCCCATCTCTTTCCGTGTCGACTGTTCGACTACACAACCAGAGTGGTATCGGCGTGCGGCACTCTCCGCCCTCCGTGCGGTTGCACGGGCTCAGGAGGTCCACCTTCAGAGCTCGGCAGCCACGAACCTCGAATTTCGTATGGAGGCGCTACACCTCCTGGGTGGATCCCCTGCTCCGAAGCTCGAGACGTTGAGCATCGATGGAACCATGGCGCGTAACCTTGTTTTACTCTCCGACGACATCTTCCTCCGCTATCATAACGCCGTCGTCGCATTGCGCTCTCTAACCCTCGCGTATTGTGACGTCCGCCCTTCTAATGCACTCTTCCATGCACCTTTGGTATCTCTCCACCTCGAGAACTGTCAGGCGGACAGTTTGTTAGAGGTTCTCAGCCGTCTCCCACATCTTCGCACACTGATTTTAGAAAGCACGCCATTCCACGATGCCCCCCTTCGCAAGTCATCCAGCGCCGTGGATCTCAGGCAGCTACAGCACCTTGCAATCACGAACGCATCTGGTATCATCGCCTTCCTCATAAAGGGCATTCTGACCTCCGCATCCACCTCGCTCTCCATCACATGTACAGACTATGCAGATATAGACGAGCCGCTCGACGATACTGTCCTTCTTCACATAATCACTTCGACGTTGTCAGCGGTCCTTTCTGCGCACTTCGAACGTGCGCTCGGGGCGGGCTACTCATTTCCTCTCCTCGAAATCACTTCTCCAAGCAGCGTCTCTAAACGGACACTCACGCTTCGCAACCCCGCATCCGACCTACCCGGCGCTTCCCTGGCGCACCCCGTTCCAGGAGTGCCTCATCTACAGCTGTCCTTAGCATGGGGTGATGCATCCGCCGACCTCTTCTCCGCATTGCTCTCCGCCCTCCCTGCTGCTGTGTTGCGGCATGTCCACACGCTGGGCATGCGGGACGATCCTCCGCGCCCGAGTCTGCGCGCTGCCGACGGCCGGTCTCGTCCCCAACTTTTTGCTGAATTCCACGAAAAGGCGCGTGACGAGGCCGTCCGGGGGCTGCTCGCCATCGTGGGGATGCACGGAGTCCTCCCCGCGCTCCGCGGGGTGTCGCTTGAGGGCATCGACCTTGACAACACGGATGTCGACTCGCTAGTGCGTGTGCTGTTGGCCCGTCGGCAGCGTGCATTAGCTGGAGGGCCAATCCGGCTTGCGTTGCGGGATTGTCTTGCGAGCAAGGGCACGATTCAGGCACTCCGGAATTGTTTGGGATCGGGCGTGGTTGACTGGGGATAAGTAATGCAGAATAGACGTGGTTCGTGTGCGAGTCTTTCAGTTACTACCTTACAGACTAGCCCGATGTGAAGCCGCAGATTCGGGTATTGAGTTCGCAACTTTCAGCTGGGTTACGTGAATATTAACATGATGGGCAAACAGTTTACTTGTATTGTGCGTACCGTACTGGCAACCTGATAGCTTGTGTACTTGTCGTCCTTGGCCATCATTCGGCTTCCTGGCTTTGCGTTTTGATCAAGGATAAGTCTAGTGTGCTAGATGCACGAGTGCCCCTAATGAGTGCTCTCACATCTTCGGCCAAAGGTGACTGGGCTTATCACCCGGATGCTAGATACGGGCAAACGTCGAATCTGCGGAGGAAAGCTCTCTGGGTGTCACTACTTTGAAAGGAATTGATGCAAAGGCCCAAGCTCAGAACCGAGCAGAAAGAACGACGTGGGATCGTCACGTTAAGTCACGAAGAATTCAGCAAGACGCTCTAGGGGCGGCTACGATTCGAGTTTGTGCAAGGAAAACAACGACCTTTCATCATACATCGATTATAGAGGTAGCCAACTATAATCAAAAGATGAACGGGAACATGGCCTTCCTCTTGCGGGGGTAATCCTTCCCAAACTCCTTTTTATACGCACGCTGCTTCTTCGCAGCCCAGCTCATCATCTGAGCCGTCGACACGGTCCAGAACAGCCATGCTGCGTGCGACCCAAGTTAGTGAGTGCCTGGGTTCCAAAGTTGGCGACTTACCGGCCCAGGAACCTGACATGTAGGCAACGGCAGCCCAAGCGACGCTTTCAAAAAAGTAGTTTGGGCACGAGACGAGCCCAAAGCCGTAGCCGTGCGGGATCGCGCGTTTCCTCGTGCCTGGCGGACGCAGGTTGCGCAAGGTCAGATGGGTGCTCAGGTTGGAGAGTTCCGCAAACTGCAACGTCAAATAACCGTCATTGGACCGACCGAGCGACAAGGAGGATATTGTACGCACGAGCCAGATAGCAGCACAGGACCAAAGGAACTCCGGACTAGATCGCAGCGTGCCTCGGATGTAAGGCGAGTTGGCAGAATATGTTGGGCCATAAATTGGATATGCGAGGAAAAGCCCTGCAGGAATATTAACTAGAAACAGCATAAATGTGAAGGGCCCGTACCTGATAGAATATGGTAGTGGAACGAACTACTTAGGTATTAGGTAGGGAGCCATTCAAGTTGATAAACGCGTACTTTTTGAAGATGTTCCTCAAAGGCATAGTTGCATGCGAGAACCGATGGACGCTAGAAGGGAATGGTAGTACAACAGACGTCTATCATAGAAATTCCACGTACAACAATGTCTCGAGTTCGCGTTTCGCGAAATGCAAGACGGCCATCGCGTACACATACCTACAAAGACGCCGTCAGCTCCGTTACAGCGACCAGTTGAAGACGACACACTTTTGTAGCTGGCTGTGCTGCACCTGACCCCGGTAGAATATGTTGGGCAGATGATACAAGAGCGGATGGATGACGAGTGGGCCAGCCTTGTTTGACGCGTGTCAGGAAGAAAAAGGTGGGAATGGACGACGAAGAACGCACGTATTCCGTCAAGAACACTGTCCTCCAGCTGACCTGCGGGCCAAGGTCCTTGACGACCAGTTCATCTCCATCGCGCACACCCACAGCAACCAGAATGGCATCGTCATCCAGCGCTTTGGAATCGCCCTTGAGCGTGAGTTTCTGTCGTTCAACGTAGAGCTGCGCGCGCGGGTGTGAGAGCGACCAACGCCTGACGAAGTTGATCGTACCCGAGGAAACCTTGCCGCCAACGCGGCCTTTACATCCGCGAATTTTGCGACATCCACGGGTTTTTCGAGGGTAATTGTAACCGGGAAGCCACGCAGGAGGGGAGACTTGCCAGCTGAAGTGACGGTGAGCGCGGTCATGGTCGTCGCGTCGGAGAAATGGTTGGGGCTATCAATTACTGTATTTATTTATTTGCGTTAACGCAACATGATAACGTGAAAGCGACCATTTTTGAAAACATGGGCAATTACTCGCAGTGATGAAGAATGATTAAAAGAAAACTATCCACGCCCTTCTAGCTTTCATCCCCAACCGATTGGTCGATTTCACTGACGTGTTCATATTCAACGTCGTCAGTGTCAGCGGTCGCCTCTTGGTACTGTCAGTGGGGCATGGTCAGAGGTTGACAAGGACAAATTAATTACAAGCCATACCTGCTGGTACTCATTACTACGTCCGAAATCAGTGGGTGAGACATCCAACAAATAGAGAGTAAGTGAGAGGCTTACACTAGATCGTGTGTGTTGCTCTCCGCTTCGGAGAACTCCATCGTGTCCATTCCTTCCTCTGTGTACCAATGCACGAACGCCTTGCGCTTATACATCGCTGTAAACTATTAACACGGAAAAGGGTCAGCTAACTCAGTGGGGGGCTCGGTAAGAACGCTTACTTGGGACAGGTTGCGAGTGAACAACTCCTGGATGGCCGTGGTATTTGCGAGGCAAGTCGCCGACTGTTTCTGGCCCACAGGCGGCACGGAGCACAGTGTCACCGACACGTTGTCTGGAATCCAACTATTCAAAGGCACCATCAGTGCGCACTCCAGCAGCAATGACGAAGGTCATAATTACTCGACAAAGAGATGCGAGTTCTTTTGCTGTAGTTGGTGCACTGTGTACTGTCAATCACGGCATCAGTGCCTTTTCCGTCGCGGGCGCAGGAAACGCACGTACTTCAGCCTGAGACGACGAGTTAGCGGATAATGCCTGTATGACACGCAAAGAACGAACAGACTTCTCGGGAGGCAATTTTGCCACGGAAAATAGTCGCGGCGGTTAGGTATCGCCTGGAGGCTCCAGTTCAGGTCGAGAATCGCTTGAGGCGACGAAACATCACCCACCCAAAGCGCGGATCACACGCCACCAGGAGGTTTTTACGGTCGAAAAGGCTAGTTACGATTGTGAAAATATGCTTATTGGACGATGCGATGGAACGTACGCGCTAGTCAAGTCGGGGACCGAGATGCGGTGGAACGATTGCGCCTTGGGGTCATAAAACGGAGCATAACTTGGCGCCAAGAAATGTAGCTTGGAGAAAGACGAGAGTGAGAAGTAACATGACTTTTCAGAGAAAAACTCACCCGAGGGAATGGTATGAGATTCAGAGATAGTTTTCGAAGGTCGCTACAATGGTGCGCAAGATCAGCGGAACAGCGTCAAGCGTTATCACCACGACTGACCCATTCAATTGACCAGGGAACCGAAGACTGGTGCTCACTCCACACATCACCTGTGAGACCAACTATACAAGCAGAACCATCAGACAATGCTGAGATACGATCAGAGTATCCCACTCACGCTGTTGAGATCATCAAACGTCGGGCTTTTCACCTTCAGGGCCCGGGTGGTAATGTCATACCTAGAGACCAGCTTCAGTCAAATTTGAAACATCATGCGATTCGAGAAAACGCTCGCACAGCGCCTCGTTATCGATGCAAATGGTCATGTCGCTGTTCTCTACGAGTTGGTGTACCGAAAGGAGCGCGTTGTATGGCTGGAGAATATGTTAGACGTCGTGCATCAACTCATATATGACATGACTCACTTCCACGACCGTCTCGGACACTTTTGGCGACGGCAAAATTGAAAAAGTGGCCAGGATTCGATCTGGGTATTCCTGCACGCGAAAAGTCATGGGCGGACTTGGAAGAAAACAATGGTCAAAAAGACGTACTTCTCGCAGTTTGGATAGAAGCAGGCTCCCCAGGCCAGCACCGGTACCACCTCCTAGAGAGTGGATGATCTGAAATCCCTGAAGAGCATCGCAAGGTTCGCTCTGCTTCCTTAGAACATCCTACAAGAATAATCAGAAAATGGACACCCGGCGAAGCTTAGTGATCCCCACAGTGATATTATCCACGAGCTCAGCACCTTGAAAGGAGGAGAGTGAGATGAAGTAGAAGCGTTGGAGTTCTCAGTACTCACCGTCGGTGTAGACTGCGCCGCATCATGAGCGTAAGTGGAGGAGAACAGGAAGAAAGAGGACGAACAGCCTTTTGCCCAGTTGTTGCCCGCGCCACCGTCCCCAGCAATGAACGTGTCCGGCTTGAACAGCGCGCCAGTAGGACCGGAACGTATCTAAACGAGTCCCATGAGAAAGCCAACGAACGCGCGGTGACACGGTATACGTACTCGGTCGCACACACCCGCTTCGAGGTCGATCTGGACGCTACGCGGGACGTACTTCGCCACCGATCCCGCATTGACCTCGGAGAAGTACGTTTCCACCTTTACCAAAGAAGAAGTTCAACATTCTTGCTACCCCACCCCCCAAAAAGTTTTGGGGAAAAGAAAATTGACGGAACGAAAAAAGGCCTACACGGGCGAGCTGTAGCGGATCAGTGCCGTGGTACGCCTGCGAACCGCCCGAGTCGCAGTGAGTCAAAACGTCGCCGACTGGGATGAGGAAGCATAAGATGACAGACCCCACTCTGGTCGAGACCGTGCTCAGCGAGGAGCATCTTCCAAAAGTTCTCGCCGATTTGGTTTCCGGCCTGTGACACGTTGAACTTCCGTTCCGTTAACGCGCGAGATGATTTACCTGGCCAGTCTAAGTAACGGTACGTGTCAGCAAGGACGTCCCCGAGACCAATGAGCCGTGTTACCTGGATATTTATGATTTCTCTGGGCATTGTGGAAGGGTGAGTGAGTGAGTGACAAGAAGTATAAGTGACAGAGTGCCAGAGACCCCTGGGCTAGGGGCAGCGGCCATGAGGGCATTTAGCCGTTTTTACGCGACGCAACTTGAAAATTTTCCTTCCATAGCGGTACACAGGTCGATACATAGGGCTACAAGAGGAGCGTTCGAGTTCGCTGGCTACATAGACAAGTCATATAAAAATAAAATAACCGAAAAGTCTGTCCCTCAAGAAAGACGCGTCAGACCGGTGGCGGATACGGAACGCCGTAGGGCATCATTGGTCGCGAGGGATCCACCGTGCCCCCCACATACGCTGGTGGCATCGCGACGACATAAAAATACGGTTGCCGTGGCACCCCAGGATCCGAACCCCCGCTCGACTGGGGCGACGTCTGGTCCGCCAAGTTCGGGCTCGTGCCCGGGCCCCGCGGTGGGGGCGGTTGGGGGTACGCCGCGGGGAAAAAATAGAGCGGTTGGGACGGTAGGGCGAGTTGGGGAACGGGATACGGGGGGTACGATGATGGCGAGAGCCCGATCCCGGGTCCGACATGCGGCGCCGGGAGGTGCGTGCTCGGGCCCTCGCTACTGGACGCGGAGCCTCCTTGACCAGGCGCAAGCGTTGCGCTTGAGCCCTGCGCATGCGCGAGTGAGTGGCCAGAGGGCGCGGTGAGTCTGCGCGTGCTTGAGCTGCCGCCTCCGCCTCCGAGGAGGTCTAGGTCGTGCAAGTGGCCGGTGTACCAGGACCTGCCAGTGCCGCGGGTGTGCGAATGGCGGCGCCCACGCCCCGAGTCTTCCGGGTTGAAGTCAACGGTGACGTTGGGAGAGACCCAGGGGAGGTTGTTCAGGTCGCGGAAGAACTTTCCTACGCGCGCGAATTGGGAGGGAACGGACGGCTCGGGAGGGGGCTCGACGGGCGAGTCCATGCCGACATAGTCGTCCGCGAGTTGCGGCTCGACGTAGACGGGACTGCCGGTGGGACTCTGGACCGTGACCGTCGGCCGGCGAGCGGGATCGAGTGGGGAAATACGAGAGGTCCCAGGGGGTGAAGGCTCTAGCTCCTCGTGACGCTGCGAAGGCCGTGGTGAGTTTCCGTGAGCCCTACTGTCACTTCCGTCCTCCGTAGACGAAGCAGGATCGGGATTGCGGACGGTGCGAGGGGGAGAGGTCCTCTGGGCGTTGTGCAACGAACCATGATGTGAGACGTGCCGTGATGCCGGGTTTGTGAGTGATTGGTATGTAGGTTGTGACTCAGTGCGGGGGGCTCGAATGGTATGAGACATGGATCGCGATGGACCAGCGGATGGGGTGAGCGCCGGGGTAACATTTGGGTCCTCTGAGTAGCGCAGATCGCCTTCTGCGTGCTCTGCGGGGTCATAGGGTGGGTTTCCTGCCTGCTCCCGGGACCCAACGTTCAAGTTGTTGGAGGTATAATGAGAGTGAAATGGGGACTGCGGATGGTACTCAAAACTTGGAGGGGTCTGGTGTACCCCCCGCCGATCCGGTATGAAGCCGCGTTTCATCGCCCTCGGGATCTTCCTCAAACTCCTCATAAAGCCGCCCACAAACCTACGAGTGCCATGAGATCGGTGCCCGTCGTCGAATTCTGACTCATATATTGGGTCCTGGTCGATGCCAGGATCGAGTTCCATGGTTTCAGCGTCGGCGTCTTCTAGCTCCATCATGGTTCGGGGTACCATTGCGGGGGTAGGCAGACCCTGTATAGGGTCCACAGGCGGGGGCTGTGGGCGGGGGCCGTACAACCCAGAATTATAGGTTTGTCTGCTACTGTTGTGACTGTGATGAGGAGTGGCGGAATAGACCGTCCGCATTGACGGCGTATGATCCGCCTCACGTACGCTCCCGTCGGGGTGGTCTGCTAGATAGTAGGGGGGGTTAGGACGAGGGTCGTACTGTGTCTCGATCCAGGAGGACATGTTTGGGGTCGTCATCGGGTCTGAGAGTACCAAGAAGGTTGATAGAGCTATGCGAGAAGAACTTTGGGCGCGGCAAGCTGGGATCCAGCCAACACGTGTACGAAGCGCACAGGTGACAACTTTGTTTCCCTGTACCCATGAGGCAAATGCAAAGGGCTGGAGAATAAAAAGTCGGCAATATTTCCATAGTGAGCGAGTAGATTTCACCTAATATCGGAGTATACCGTCGGAGCGCCGTTGAACGAAAGCATTCTGGCGCAGCGACTCGAGCGAAAGCGAACTCGCCGTGAACTCTGAACAAGATGAACTGCTATAACTTACACTTGAACTTAATATGTCATTTCGGTCCGCTCGGTCCGGGCCTGCTGCTCTCCAACCAACCATGCCCAGGTGAGTGACTTGTACACTGAACTGAGCATTCCTCTCCGTGATGTCAACTTTACCCCTTCGAGAGAAGTTTATCTTCGGTGACCCCACGATGGTTGACTCTTCCAGGTACACTTCCTTAGGAACCGGTTGAGAACCAGCCATCAAGAACGGAAAACTGATTTCTTTTATTTTTTTTTCTTTCATCGTTTGTTCCACATGCAGTCTAAACTCATATCGTTCTTCGTATCTAGGTTTATGACGTGTCATTCGTTGAGATGGGTAGGCATATAGGGTTGGCAGTCCGGCAGATTGTAAATCATAGTAAAGTCTCTTTCAACACGACACGACATTTTACACTACATCATAGACAGGAGTTAGCTGTAAAAAAAATTGGTCCATAATAAGGCTTTACGCCTTGTCCCCCTCCTTTATCAATTCCCCAAACAAAATACTCTTAGCAACTCAAAGTAGCTCAAGGCCACGCATCACGACAGGTCTTGTCTGGGCGTTTACTGTTCCTTCCCTTGCACTCCATCTCTCCACAGTCCTGACACGCATTCGTGCAAAAGTTACGGCCGCCCTTGCCTTTGCAATCTTTGGACCCACACTTGACGCAATGCCGAATGCGCTTCACTTGGCTTTCTTTTACCCCGGCGTTAGCGGGCTCGGCCAGCGGCTGGTAGGGCATCGGATAAGGGCCATAGGCATACGGCATGTAGGGCGCACCCTGGGGGTAACCGTACGGTGCAGGCACAGTCGCGTGTGGATGTGGGTGTGGATGCGGGTGTGGGTGCGGATGCGGATGCGACGGCACGTGTGTTGCCGTCGGTGGCGCAGAAGATGATGAGGGCGCATTCTGATCAGGTTGCGCAGTCACCGGCGGAGGATGGCCTTTCCAGGCCTCCCCATAAGGCGCTCCCTGCGTGAAAGATGAACATCACATCACTTGCGCATCAGGGCTGTAGATCACGAACCTCGGGTGTACCGTGTGTCTGTTCATCGACCTGCATTGCATCCGGTGGGTGCTGCATCTCCATATCGTCGGAACTCACGTCCGTGGCCGCATCGTCTCTCTGTGTTGCAGGACCAGGAGAGCTCTGCTGTGCGGCGCGCACGACGCGCAACGTCGCTTCTTTGCCTAAACCTTCACCAATACATCCAACGACGACGGCCCATAACGATTTGGAGACTCCGATAGGTTGCCAGTTCCACGAATGCGGATCCGAGGCTCCGCTGGCAAGTAACGTAACAGGTAGTTCGTCGCGAAGGACAGGAGGGAGCGCGCGGATTACCACGGGGTCCGTGCTCGCAAAGCGTCGTCCTTCTGCACCCGTGCGTCCTTTACATTGAGGGTTGTTGCACGCGTACTCGCAACCGATGAGGAAGAATGGCCTGCCGAGGTCGTAAACCTTCGTTGGCGCTGACCGTATACAACCACGGTTGAGTAGTGGGGCGGCACAGAGAGGGCAGGCGATGCCATTGAACACCAGGGGGAGGGGATCCCAATAGAAAAAGCGATGTTCGGGAGGTGTAGGTGAAGCCAATGAGGAAGCGGTAAGCGCGAAATAAGAAGGGGACCAAGGCAACCAAAAAGACCTGAGAATTGAGTATAGTTGCGGAATCGGACCCTCCTGGGGTGCGAACAGCGAATTTACGTGAAACTTGAACGACTCTTCAACGTTCATCCCGACACGCGAGACAGGGGCCGGTGCGTGGAGCGAGGAGACAAGGCTCTGGAGTAACGTGTTCATGTCCGTGCGGAGAAGCTCTGCCCAATCGTCGTGGAGCACCGGGTCAACCGCCTGGATAGCTTTCTGTGGGGAGGCCGGTGTCTCTGCTTTGTACTGGAGCGCGGCCGATAAGGTGCTGTACGTCGTACTCCACGGCTGCTGGGGCGCTGGGGTAGTAGGGGTCGGGTAGGTGTAGCTGCTATAAGCAGGCTGAGAGTGGGGATTGAACACACCATCCCTTTTCGAGGTGGCCAGGAAACGCACCGAGCTGGCGAACGGTGGCGCAGATGCAGATGGTGCCGGTGTTTGACTGGCGCCGTTCTCAGCAGAAGGAGTGGCAAAGTCACCAGGGGCGGCGACCTTGCGCTTGCGTGTAGAGGACGAAGGAGTACCGCGAGGTACGGAACCGGCGGGGAGACCGTCCTTGCGTGGACGGCCAACGGGACGCTTTGGCAGAACAGGGGCGTTCGGGTCGACGTGTTTCTTCACGCCGCTACCTTTGGGACGGCCGGGCCCACGCTTTACCGGAGTGACTGGCGAAACGCTGGCATCACCTGTTGGGGCGAGGGGACCGCCAGTCGGGTTTGCATCGGCGCCGGTGGATGGCTGGCCAGATGCTGAAGGCTGGGTGGCCAAAGTGCCCGCTAAGCTGTCCATTGTGTGGGGTAGACTGCAAAGAGAGCGAGTCGTCAGTCCGAGTTGGATTAAGAGACATCGCAGGGAACGATATGAGAGCGATTCAGAGTAACAGAACGAAAAATATTAGACGAATCGTAATAATTTTGGTAACCCCCATCGCAGGATCCACAATAGAAAAAAGAAAAGAAAAAAGAAAAGAAAACACACTGGTAAGGTTGACTCAACAAAAATAGGATGGCTCACTCCTTCGACAAAATGACTCGATTTGAAAAGAACACCAAGTTATTGGGCTCGTAAACGAAGCGTATGTGGCCCCCCTTATTGTGGGGAGGGATAGTCAGCTCAGGAGACGGGGGGGAAAGGTTATTGGCGGGTTTATCGAATTGGAACCACATTATCTCAAATTACACGGACGGAGTTTAAACTTGTTTTTCTCAGTTTATAATCTTTTTCTCGTCAGCCACCCCATCAGCAAGGTGAGTCTCCACTGTAATCTCTTCTTCACTCTCTCCGGGATGATTTGTTACCGACAATATTAGGAAGTGCCGTCCGAATACTCGTGTCGAGCTCGGTTCTCTGAAATCTTTTGCCTTCTACTTTAAAAACGCTATATCTTACTCTCTCTGACTCATTTTTGCAGGTGAAATTTCTCGACATTTAGGGGGGTGTTATGAAACGCCACTTACCTCACTCGGGTCTCTTCCTTCAACACAAGCACACCTCCCGTTTCACACCGGGCACTACCTTGTTCGCGGTCACATACACCACATCATAACCGCATCATACAATATAGCCCACGTGTTCTCCCACGTTCCACGGTTACACCCGATGTCACTTCACATCCTCGTTCCGGACCGCGCTGTGATTTGTACTCCAGAGCGGATTAACTGCGATATGACCAGGCTGCAACCGCGTCACACGGACACCTTGAGCGCGTTAGTTTCCATGACAGGAAGTCAAAACTCTCAATCTGCACAGACCTGGCTTAAGCAATCCGGCATCAGGACATGAGCGGGGTGTCTCATTCATCAGAACACACCTTGTTCTACTCGACGCCATCTATGTGGGCTCATTTACTCTTACCCGCTGGATCCATTCGCATTATTTGCGCCACTGGATCCGATCAATGTACGAACACGCTCTCCTCACAGGGGCCCAATATCCGATGATAGAAGCGAGTGCGGAGCGTACGTTGATTAAATTCATTCCACCCCACCCCGCGCTGGTGATTATAAAATTCCATTCCTGTGCCGGTGAGGTAGCTTTTGACTCGGCGGTAATCGCAACCTACAACGTGAGCTCATGGAAAATAAAGGGCCGATCTGATCCTGCTGATAACTCATCCAATCTTCTAACAAAATTTGATACGTAGCTGACTCACACGCTCGAGGGCACCGTGCCGAGCGACATCATACACTCGGGACAGTTGTGACCAGCGATGAAAGAAAAAGAAGTCGAAATCGCAAGCATTTCGAAGCCGAGGACCTGACCGTACGTGGTTGAGTCCTTATAGACGGTGCGTTACTTCTTTTCACCACATTTCAAGGGGTACAACCCGGTGATCACTAATACCGGCGGTGTGAGGGGCAACATGTCAACATACCGTGCCGACTTTTCTATGTTCTCGGACAGACTTGTTACGGGGCACCCGGATTCTATACTATTTACATTTACACGATATACATAACAAACATAACAAGCAAGTCATTTTTATTGTCCTGATTCTTGATGCTAAGTGAATGTGGAATCTATAATTAAAAACAACTAATTACAGCACCAAGCGCTGAGCCCTAGAGACCCAGGAATACGATTAGCCCCTGTAGGTGGCAAACTTGGCCCGTTGTCGTCCTCCATGAAAGACAGTCTGGCAATTTAGTTGGATTTTTCGTAGTTTTGCCTGATTCCCGCTGGGCCAGTCGTGATGTGCACAACTCGACCAAATCACTGACCACGATCGACTTACGACAACAGACGCGCACGGGCATTATTTATTTATTTTTACTAAAGCATCGGTCCTTACAGACCTTGGAACCAGCGTTCTGAGGGGATTATACAATAGGACTAGAAGTGCAGTAAGCCAGCATGACTCGTCGTCCGATCCTCGACACAACTTGAACAAAAATTATTTAAACACTGTACCGTACAGGGGAGAACATTATCCTTCAAGAGTGTTTCGCTGTGGCACTGATATCAGTTGTACATACGAAACACAACAGAAGTGAAATCCACTCGTTGTGCCATGCAGGAGAGAGGACTTCTACGCAGCCCGCGACTGCTCCGGCGGGACGTTGGTTACGGCGGGGGAGGGGCATGGGCCGGACCGTCCAGCGACGGAGCTTAGCGCCAAGGCCTCGTTGGCCCTTGATCGTTGTCATTAATCCCACACATTAAGGAACTCGGAAGGGGAAATAAACGCACTGGCGAAGACGGTCACCCTCTTCCTCTACCTCTCGAATCTTCGCGAGGAGCTGCTGCCGGCTCTCTTCCAAGGAGTTGATACTGGTGGTCGCACGGTCCAGAAGCACAATCTTGCTCAACTTTTGGTGGGACTTGAGTCCGAGACCGTGCATTGGAACGGCATCTTTGAGACGGCGGTAAGACGCCTTGAGTTCCTCACGCTTCCGCTGCTCGAACTCAATCCGCAGACCGCGGACCTCCTGACGACGTCTACGATAAGGTACAATGAGAAAAGTAAAACGTGAAAATCACAGGCATGGGGCTCACAATGAATTGGAAGCGGCGCGGTCGTGCACTGGGCTGGGGTCATGGCCATTGTCGGTCGGGTCTCCGTGCTTCGTCGGACGGCCATTGCGCCCGCGACCCGAGCGAACCACGGAGGGGGCGGCGCTGATAGGGTTATAACGCATGGAGCGTGGGACCGAAGTGAGGTCCGAAGAGTAAGACCCAGAGCCGCTGCTCCGCGATGTGCCTGAAGACACCATTTCGCCCACGGATAAAGACATAAGCGCGGGGGGATAAACGGATGAGGGAGGAGAATGGCAAGAGACAGCCGAGTATAGAGGTCCATTGTAGGTGGACTCGGGGATGTCGGTCATGGGTGGAGCAAGGGTCAATGTGGGGAATGCTAGACAATATGAGACTGCTCAGCCCGCGCCCGCGCCACGATGGGTTCAAAGAGGATAGTTAAGTGACGCACGGGGATCAGTGGTGGGCGTAATAGACCCGGGAGCCTCAGCAGGTAGTAAGTACTGCAAAATTTGTTGATCAGGGTCATCGAATGCTGCTGTGTCATTGAAGTTGATGTCCTTGGGCTGCTCGGGGGTTGGTGGCTCTGGGCGAGCTTCCATAGTGTCTCGGATGTGAATATATGGGTTTATGGAATTAAAGGGAGGCGGTCATGAAGGTGCTAACGAGGGTCGGCAAGCCTAGCGCCGAGCGGCACCGCCTGTCATATTAAGGCTAGGTCTGGGTTTGAAGCTTGAAGGACCGTCCTTGAGGTTGTCCTTATTTTTTTTAAAAAACAGGTAAATGCCAACCAATGTTGAAGAGGATCTGGCCCATCTGATCGGAACTTATGAGAAGAAGGGGGGCTGGGAAAAGGACGCTTCGCCATGTGGCACCATCGGGGTTACGTTAGAGAAGAGAGGCCATGGTACAGTACGGTCTAAGTAAGACGAGAACTCACACAAGCCGAGTCAGTTAAACAAGTCGGTCAACGATCAACAAAAGCCCTGTTTACAATGCAGGATCGTACCGCTACAAGTACTTACTGTACCCATCGCTTTCAGTTCCTGCATCCTGAGCATTCCGCCGTCCCCGCGTCCTAGCGATCCAATTAGACACGCACACCGTCCCATATTTTTGGTTCATGACTGAGAGTTCGCTATGTCAATCACCATCCGATGACAAGCCAATCCAGCTCTAACTCACCGTGTACTACACCACAACGCCTAACTGCATAATCGTTGGGAGGAAGGACGAAGCTAGGCTCTAGGATGAACAATACGGGTGTACGGATTGGACCCAGACGAACAGGCTAAAGAATTTGGAGTAGAGTGCACACCAGGCAGCAGGTACTTTCGGGAAGTTGTATCGGCTTCAATCCGCTTCTGGGTCCTTACAAGCGCTCACCATTTGAGGGATCTCATAACTGGCACCGCCGCCCAAAGAATTCTGCCGCACTGTTCTGATGAAAGTACAGCGGGTGGCATGTGTTCTCCGTGACATACCATCTCGGGTTGATAAAGGCGGCGAAGTCCAGTGGGTAATGGGGCATATTTAGCTTGGCCATCATTACGCAGCAGCTAGACAAGTCGATCTGATCTCTTGTTATGTTACCAACAGGTACGAACATCTCCAGCACATATATGCATGGCACATAGCCGGGATGATCAATTAAGTAGGAGTGAGGACTACAGAGCAGTTGAAATTTGACTTTCCATGCCACGCGACAACGACCTAATTGGTGAGAAAATAGACACCTTCCAAAGTCTGCGTGGTCAATAACATGACCACTAGGCGTATCTTGACGTAGATGTGAAGTACTGAGCATCAAAGAACACACTCAAGCAGAAGGGGGTGGCATCGAATGTGACCTCATATGTGTCTGGTTGATGAGATTGCGAAGGGGGTTGTACTGTGAGGTCGCTGTGAGATTATATAATCATCAACAGCCTTCCACATCTGCTCGTAGCACAACGGCACTACCGCCTCCGCACCACCGCCGCCCTCGCAACTTCGGGACCACCCTTGACTACTCTCACGACCGCGTCCACATCTATAGACTCAGGCACCTCGACGAGTTCCTTCATGGCGAGTATCATGCCAGCGGCCTCGGGTCTGTGCGCGTGGTACACTGTCTGCATGCGTCACCGAGAACCGTAAGCCTTGAGCGCGTTTGCCAAGGGTGACGCAGAATTACCTGGGAAACGTGTCCGCGGGCGCGGTGCGGATTGCAGCACAACAGAGAGCGGAGCGGAGTGCAAGGCTCCGCACGAGTTCGTCGAGACCGGGTCTTGGTGATCGGTATGTTCGTAAGTCTTTTCCCGTCTTTGCATCATTCCGATGTCGACGATAACGACGGGAATGCTCACCGAAGTTTATAGGAAACACCCATGCCATCAAGTCTCGTAGTACAGTCTTAAAGAAATCCTCGCGTCGGCCAATAGTTCTCGTCTGTATTCCTTGGTTTTACACAGACTCGCTCTCAGATCGCTAAGAAGCGTCGAAGACGACATTTACAATACACATTTACATTTCTATAGACCGATGCGATCTGCGTGCCGTCGACATCACGCCGTGTTCCCCGGGCTTAGCTCTTAAGTCGAATGAGGCCAAGCTAGGTGTGGCCCACACGACCGCAACGGCACTTGAACACCGAGAAACAGTACGTGCAAGCAAAGCAGGAAGTCGTCCCCCGCACATGACGGCCCCAATCGCGAAAGTGGACGACAGCACTTGAGAACGAGAAGCACTAGGCCAACTGTTGGGTGGAGACACAACACTAATATCACCAAGACGTTGGACGCTACCCACGCACAGGTGACGTGTTGCCACGTCTCTCCGAACTGTGTTGAGACCAAATGAGAGTCAGACCATTCTCCGAGACATTGGCGCATCCGCGTACCAGCGGCGGTGGAAACACCATCCTCACCACGAGCTCGGAATGAGACGGAACGAACAGCGTGACGGGCCAACCTCACGCCAAGAGCCTTGGCCTAGGGTCGTGGTCGCGATAAATGTGAGGACAAGGAGGGTTGCGGGCGAGCTGCAGCAGCGACAGGGGCTTTGTCGCTCAGCTCCGGTGGACAGGTTGGGATGAGGACAAGTCAGACGAAGTTAAGGCAGTGATAGAATATGTATGTGTGCAATGGGCTGTAAAGATGATACTCTGTCTGAAATGCGGGAGTTCCCGAACGCATCCTCTCCCAGGCGCACTCACTTGCACTGGCAGATTTCCACCAATGCCAGCCAGGTTTCATGAGTTCTAGCTGCTTAATCTCAGTGTAGTGAATCTATCTATCGAGCGAGAGATGAATTGATAATCTTAGCATAATCAGGCGCTTTACAAGCGTCTATCTCTTGGTGACTGTCCTAGGGACTGCACAGTACCTGCCAGCCTCCCGTACATCTCGCTTGCAACTTCCAAGCGTTCCCTCTACTAGTCAACAATGTCAATTTTCAATCGATTCTCGATGCTATGGATGATTACACTGAACAGACTGGGATAAGTCTAAAGGAAATTCCGTTTGCCGACAAGGTCAACGGCTGTGACTGTCCCAGTGCCGTCCTCTTCCTAATTCAAGAGAACTTGGAGGCGTTCAAAGGCTATCGGGACCAAAGTCGGAGGTTTATCGATTGCCTTAGCCCGGTAGTACAATTTGTTCACGCCTTCTCTGGAATTCTTTGTGAGACAACTACTCTGGTGAGCCGCCAACTGTCATTTCGCTATTTTTGTTTAGTCTTCCTCCGCAAGGTTCCGTTTCAACCGGCAAAACTAATCTTCGTCGGCATCAGTGTTCTCTTCACTGTGCGTGTCTCCCTTATTCGCTGACCGAGTCCACCTGATATCCGAGTAATCTCAGGCAGCGGATGGAATAAGCGCGAGCTATGACGCCCTCCTTGAACTTTTTGAGTGCATCGGGAGCTTCCTCAAACGTCTGCATATTTATACCGAGATCTCTTTGGACCCTTTTATGACGGATATAGTCGCGAAGATAATGGTCGAGTTGATTTCGATACTTGCTCTGGCGAAGAAACAGATCAACCGAGGTTGGCTCAGTAAGCAGGGTCTTTGATAATCATAGGCGACTAACTCTGAACGCACTGTAGCCAGTGTTTCCCAACACAGCGGAATCGCGCCGCAGTTCAATTACACTTTTCGAGAACGCTACAGTAAGGGCGAATATCAGTATCAAGTTGTTCGATTGAGGATAGGGTGTGTTTCGAAATTACAAAACTTATCGTTTCGTGACACTTTCAGACGATGGCCCAGGTGCTAGTGCATGATCGCTTCCGCCCTGACCGTATCCCGACGTACGCACTTTTTAAAAAAATTAAAAATCCATTTTTATCCATGCACTTCCTGAGGGCTGGACACTGTAGGTTGGTTCTCAACAACGGAATGGACATCGCTATGTTGGCACTTTTATATTACGAACAAGCTGGTGGACTTTCATTCGAACGAGAAGTTCGACCAGCGCATGTCCAATCTCGTGCAATCTCGGACTCAGTGTTGGTACGCTCGATAAACATACTTCTCTCCCCTCTTCTATCCTGAGCATTCTCTCCGATATCGACCATTGACTAGTAACAGAGCGCATTTCTGGACAGTTCCTACTGTAGCACGCCCAACTCATAGTACCGCCGCATGCCCCGGCTGGCGTCCATTGCTAATCACGTTTTCTTTGCTTTGATTTCCTCCACGCCCATCTTTCGTAACTCTGCATTGACCTCCCCAAGGTGATCCACGAACTGGGCACGCAATCCATCCCACATTTGTGGTTCATGCTCTGAAAGCTCAACATGTCAGCCGCCGCCTGTGCTTTCCGAGCCAATGCGACCTCGACTCACCGTGTAGGACACCGGAGCGCTTGATCGCGTAGTCAGTGAGAGGAAGCATGAGACTAGACTCAAACATGAACGCTGTATATCGGAATCAATTCAGGGCATCGGGTTTCAAGAAGGTAAGCTTTGGAGAAACGCACCAATGGTACCCTCGTGAATCCGCATCGGTTTCAAATCTGCCTCAGAGGCTCGCTTGAACTCTTCGTACGAAACTGAGATGAACCAATCAATGTTCAGCGCTCCGTTGTCGGTCTTAAGAACGACTAATCACCGCCATGAGGGCAAAATCCGGTCTCATAACTGGCACCACCAGGTTGGAAACCGTCGCTTCTACCGCCATATACACCGTACAAGAGACCCATGAATTCCGTGGCACTGTTTCTATGGTAGAACGGGGGGCGGAACGTGTGGTTCGACACGTCCCATCTCGGGCTGAAGATCAAGAGGTCCACCAGCGAATGATGTGGTATCTTTGACTTGGCTGTCAAGACGCAGAAGATAGACGGGTCGATGTGGTCCTTGGATATGCTCCCGACGTTCACAAACTTCTCCAGTGCGTATTTGTATGGTACATAGCTGGGGTTCTCACTTAAGTGACAGTGAGCACTAACGAAAAATCGAGAACTGACTTTCCGTGCCACGCGACAACATCGAATGGAGTGTGGTCTTGCTTGCAAGAAAATAGCCGCCCTCCAAGTCTGTGCGGTCTAAATCGGTCACTGTCCGAATACCATGCACGTCTAAACGTACTTATAGATAACTTCACACCAAATACTAAACATCAGAGAACGTACACAAGCACCCGGGAAACTGAAACGTACTCTCCCAAGGGGACTGGTCAACGTCGAAGCTTGCAACCGGAGACTCAAAGTCGCGCGTATTTGCAAGACCGTGTGTACCAAGAGGTCCGAGTTCAGGCAGTTCGAATTGTGAACCAAATATCTCCTGGATATCTGCGGTATGTCCATTTAGTTCATCACGGTACAGAGCGTACGTGATGTGTGACGTACATCCTCGGACTGGCCCATCGGGCAGTTCAACCTTGAACTTCATCCCGCGCTGAATCACGATCAGCTCTCCTGGCCGAACCATCATCCTTGGCGCCACCGGTTGTTACTTTATCCAAAAAAAGCTTGCGTCGATCTAGATAGATCTCACCTGCCAAACTCAGTCTGGATGTCCAGCCTGCCTTGTTGTGGAAGAACGAGCATATGGCCGTCATTGTTGCAGAACGCTTCGTTTTCCATTGATTTGTCCGCGGCGTAAATGTGTATTGCCAGTCCTTCTCGTAGCACTGGCGAACCTGCGCCACATAACGTCTTCAAACCGCGTGGAAAGTCGATGCCAGAACCCTCGTGTGGGATCGCAAATGGGTGCCAAGCTAGCTGAGTCGGAGAGACTTGGACATGTGGGTTGGTAAGGGAAAATTCGGCTTCCAGCTAGGGATATAAAGTCTAGGCGAAATAGCCAGAATACAAGACAAGGGGGCGTACGTCGGCATTGGCGGAAAGTGGAGTGAATCCTCTATGCGCTACTGATGGTCGGATACGATATAGCCAACTAATCGAATTGATCAGCACTACGCGCGACAATCACGCTAGGCGACCGCACGCTGTCTTGCTCTCAGAGCGGGGAGCCACAAATGAGGTTCCTGTCATCTGTAAATTTCTCACATCATGTAGTAACCTTAAATGATAAGGGCCGGATTACTAACCGACTCAACGTACAACCCATATTTGACCCTCTGCGGGGAGTTCTGTGCTACTGGGAGTACCCTAGGCCTGTATCATATGCATTTATGTCAGGCTCAAACAAGTGATGAACGCGACAGAGTACCCACAATGCCTCGCTCACAAATCGATTTCCAAAGCCGACTTGGTATTGGTAGGGATCTTTCTCAGTCGATACGGCTATATACGAGGACTTGGACGTGACGGTGTGGGAGCGACGTGTATGGAAAGAGAGCACAGGTGAAGATGAGGTGCGAATGAGCCCTCTAGCGTGGCGCGAGATCTCGCTCAGCTTTTTCGTAGGAAGCATAGTCTGCCTGTTGAGAGATAAGATGGGGTTAGGTCGATCCACTGGAGGTATTTATGCGCGAGAGTACATGCTTCTAACCCTCATTCCCATAGCATCGTGACGAGTTGAGTGAATAGTTTAAGCGAGCCAAGCAACACCATCAGGAAATGCCTGCCTGTAGAAGAAATAAGGTTTTCGTGACCAAACCGCGGAACCAATTTATCGATGAGTGGGAACTTACGATATTCGCCCCGAATAAGGAAGTCCAATCCTTCCTTGCGCATTCCAAACCTTAGAGACAAATGTATATATGAGACGACCATCGTCGGCCTCTCATTTCCTTTCTTCGTTTCCGTACGACCGATCTGTTGTCAGCTCTCCGGCCGACTTCAGTAGGAATCACCAATAGAACAAGCAAGATCGGAGATCTCTGCTTGAAGCAACGCAATGCGATCAAGAGTCGAAGGTTGCCAAAAGCGATGGTTGTGAACGGCTCAATGAAGATCGATTTGTCGATGAAGAAATAAGAGGAGGATGTCGAGTGATAGCCGAAATAATGAAATCTGCAAGCTTCGAGAGACGCGACTGAAGGAGTTCGATGTTAAGAGCTTGCGAATCGATAAGCAAAGCAGTGGGATTCGAGAAAATCGAAAGAATTGTAGGAGTAGAAGTTGTAACACGAGGAACAGACTAATGAGTGCAATGTAAAACCCATTTTGCAGCTGTATGGAGATCGTCTATCGAGCAAGGAGCTGAATGATGGTCAGGTGAACAAAGCCCCAGCGGCAATCCAGACATATCTTCTCGAATGGCAAACTCAGTACGGCGACATTAATCGAAAGAGGCAGACGCCGACGTTTGGGATACCTACTGATAGTACTAGGCGGCCCATTGACAATCAAATAGTCGACAACTCCCCATAGGAAACAAGTGTTTGCCGGTAAGTACCGCTATCCCTTAATTAACTCTTCCCGATTCGGCCGAATGACACCCATGACATCACCGGGTTGCCACTTGTCGCGGTGGCAGTCACTTGTCGCCTTCATTCAGTGGTCCATCGACATGTCCGCCCCGCTGGATAAGTTTCCCATTGATCTTAACAAGTACAAAAAGTTGTGGAGCTTCCAACCCAGACTTCGTATTCGAGCTTACCTTGCCACACACAGGCTAAAGCTCGATTCTAACAATCCTCGGCTCACTGATGAGCAAAGGCAGACGCTGAAGCACAACATCCAGCTCCTACGCGATGCCATCGTCTTATTCACCTCCACTGGTGCCGCTCGCGGTGTCAGTGGACATACGGGTCAGTTTAATCAGCTCGCTTCGGGCGTGGTTATCTTGATGCCTTGCAAGGCCCGCGTCTCAGTAGAGCTTCATGCTATCCGTGATCGGCACTCACAAATATGATTCCTTACCATCTAGGCGGTCCTTATGACACCGTGCCGGAACTATGCATTCTTCTCTCCCTCTTCGAGTCATCCAACAAGTACTACCCAGTTGTCTTCGATGAAGCCGGTTAGTTATTCTCTCACTCAAGGGATCTTCTGGAGCTAACGTACCAGCCCAGGCCACCGCGTCGCAACGCAGTACCTTCTCTCCGCGCTCGAAGGACACATCCCCGCGGAGCACCTCCTGCAGTACCGAGCAGCGGAATCGAAGCTGCCAGGTCATCCCGAGCTCGGCCTTACACCAGGTGTCAAATTCTCCTCGGGCCGCCTCGGACACATGTGGCCCATGGTTAATGGTGTCGCGCTGGCCAATCGCGACAAGACTATTTTCTGTCTTGGTTCCGATGGCTCGCAGCAGGAGGGAAACGACGCCGAGGCCGCTCGCCTGGCAGTTGCGCAGAGGTTGAATGTGAAGCTCATCATCGATGACAACAATGTTACCATTGCCGGATACCCGTCCGAGTATCTTAAAGGCTACGAGCTGCCCAGGACGCTCGCCGGGCATGGTCTAGAAGTCATTACAGTTCAAGGCGAAGATATCGACGCACTCTGGAGTGCATTTGTCAAAGCGCTCACTTACAATGGCCCTGTCGCTAGTGGGTCTTTCACTCGCTGTTTTGACCTCTGTCCCATGCGCTGATTCTGTGGGTAGTCGTGGCAAAACGCGTCATGGCTCCGGGTGTTCCAGATATCGAAGGGAGCAACCACGGCCACGATGTGATTCCGGTCAAAAGTGCACTCTCTTATTTCAAGCGTCGCGGATACCCTGACGAAAAGTATAACGAGATTGAGAACATTCTGTCGAACATCAAACCCTCCGCCGTCCCGTACCTGTACGTCGGCTCTACACGTGAGAACAATGCGAATCGCGTTGTGTTTGGAGAAGCCGTGAATGCTGTACTTGATGGGCTCTCCAAAGAAGAGGCCGCGAAGAAAGTCATGGTCATCGACAGTCCGTATCGTCTTTACGACATTCGATGCGAGGCTGACCTTGACCTGCAGGTGATCTCGAGGGTTCTACCGGTCTGAAGGTGATCCACCAGAAACACCCCGAGGTGTTCGTTCCTTCTGGGGTCATGGAACGCGGTAACTTCTCCGCTGCGGCGGGCTTTGGCTTCGAACCCGACAAATTTGGCGTTTTTTCGACGTTCTCCGCCTTCCTCGAGATGGTCGTGTCCGAGGTCACGATGGCGAGGTTGAACAACTGCAATGTGCTCTGCCATTTCTCTCACTCTGGGGGTGTGTGATCTCGTACCATCTGCCATGCACGCATTTTGATGATACTTCGTAGTCGATGAGATCGCTGACAACACCTGTCACTTCGGCATCAATTCCTTCTTTGCCGACAACGGCCTCGACGATGTGCACTCTTGGTTGTACTTCCCGGCAGATGCACTGCAAATGCGTGCGATCATCAAACGCGTGTTCTTCGAGCGTGGCCTACGCTTCGTCTTCTCCACACGCGCCAAGGTGCCGTATCTGCTCAAACCGGGCTCAGATGATAAACTTTTCGACGATGATTACGAGTTCGTACCTGGCAAGGATGAAATCATCCTGGAGGGAAGGGCTGGATACGTCGTCTCCTACGGTGACATGCTGTATCGCAGTTATGATGCGGTTCTACGCGTGCGCCAGGAAGGCTTGGACGTGGGTCTCATCAACAAACCCACTCTCAATCTCGTCGATGAGCAGGTGAGCGTCGATCCCATGTCAACTAGTACCTTGCATTGTCGACACATCACGTGCAGACAATCAAGAAGATCGGATCGAGCCCGTTCGTGCTCGTTGTTGAATCGCTCAGCCGGAAGACCGGAGTATGTGAAAAGCACTGCATGTCCCTACGATTGCGTTAAGCTGTTTCCATTGTAGCTTGGCTCGAGATTTGGCACTTGGCTCCTCGAGCGTCAGCTCACGCCGAAATATGGCTATCTGGGAACTCACAAAGAGGGTAATCGCCGCTTATTCCCTAACTGGATTGAGAATACTCAAAATTACTAACCAGGATGCGGTGGGTTGCAAGAGCAAATTACATTCCAAGGCCTGGACCCGCAGTGTATGTGGTTGATCATATCCTTGCACATACCTTGCATTGAATCGTCTCGCATAGCAATCATCGCCAAAATCAAGACGCTCTCTCATTAAACAATGAAGTAAAAATAGCGAAGGAAGTGATCCATGTAAGAGAGACGAAGAGAGCATCGCATGTACTGTAGTCGGGCTTGGGGAATTTGAGCCGGGCCGATCGACTCCGCGCAAGGAGGTGGTGACTGAGTTCGGGAACAATTTGAGGGACAATGGCTCCGAAAGAGCCAACAAAACATCAGCTCTCTTCTCGCCTTACCTATAGCCAACGCACACCTGCATTCTTGCGCAAGCTGCAGAGTCAAGTATCTGGAATTCCAGACGACGATAGCGATAACGAAGGCCAGGAATTTGAAGATGACGGTTCAGGACGGCCGCCCATTCCCCGTCGCCCTGCGATCCCAGAGCGTCCTGCCGACAACCCCGGAAGTGGAGATGAAGATGTGGACGACGAAGCGCCGCAGGTGGTGGTGCTGAAGGAAGGAAAACACCTCAGTGAGCGGGAGGCTCAGAATGAGAAACGCAAAGGTAAGACTGAGGGATGCGAACCGTCCGAAGCCGTTTCGTGTCACAATCTCACGAGTATGCGTACCACCTCAGCGAAAGGATTACCTCCTCTACCTGATCCCGCGGCGGCGGCACCACAACCCTCGTCGTCGGATGACGCAAAGGACCCCAAGAAGAAGTCGACGAAAGAGGAGAAGGAGACCAAGGGCCTCTCGTTTTCATCCAGACCATCCTCCTCGACCAAACCGACGACGGCTAAACGGAAGGCTGTAGGTGACGGTCGTAGTGAAGGTCCCCACGTCGGTGTACCAGCACCGAAAGGTAAAATGAAAAAGCCCAAGGTGGGCTTGTCCTTCGCGGATGACGCATGAATTACGAGGCGTGCGTGCGTATATACTTCAACTCTTCTGGGCTCACTTTTCGTCGTCGTGATATCTCTTCCCCCTCATGCCGCAGTGGTGCACGCTACTCCGAGATTCCCTCCGTATCGCGCTCATCGATATGGCTGTTCGGAACCCGAGATACCTTCTTTGGCTCACAGCGTGTTGTGGTTTAGGACGCATGCGCTTCGCCAAATCGCCAGTGACTTTGTGATCTATTCGTGTATACGTATGACCAACGATGGGTCCCATTGCTAATCGACAGAACGAATTACCTCCTGTAACTTTGGTTATTCAGTTTATAATACGCCCAGCTAGATTTGCAGTGTCTTTACAGAATACCCGGGAAACAGCAGATATTGGGCGCCCATGGGATCGTCTGCAAGAACGTTGTTAGACTCACGACCTTCCGCTCATTCGTGTTAAAAGTTCGTCCAGCCTCTATTTTTCACGTGCATCACATGGCGTCTTCTACACCGTCGAAGTTGTACGTCCGGCTCTTCCCTTCCCAGGTCGACTCAAGCCACCCCAAGCAATTGACTACATCTGCTCAAGTGGTATCACTACTCTCGTCACTTGCATACCCAAGCGATCCTTGTCTAGCGCCAGCAGGACAAGTCCCTTGAGCAGATACAAGGGACTCTTGGGGCCATAATATCCAAGCCGCGCATTGTGACTACACACTGCTGAAGCGCCGAACACACTCACATCTACGACAAGAAGATCACCGCGATGCTAACCTGAGGTGGTCCGGCCGTCTGGTGCGTGATGGGCCTACATCTAGGTCCCCGGGTTATAAGGATGAACCGCATTCAGAACGTATAGTATCATGTCCCATCAATTACGATCTGCTTCGCTGTAATGTCCAAATTATGAATACGTAATTGAGCCATTACTGTGGGAGTTATGTAATCAAAAGTGTCCAAGACTGAACTCTGGCCCGAGCCATCATATCAATTATCATACCCTGACTAGTCACCCTCTGGTATATGGTACTCGCTGTGAGTCGTTGTTATTGTTGATGCTGATCCCGCATGTGCCTTTGGAGCGCATCTTTTCTGCAGCAAGGTGTGTTGCACACCTGGCAGATGTACCCCTCTCCGCCGTGGACAGTTATTTCGTGTCGTCTTGCGTCGCTCTTTCGGCTGAACACCTTGTTGCACTGGCTGCATACCCCGCCTTCCTCCTTTTTTTTCCTGGACTTCTTCCCCAGTCCCGTTGCGAGGTTGCTCGTGGATGGCGTGGGGCTTTCAAGCTGCAGCTCGTTGACCTGCCTCGAGAGATCCATATCAACATCCTCGTTCTCCCAACTCGACTGCCAATTTGTGGCACCACCGAGCGACAATCCAACCGGTGTGGGAAGGAAGCTCGGTTGGGTCGCGGTTGCGCTGGACTCCGGGTAGCCCAGATTTTGTGCGTCACCTGGTTCTCCGTACGTCTGCCGGTTGAGGACTTGTTCAAGGTTTTTATTGTAGTCTCCGAGGAATTGGTCGTCGTACACGTCCTATTTGGTCACAGAGCGTCGGACATCATGTCCACCGAGACCATGGTGCAACTCACGTTAGATAGAAACTCTTCGTGGGTTTCACTGGGCCGCAACATACTTCCCCAAAAGTTGTCATTGGGATACAAGTCATTTGGTTGCGCTGCCTGTTGGCCCCAGTTCTGTGATGTGTTGCTGGCTGACATGCACTGCATAATCCAAGTCAATGACCATGTCGTGAATGGACGCAATATGGCTGGGATGAATGAAGATCTTCTCGTATCGGGGGACCAACAGTGGCTCTTGGACCATTTGTCACTACTCACCGTTAACGCGTCGGATACGGGCAGGAGAAGAGGGGGGAAGAAGCTCACGTAGAAAGGTACGCCTTCGACCCCCCCCCCTTTTATTTTCAAGACCATGCTGTGTCCTTCTGGTTGCAAGAAATCGAGAAATATAAAGCAGTTCAGCCCTATCACTGCTCTACACTCCCGTCTCATTTTGCTTCCACCCGACGTGCTTTGGCCATACTTACTGAAAATGGAATTTCTGTGACCCAAAAAAGGGAATTGATCAGTTAGACGCGCTGTCGTCCCGTTTGGCGCCCAAAGTTTGGCGGGGACTGTGGCGGAACACGAGGCGATGGCTATACTCCTGTCCGTTATCTCTTCCACAAGTGGCAGTGTATCTATTATTTCCCTGAGGCCCTAGCACATGTGTGTGTGGATAAAGCGTCAGCCTCGATGGAGACAGTGGGTGGGCCCGCTTAGACGAAAGGTGGTGTCATCGATCAAGGGTCAGTCTCAGGTTAGATTTCTTGGTTTACGCAACTTTCAGTAGAGCATTGTGTTAGGGATAATATAGATAGGTAGCGAAGAATACGTGAGGCAGTTGAAAATTACAAGCACCTACATAGACATGAAGCAATCCTACGGTGTGTAACTTCGGAGTTGGCGAGTGGAGACGGGCGAACTAACAAGTGCGCTTGGCCTCTCGATAACCGACGTCCTTGTCAGTCATTCGTTTAAGGAGAGGTCACAATGCTGCAGTCGAAGCTGCCTCCCTCCCACACCGTGCAATAATGAGTACGCGGCGTCTCTCCGTATCCTTGTCTCATCCACCGGCTTTGTCTATGCTTAACTCCCATTCAAGGTACACGCACCCGTACTCTGGTGCGTACGCCTCGTGGTGTACGAGTGGACCCGCTTGCTCGTCGCCCACACGGCTTTGGTCGAGACTAGTGGCACTGAATAAGGGCAGACGTCGGGTGTATGGTCCTCAGTCGGCTAGCTCTGGGTTACGTCCCTTATCAGACACAAGGGACCCTTGTGGTCATACACAAGTCGCAGACCATTACTACGTGCTGCTGAAGGGACATGAACTCCTATAAGATCACTCAAAAATTCCTAACTCCAGATTGTGCGTCATAGCAACGCACCGTGACATCGCCAGGCCAAGGGCCTTCCATATTGTTTAACTCGCTGAACGTGACCCACCTAGTGAGTGAGTGGGCCCATATTTATATCTCTCAGTTATCGTAGATTGGATAAATAGTACAGTAATGAAATACGTGCCCGATAGAAACGAATACTGTAATGTTCGATTCCGAGACAGAATACGCGTATATACGATGAGTCACGTGGACCTACAACTTAATAGCGTTGACCAACAAAACCCACGTTGACATACCCCCCGTCTCTAGTCTCCGAGATATAATGACGCGACAACTTTCAGAACGTTTACCCCATCGAATTTTACGAAAGTCTGTTCTGTATGGTTTGTTTTAATGTCCTAATTATGAAAATTCAACGCATCAAAGGTTATGTGATCAAAAGAGAAGTCCGAAGTCTGATGCTGCGACCCATGTTCCTGTCCCTCGTGTCATTTATGATAATTCCGCCTGACCACAATCTTGTCAGCCACTATCTGGTGCGTAATGAAACAAATTTCCTACCTTCTGACAATTGCTTATTCCAATGTGGTTGGAGGTTAGTGTTAGTGTTGGTCCCGAATGTGCCTCTGTAGCGCGTCTTTGCGGCTGCAAATGATATTGCACAGAGGGCATGCGTGTACCTCCCTCCCGTGCGCCGTGTTCTCATGTCGCCTGACATCACTCTTACGGCTGAACGTTTGATTACACTGGGCGCAAACCCCGCTTTCCTCCTTTTTCCTAGATTTTTTCGGCTCCCCTGGTCCCGCCGCAGAGTTGCTCGTGGATGGCATCGCGTATTCAAGCTGCAGCTCGCGAACTCGCATCGAGAGATCCACGTCAACCTCACTCTCCCAACTCGACTGCCAATTTGCGTCACTACCGTCGCTCGGGGATTCCCCGAGTGGTAGGAATCCGATCCCCATCGTGACTGGTAGAGGCGTAGGGACAAAGCTCGGGTGCATTGTGGTTGCGCTGGACTCCAGGTACCCCAGGTGGTGCGTTTCACCTGGTCCTCCGTACGTCTCCGGGTTGAACGCTTGTTGAAGGTTGACATCGTAATTGCTGAGAAACAGCTCGTAATTGTTCTATTTGGTCATAAAGCGTCGGACGTCGTATCTACCCAGACAATTGTAAACTCACGTTGGATGAGAATACGCTCTGTTCATGGGTATCACCAAACTGCAGCCCACTTCCCCAAAATATGTCATTAGAGGTGGAGTATAACTCATTTGGTTGCGTGGTCAGCTGGCCCCAGTTTTGTGATGTTCTTCTGACCGGCATGCACTGCATCATAACTCAAGTCAATGTCCATGTCGCAAAGTGACGCGATATGGAGAGCCGGCAGTGGGCAGTTGTCACCACTCACCGCTCAAAGACTCAAAAGAAAATGCGTCGGACACGAGCAGAAGAAGTGGACTCAGTAAGGAGGGTTCGGTTGGGTGTTCACGTTGGAAAGTACGCTCTTCAACTCCCCTTTTATTTCCAAGGATCATGCTGTGTCCGTCTAGTTTGCAAGAAATTGAGAGTTGTAAAGCAGTTCAGCCCTATCACTGCTCTATGCTACCATCTCACTTTGCTTCCGCTCGACGTGCTTCAGACGTCCCTACAAAAATGGATTGTGTGTTGCCCAAAAAAGGAAAGTAGCCAGTTAGACGCGCTGTCGTCTCGTTTAGCGCCTAAAGATGACGGCGACCAAGGGGAACACGAGGCAATGGCTATGCTCCCGTCCGTCATCTCTTCCGCGGTAGACGATGATGGCGGTGTATATAGCATCGCTTACTTCCCTAGCACTGGTGCCTTAATAAAATCAAAGTCTCACCAGACGCAGCGCATAGGCCCGCTTGGACGATGCTGAGGCGACAATCCCCTGTTCACCTGCGTTTCTCGCGTTTTTTGAACGTCATTGGTCAAGGGTCAGTCTCGGGCACTTCTGGGCCCAGTTTCTTTGTTCGTGCAAGTTCTTGGTAGCGAATTGTCGTGTTAAATGATAACATGGTCTCATCATCAGGGGATAGGTAGCGAAGAACACGCGAGGCGGTTGAAAAATTACAGGTATACAGACGATGAAGCGATCCTAAGGTGTGTAAGTTTAAAGTTGGAGTGTGAAGGCGAGCAAACTGACGAGTGCATTTGGGCTTTCCAGAATTGATGTCCATGCTCAATCATTCACCTACGCCTTCCGTCCCCTGTACTTGAGCTTTCAAGCCACCGTGCTTCTTCCGCAGGTGGCGAGACATGGCGTCAGATCGCGTGAAGGAGATGTCACAAATGCTGCAGTCAAAGCCGCCTCCAACGCCGTGTGACAAGGAATGCACGGCGTGTCTCTCCCAGTCGCTATCCCGCACAAATCTGGAGCCGCACTGGCACACCCAGCGTCCGCCAGCTCGGTCTGTGGCTAGCTCGTATTCGGCGTACACGTCCCCGTACTTGGTGCGTATGCTCCGCATCGTGCGATCGGTGCCCGCTTGCTCATCGTGCTCGTTACTTCGGACAGGACTACTGGTAGAGGGTGCAGTAGACTGCTCCGCAGAACCCAGGACACCAGGCCAACTCGAGGCCAACGCACTTGCAGACTGGTGTTCTAGAGCTTGATAGGGGGGTCCCCGTTGAATAGGAGCAGATGTCGAGGGTGTGAACGGGAGGTACGACCCTAAGGTCGGTGGGGGCGATTGGGCGGGATAGTGGTCGTCTGGTGGCGAAGCGCTGTGAGCGCTTTCGAGTCGGGTGTAGACAGTAGGCGCCCCGGCATAACTGAAGTGAGCAGGTACGTCCTCTTGGTCCTCGAATGCGGTTGGACTTCTCTCTAGCCGGGCTAGGCCCATGTGGGTGTGTGTGGGCCAGGTTGACTGAATTGACCTTTGCATGTCATGGTTTGTCAAGCGTGCGTGAGGTTGATCCGCGAACTCAGGAGCTGACATATCCGAATGTAGATCCATCCAGAAGACATCGTTCGCGTCACAGATTGTTCTTAGAGAATCCTGCGGAAGGTACGCACGCTGGTCTGATGTGGAGCGCGAGCTGGCCAACGTCCTGGGTCGGGGGACACCCACCGTGTAAGGTGAATTTGGGTCGAGTCTGACGTGATATTGTTCGGGGGCAGAACCTGACAACGGCCCATGAGGGGGGAATGTCTGCGGTGGAGGGAAATTCGGGAATAACTGCGCTCTCGTGAGACGTTCTTTGCGAACCAGCACCAATTGACTCACGTCTGTGCCCACAGAATGTACATGGCGTTGCATGCCTGGTGCCGTCCTCCCCTCCTGATCGTTATGCATGAACGCGGGTGCAACTAACGTACTTGGGGGTAGTAAGTGGCGGCTGGTATATGTCGTTACAAGACCGCCTCCCCTCGTGACTTGGTAACTCTTTCGATGTGCGTCGGAGGGGTTCATCGTCTGTGAATTATCGCGGGTGGTTATTCGGTCCAGGCTCCAGATGGCAGTATGCCTCAGGTGGTGTTAATGCACGAGGGGGGGTATTGGTGATCGTTGGGTCTGCCTCTACATATTTTGTATCAGGACCTTCGGATTATTTGGATGGCATCTCCACTTTGTGTGGCACCAGTTCGCCTAGGCCCCGCCATTCGGGGCTTCAAATACTTCGAAGCTTTCAGCTCTTCGATGTCCTCCATCATTCCCCGCTATTGGCTGAGCGATGCGCCTAAATATACGAACTATATTCATAAGGGTCAAATACGACCAATGCGTCCGGGTTCCTGTAAAAGGTTTTGTTCAAAATGGGGCAATGTGGTCATTCGATAGGCTGCGCTACCTTACCGAGATCCATTTGCATGGACTTGGACTCGCCACTGGGTTTGGCAGCTTATCTGTCGGCCGTCTCCATCATGCAACGTGGCAGGTCAGGTTTCCCGGAATTTCTAACGCTGTTCACATGTCCGACCACCTGGGTTTCATATCACCGTGCCGGCATCATATTTGCACGACCATTGTGTTCTCGGCCAGGACCATCCAGCGGCGGGAAAGACAAGGAGCCAGTGAAGACTGGGTATGCTTGGGGTAGACCTCCGTCTGATGTGGTTGAGTGTAGTTACGGCGTAAATACCATGGCCAGGCCCACGGCGTCTAAGCTTTGATGCGGTTCTGGGTTGGAGGCCTGAGGGTCCATATTCCCGGGTCCCGGAATTTTCTCTTCTACCTGACGTTACAACGCCATATGAGATGAGGTCCCCATAAATTATGTCGATAATTGACCACAGCTGACTGTTGCTTTGAGGTCGTGAGAACCACTAGCTCCAAGTTTCCGTACCACGCCATCTGGGGAACTAGTTGTCAGGCTAAGCCAAGCTACTGTCAGGACTGTCCTAACTCCTAAGAGCCGATGGTTTGTTCACCTTCCTTGCGGAGGGTGTCGGGAGACACCCTCCGCAATAGGTTCATGGGTGGGCTTGAATGAGGCTTTCACTTCGCCTTTGTGGCTACGCCGTAACCTGTGGAAAAGCGGACTACAAAGGTCTCTAGTATTCGAATGTGGCGACTCAAAGTACTGGAAGCGGTTATCTTGATCGTTGATGAATGTAATGTACTACCGGCGGCACCGGACGAAGGCTAATCAAAACTCAGCCATCTAGAGATGTTGATCGTGGTGTCTGAGTTCGGATGTCAGGTGGCCTTCAGGGTCCTTAGCCAGGTATGGTGCAAGAGACCGAGGAGGAATAAGAGGGGCAAAAATATTTGTGTCCTTGAATCTTATGTTTCAAATCGGATTAATGGCGTCGAATACTCCAGTTAACAGATTATTGCAAGGTATCTAAGTTATTATATTAAACAGTGGCGAGGTAATGAGAGAGGCTACAATAATGAAATACTACCAGTCAGAAGAACGTACAACGTCATCAGTCATTCTACCAACACAAGTGACAACAGGACAAGATACATTCCGTCTGAATTTGAGAACTGGAGACGAACCTCATGACACCTCGTTTGACATAGTGGTACCAAGATTCTGAGGCCTGACTGACGCGCCCCTACCCCTCGCTTTGACATTCGTGCTTCCACAGTTCGAAACGTTTTTCGCGTGCCTCTTCAGGGCATCCTCGCGTGTGAAATGGTAATGGCAGCGGGGGCACTCCCACGACGGCGGCTTGTGTGCCAGGACACTCTCGTGGCGCTTCAGGTCGCCCAAAGTCTTGCAAATCTGCTTGCAGCCTGGGACAGAGCAAGGGAATCGCCCCGCACTGCGGCCCGGAAACGAGGTGGCAGGTCCGGCGTATATCTTTACTTTCCTCGCAGATGGCCCCCCAGTGGCACTGGAAGAATGCTTATTGCCACAGGTGGACGCAGGCAGGCCATAGTCAGGGTCGTCATCCAACATGGTGAAGTCATCGTCAACGATAGACGCAGGGGAAGGAGAGGAAAACGTGGAAGGAGCGGAGAAGGAAAGAGATGGCGTTGGAGAAGGTGCGGTAGCGACTTGAGGGAGGGGCTGAGCTGTCAGCTGCATTAGAAAGGTGTGGGGAGACTGGGCGATATCCTTGTTAGGCGTGGCATCGACCTCTTCATGAACATTTACAAGAGCGTCGTCAAAGGAGAGGGGGGACGGGGCAGAGAGATCTAAGGGGGGGATCTCAGCGGCGGTCCAAGCTTGTGGGTCGGCGTTGAACTGGGTGTACAGGGAAGACCCAAAGGACTCGAACTCTGTTAGGTCAAAGAACGGACTCGAGCTAGCGAGATCTAGCGGCGATATTAATGAGAGTGTGGATTCGGTAGATATAGTAGGATCGTCGAAAGTGGTGTGCGTTAGGTCGTATAGAGCATTGTCATGGTCCACGGCAAAATCGTACACTCTTGGCACCAGTGGAACATTTCGGTATCTTTTAGTCTGAAAGATGAGGGTTTAGGATGGCGCCGAGCTGATGACACATGAAAGACGCACAACTTTGCGCTCCTGGCGCGTATGTCCGAATGGCTCGGTCTGAAAGGGAGATATAGAGCCCACCCCCGCAGGGGAGTTCAACTCCCCGGGTAAGAAAGGACCAGAAAACGAGGGAGAAGAGCCAGGCGCATCAGAAGGGGGCATACTCTCCGCGTCGGATTGAAAGCTAGTAGACATTCGTAGGGGTACAGACAAAGGGAAAGAAATGAACAATTCAGTGAAGCAGCGGAAAAACAAGACAAACTGTGGACTCGCAGAGGACAGTGGTATTTAAGCAGGTGAGGGGAGAGCTGTCTGAATCGCGATACTGCGCCTTTGAGAGCGAATTTGTGGCCGCATGGCAGTCAGGTAGAGCGACAAAGAGAAAGAACGAGCTCGGAGCGCCCTAGCGTTACCCTCGTGGTATTATAAGCACTGCTTTTAGACGCGGGAACAAGCGGCAAGGTAATGAACAAAAGTCGGAGTGTACATGCAGGATTGGCCCCAAGTTCGCCTTGATATCTGAACGGATTCGAACTCAGCGTACACGAGGGACGGCTAAGCCTTTCTTATTGCACTCTAGTTACTAGTCTCTGAGGGGGCTTAGGTTTAAGACAGGTATAAACCCCAGCTTCAGAATGCTGGATTAGGTCCAGCACCGGTCCGATAATGGCTGCTCTTCGTCCAAGCTGCCGAAGTGAGTTATCCAAGGACGGTCAGGGCCGCCGGAAGCGATCGCCCGAAACTGCCAGTGTTTCGAAAACCTTCCAAGGCGACGCCGTGTCGCCGAGATATTGAGCTGGTGCTGTATGTTCGACCTCTTGTCACAGGACTTTCCGAGGGGGGCTCGGAGGATTCCGAAGACCACTTATGCGAGCGTACTGTTGGACTTGGACTCAGACTTGAGCTTGAGCTTGAACTCGGAGTCTCGGAGTGAAAACATCTAATCTTGCCCGACAAATTTCTGCGCCTCTTCGAGGACGTGACGTCCAGGGACAAATTATATTGAGGACCAATTTACCGGGCTTATTGTTCTCCAAAGCGGGCAGAACATGTGTCGCCACGTAACTGAAGTGCGACGCTATCGCCTCTGGTTTTCGTCATGGGTTTTGACAATAACGGTACCAAACAATTTGTTTTGTGAACCTCCATAAGATGAGCCATGAACATTCCATTCGGGCTCTTCCCCTCAGGACGCTCTGCGCTGGTTGCATCATAACGCCATCAACGTCACGGTCTAGGACGCTGGTAGTTACAAGATCGACTCTTTACGCGCGCTGCTGTTCACAAAGACCCTTTCAGATTTCTCCGGCCAATAGATGCCTTTGTTCTCGCTTCGACAAGCCTTGCGCGCCTCGCTTCTGCACATATTGGTATGACAGACTGCCTCGTGGTTCGGACCATCCGCATCTCCTGACTTTTCATTGTCCAATAGCCCTATGATGGTACCCCAGCATGTGATGGGGATTCTGCAGAGACAATTCCTCATGACAACCGCCCCATTTCTCCTTTTACGGCCGTGAACCTATGATGGTTCCACAGTCACCTCATCCCGAAGACGTACGACCGGGCAGATCGCAACTGTTGGATTAGGTTGCAACAGGGGCCCGACTTCATTGCTCCGTCTGAGGGCGGTGATGTCCGCAGTCGTGTCCAGGGAGGCCCAGACGATGTCAAAGGTTGCGCGCTAGCCGTCGCATAGGTGAATGAAGTCAAGACTGATGACTTTACGGTTTTCAGCATCAATCAAAGAGTTGCGTGTTTCACATTCTTGCTGTGCCTGCACGTATGTCTAAGTGGATAGTGCATACGTTTGGTCCTGGATTCACTCGCCAGACAGCGGGGAAAGTAGAGTGAGCGATCTTTCGGTTCATTCATTCGCGGAAGCGCTATCACTCGAGGTCAGATTATATGAATGGATACTATCAACGTAACGTGACTGGACCGATCTCGACCGTGTCTCTGGCCAAGCCTGATCCCGACTTTCAAAACCTTCTACCCGTACCTGGAAACTGTACCGATGGTGCGAAGTAGCCATTCTACTGGTTCCAGGACAAATCTTCCACCGTCCGTGCTTCTCGCTCGTATCTTCGCCACCTGACAGAAACGTACGATAGATGTTCGAGGGCACTCATGCGCCCCACTTTTATCTCGATCTTTACAGCTTTCTCGATGGCGCACAAAACGACTCCTTTGAGGATTCCTATATTACAACCCCAGGACCGAACCAGACCGTTTTGTCTCTGCTGAATCAGGCAGCGCGATACCCGGGACAAGTCTTGAACTTCCCTAACCAATGCAGCCCCAGCTAACATGACGGGTTAACCATCGCATCGGCGCGCCGTGCGGGGTCAATTGCCCCTTCTATCCCTTCTACGCCACCAGCTTCTTTGATCTCTTTGGCGGTCTCTCAGCCACTCATCCCGTACGTACTGTACCCTATCGTGACTCCACGTCCCCACTTCTCGATACGTACCCTTCCTCTATCGCTGGAGTGTCTCCTACTTCTACAGTACCACGATTCCGCCCTCAACCTCACACCCCGCTCGTCCTCCTCAAATCCCGGGTGGACTCTTCCTCGAACGATCAATTTCCCATGTTTGCCGCCAACGCCCGACAGCCGGACGATTCGCTACCCAAGCACGCCGCCAACGCCGGAAAACAGCTGCTCGATGACGTCCAGGTCTTGTTGTTAGGGTCGCGCACCCGACCCCAGCGCGGGCAGAAATCAGGGCGCTTCATCAGTTGTTGATCCGAGCTCACGCGAGTGGTGCGTCTAATTCTTTTCCGCTTCTTCTCATTCACTCATGAGCCCCACTCAGTAAACCCAATTTAAAGCTTCTCGCAAGGCGCAATTCCTTGACCGTCTGTCTGGGTATTGGTATGCATAAACGCAAGCGCGCGATGCACAAACGGAGGTCTCTCATTAAGCAACTTCTGGAGGTCTATCCTATGTCCACAAGAAAACTACATCCACGTACTGTAAATGTCCCAAAGAAATGCAACTTATTATGATGATTAAAGCGTCCCCTGCCTCCATTTCGTCCTCCGCGGTCTCAGATATGAACCTGATGTTCCGCCAGCAGTGATGCCCGGGGGCTGAGCTCGCGGATGGCGCGGATCGTGAATGGTGCGGTAGAGTGCGACCACTGAGTCCGCATCGAGCACCATCGGCCTGTCGCCGCACGCATTTCGCACGGTGAGGAGTAGCCGCATTGCCTCGTTCTGGTCATCGTAGAGGCATGGTTCCTGCCACGCCAGGGGCGCAGCGAGCGCATGCAACGTCTCCTCGCCCGTCGGGTCGTCGGGGAACGAGCACGCACCAAGCATGAACAACACCGCGAGGCACACCTTGGCCTTTGGTAAATCTGCCCGTGCCGCCTGTGCTAGCGCGTTCATTTCGGCGTCTGCTCCAGCACCGGCGCCGCCAGCTGTACCAGTAGCGCCGCTGTTGCCACTACTACCGCGAGGACCATGCGCGGTGGGGCCGTACAGATGTGCGTACAGGTTCCCGCCGAGCAGCTCCTGCCCGGCGTCCACAAGCGCCGAGCCCGTGGTTCCCCCCGCGAGCCCATGCAGGACCTCGCGAAGCACGCGGAGGAGGTACTCACCCGCGGACTTGCGCGAGCGAACCTCTACGGCAGCGCGCACGCGCGCCATCACGGGGAGAGCGGCAGCGTTCGCGGCGCGTTGTGCGATGTCGTCGAGGAACGAGCGGTACGCGACGAGCGCACGCCACGCGAGGAGCAGTGCGGTGCTCCGCGCGAGCGCGCCGAGGTCCGGATGATCGCGGAGCGCGAGCGCATCGCGCGCGACGGGGTTGAAGTACGTGATTGCCCATGCGGGCCAGTGCTGCGGTGCGGCGAGTGTCGGTCCCTCGCATGCGCGTGCGAGGAGCATGACGGTGCGGAGGCACGTCGCGGCGCGAGCTTCGAGGCGCTGGCGCTCGGCAGCGGGGAGCGCGAGCGCGTCGGAGGGGAAGGTGGAATGCAGGAGCCGCACGAGGTGCACCGCGAGCATGTCGTGGCCGAAAAGGAGGGCCTGCGCAGCACGACCGCCGTCGCGGGTGAGGGTGGAGCTGGAATCGGATTGGAGAAGCGCGGGAAGCGCGGCGATGAACTGCTCGAGGTCCCTGAGGTCGGTGAGGGCGAGCAGTGTCCAACGGAGGGCTGTGTGATCGAGTTCAGCGCCTTCTTCACTGCCATCGTGGGCCCATAGGTGAGTCAGATACGCGGAGTGCTTCTCGGGATGCCAGTGAAGGTGCTCCGTATGTTTGTTGCGGCGGCGGCGGAATCTTGGACGGTGGTTGGTAATAGCATAAGTGATATATGATAAAATGGAGGTGAGAGGTGTCTTGAAGGGACAGTCATAGTAGAAGACAGGTAGGGCGGTAAGAAGGGTATATAAAAGGAGACTGGGTACGGCGAATACGAGCATAATCCTGGCAAGCGTAGTGTCGACGTTATAAAGGAAGACGATGAGCCCGCCAAAGAAGAGGAACAAAGAGATATGAAGGAGCCTGAGGAAGAAGGATTAGTATACTATGTCGCTGAGGGGATGAGACAAGACGTACATGGGGATCGCATCGACCATATCGGCGAGGTGAAAGTTCTGGACGCCCTTTTGCAGGTAGGTACGCATGCGAGCGCGTTCATGTGGGATGAAACGCTCTTCAGTGCCTTGAAGATAGATGCGTGACCATTGCTGAATAAGGGTAGCGGATAGTGCACAGGCTAAACTGAATACCAAGCTTAGAAACCAAAGGGCGTTGATGATGAGGAAGGCGTTATGGCTATTTTGGGAGGGCATGTCAGGACGGGTAGGAGCGTTCGTCTCATTGGCCAACTTGGTCAAGAGATCAACGGCCTGTGCGGTAAGTTCCGCTGTAGCCGTGCCAGCGTCAGTCTGGAGGAATTTGTAACTATCGACGAGGAATGTGGAAACGACTGCAGAGAAAAGACCGGACTGGAGTATGAGGTGAGATGAGTGGGCTGTGCATGTTGAACAAGTGGAACGTACGAATATGAGGATGCCATCCATGTCACCCTTCCAGCTCTCAACGAGGGCGCGGTCAAATTTCTCTGCGTGGGTGAGGCATATGGACCAGATTTCCGCAGAATTGTCGACGGTGGGAGCGGATATAGGAGGGCCGACTAGAGCGGTAGCTGGGGAGTTGGGGATTAGAGGACTAGGAGCGGGAAAACACGAAGTTTGGAATACCTGCTGGGTTAAGAGATATTCTCCCTGGGTCGGGATCGCTATCGAGGGATGAACTGCGAGAGCGGGACATGGTCGCTGTTGAAAGGCGAAGAGAGAACGTTCGACCGAGTTTTGAAGGCGGACGAACGTTGCCCTGTGCCAGGGACCCATCACGATCAGGTGGCAGTACTGTACGTGTACTAATTAACCTGTCACTGGGCGCCGTTCCTGGGGCATAGCTTCGGTCCGGTTTACCTCCGCCGTCTGTCACTGTACACCGATGCGTACAACACTTTACCGTTTAGCTGAAAATATCTCGAAACGACCCCTCAATCTCAGGGAAGCCACTGCAACACTTCTGCCCCCCATCTCGTATGCCGCTATATCTCTGGGTGCGTTCCACTATCTGATGTTCTTCAGCTTGTATCGGGGAATACTCCGCGCCCATAGATATTTGCCTGTGGAGATGCGGTCGTTAGGAGACGACTATGTCAAAGCTGGTGCGCCGACATGTTGCAGCCTTACTTCCCGAACATTCTAACACATCTCTCAGAATTTCGTCGACATAGGGATGTAACCAACCCAGGACATATCATTGGTTTCTTGTCGCAGTGGAAGGTTTACCTCGACCAAATTCCCATGGGCCCAGAGGCTCAGCATTTCCGTGGGAAGAAGTTAGACCCTACCATCTTTGAGAAGGTACGCGTGGGCAAACCCCCCTGTCCATTCCAGCCACTGAGGCCTTGTATTTTCAGCTTTCCGAGGAACAGCTAGGTCAGATGTATGAGCTTATGAACGCTACTAAGGACCTTTGGAAACCCGATGTTGACCGTGATACCTGATAGACCCAATCTATTTTTTTTTAAAATGTTCTTGAGTGCCATGAGTGCATGAGCCCGGGCTCTTCAGTCACCGGGCCGTTGTTCCGATCTCATATCACGGGAGGCATGTGTATTTCTTCCCTTTACGGGTTTGGTACCACCAACGGTGCATACATAACCCTCTCTGTACGCAATATCATTGCTATAGCACGACTATGGATCCCAACCCGAATGCAGTGAGCACGATAATCCTGATATTTCGACTAATTTCATTATCGCTTTTCTAGTCAATCTCGACCAGTAATGCGCCGTACCGTGACCTGCCTGTTGCCTCCAGTGAGCTTTTCTCTGCCAAAGCAAAGAAAGGTGCGTGTCAATGGTTTTTCCAGAACGAAACACATAAATTCATGGTCCAATGAAGGTTTGACTTTCGAGCAAATAGGCAAAAAGGTCGACAAAGACGAGGTCTGGGTCGCCGCCTTGTTCTACGGACAGGTCGGCCACATCCCCTTGGCTTACATGCCCTATCCTAACGTCTGTCAAAGGCCAAGGCCACAGATGATGAATTGCGCGCTCTCTCGAAGGTCCTAGGAATCGGGGAGGCGAGCCTGATAGCAGACCTCGGGTCGCATTGGTACCCGAACCGTGGGATTGGTCCCATCCCGCCCACCGATCCTGTGATATACCGCCTCTTCGAGGTGAGCCAGTCGTCTGTTCGACAATCTCTCATCATCTAATGGTCGATAAGGGTGTTTTAGTATACGGCCACGCCTTGAAGGTACTTTGATCTCACAGGACTTCCAAAGCATCGTGCTAATCAACTCTTCGTGTGGTCCAGGCTGTCATACATGAGAAAGTGGGTCACAACTTTGACCAGTCATGTCGGGGGACTAATCAACCGGTTCGCAGTTCGGAGACGGGATCATGTCAATGATCGACTGTAAGGTCCACGTCGAAAAGAAGCCTGATCCCAAGGGTGACCGTGTCTTGCTGACATTCGAGTGAGCCTCTCCTCCTCCACCAGCTTTCTCACACGGAGACAGAGCTGACGTGGTTGTGTCAAACTTAGTGGGAAATTCCTACCTTACGCAAAGTGGTGATGGTGATGGGCTGTTATCTCGCACCATCGGCCAGTGAATGTACGAGAATTTGTGAATTATCAGATCGTTTTTGTAGCAGGAACCATTTCACGCGACGTCAACGGCAAGAACGACAGCCTGGAAGTAAATTGGGCGTGAGCACTCGCACGTCTTTGAACTAGTAGTGAGAGTATACTTCGGACGTGCTTTAGTCGATTTCTCCCCAGTCTCTCTGAACTGCCGCGTCTGGGCGATAATCGGAGAAAATCAAAGCGTGATCGCCGTTCATTTCCACCACAAAGTGATTTTGTTGGCGCATGGCAGTGTGCACGGTCTTCTCTGACTGCGGGGAGTGACGGTCAGTTGGACACCCCGTGCTATACCCAGCCAACTGATCGTCTGGTCTTATGGCGCACATGCTGGCCGCTAGGTGAGTGTGCACTTTGATCCTCTGTTCCACAAGTTTCGCTTCAGTAACAATGGATGGTTCGTAGTGCGTCTTTCCTATTCGCCCATTTTGTGGCAAACGAATCCGCTCCCATGTGGCATGACCACGATATAAACTCCTTGGCTTGATACTCGCCATCCAAAGCCCTCTAGGACTTGCGCTGTGGATCGGTGCACTAACTCACCATATTTTCTTCATATTATCCCTTTCCCCTCGTTCCTCTATTATACCCCACATGTCGCCCAACACCGTCAACGATATACTCCACCCTACGGTCGCTGAACCAGTTCTGGATAACTTTGTAAGTGGCAGTAAGCGCATTCTCTCACACCTACTTTGGTCTCACTACTCCTGGTTCTCGACGTACCCAGCGAGAGACCTCAGAAGACCTCGGGCGACTCCAGTTGTTTCAATTCGGCTGCCCCGGCGCCGGATTTGACTTTGACTATATCCCGCCTCTTGATCACACATCTAAAAACTGCGCTGGTAACGCAGACATTGGTGAAGGGGCCTCTCTGGCGGGCCAATATCCACCCACCGATACAGACAAGTCCCTCTCTTCGTCGTTAGACGCTTCAGGCTTGAGCGATTCTTCCTGGCTCGTTGGCCACATTGAATCGTCCAACAATACATCCCATGACGGGAACTCCAGCTTCGACAAACAAGACGTCACCATGAGCGACCTGAACGAGGCCATTGGCGCTGACGAAGCCAGCATTGTGGAGGGGGACATTCAGCCGACCACGACAGACCAATGGATGGATGCCACCCCGGACGAGCCCGGACCTTCCGCCCCCCTCGCGACTGTAGGGCAGTTCGCGCAAGCACCTAGTGTTCGTCATCCCTTCCCCCCCCTCTCATGCGCATATCAACTAAAGACACGTCGCAAAGCAGGAGCCCGTAGGCTGGACCTACCGCGAAATACTCGAAATTATCGCCTTCCCGCCATGTGAAGCGCCGGACCTCTGGTACCCCAACGTCTCGAAGCTGGCCAGTCAGTTAGGCATGCCAGTCGGGTCTACTGGCAGGGACATCGTCAATTTCATCATGAATGTCGCGGCCGCAAAGAATGAACTCGATCGGGTTTCCGGGCTTATCAAGTCAATGGTTGGTATCTCAAAGGCTATCGAACGTCAAGCAATCGTGTCTAGCATGCTTGCATCTACCGTCCCAGCCGACCCTCTGGAAGGTGACATGTCTCCTGCCGTTGAGAATGACTCAAGCCGGGCTCGCAAAAGGGCACACGATGAGGTAAGTCTCGCACCTGCGCCGTCGTCGGCGAACTGACGATAGATTAGATCTCCTCTGCATCCGAATCCGACGATGACGATGAGCTGGAATCCTCGTCTTCTTCCAGTACCGACGACGATACGAAAGCGATGTTGTCTCGCCCTTCCCGACGCTCCAAGTATTCCGAAGAGGATTTGTACTGCCGCATCGACGGCTGTCTCTGGGCCTTTAACGACCCTCGCACCTGTATGAAGCATCGTCAGCGACACTTCCCAGTCAGATGGATCTGCCCGGGACCGTGCAAGAAAACGGAGAAAGAGGGCAAGTTCGCGCGCGACGAGACCCTCAAGCGTCACCTACTCTTTCCACGCTACGCGGCCTGCAAGAAGGTGGTCCTGAAGAGACTTGGCCTCCAGTCCGTCCCAGCTTCGGGCGCACTCTGGCTCGCTCCACTTCGCGATGGCCCTGACCGGCCGTGGGAGTCCCCAGATTTCCAACTGACGGATCTCAAAATGATCAAGGAAAAGAAGGTGAACGTGTATGGTACGACCAAAGCGCTGTCCCCTGCTGAGAAAACTCGTCGTCGTCGTTACAAGTAACCCCCCCTATGTCTCACATCCCTTTAATTTTCTTGATGCAGTAACTCCCAATTTTGGTTAACTCTGTGAATCGTCTCATCCTGTTTAGTGACTCTTCATTCTGTTATCGTAAACCTTAATCAACGGGTGCAGTAAAACGTACGCCCTATCTTCTTGTGGTGTGATTTTGTCCAAGTCTTCACTCTTTGGATCTCTTACTTTACGGCCATCGTGTAAAGGTCTCAATCGAATTTCATTCCAATCACGCATTCACACCGTTCCCCTCCTGTGTCCCAGACCCTAGGCCTCAGGTGCCCCACTAGCGAAGCGACATCGTGACGGCACCCTGGCCAATCGGCTGCGTGCACTTTTCTCTCAAGCCTCGACTCGATCGGGCGGATCCAGGCGAGTACCTTTCCCAGATTCGACAACCTAACCACCTCCCCGAGTTGGGTCGCGTCTGTGGCCACAGTACTGTCACGCTCCACGGGTTAGATTTACGCCGTATCAAGCCGCAACCGACGTTCGCACAGACCATGGAGCACACGTCTCCACAATAAAACAGACGCCAGGGCGAGTATTGTTCGGTTCAGAATGCGGACTGAAGGCTGTCTACGCCGTCTGATGGACGTGCACCCTGGTCATATCACCAGGCCTTCCAGGGCGCGGGGCTTGTCTCTACTCGGAACTATCTGAGATCCTCTTCAGGTGAACCTCATCTGCACGCAGCGGCGTTTACACAGGGTGGCCGCGTTGCGCAGGTACACCAGATTGGGCGCTGAGCAAACAACCCTCCGACTCTGTTACGAACGAATGAGGGTCCGGGCTAGGGATCAGCCCAACTTTCCGCACCCACTGGGCACTAGTCGTCAAAGTGCCCCCATATGGGAGGTCCGCAGCAGGTACCACGGTATTCTCGGACAATTCGAGATTATCTTGACTACGTTGACTTGACCCCTGCCGGAATATTTGTGTTCCGAAATCCTGCTCTTCGCCAGAGAGGCCGAGGAGGTACTCTACCACCAAGCTGTCCCCGACAACAACACCTGGAGACCCACTCGAGCGGTACAGAAATATCCTGTAGGACAAAATCGGGGGCCGTGGATCTGAGACGGAGAACCTGGGCGTCTTCAAAGCTCCGGTGGCACACAAACGTACTACTCTTATGTACAGATCACTAAATCACCTACACAAAAGTCGCCCGGGCGTCCCCAGCCCTTTACCCACTCGCACGGGCCCACGATTACTACTATGTAATCCTTATATCTCGAACCCCACACCGCGGCGCTGGCGGTCCAACCACCCCTTTCACAAATTAGACGCGTAATGTATGCCGTACTGCCGTAAGTTGTTTTTGAACTCGTCGGTTTATAATTATGCCGCTGAGTCACCTGAGTCACATACAATCAGCCTGGCTTAATGTGTCTTGCAGGGTCATTCAGAGCGAGAATTCCAGGAACACTCGATATCAGCAATACAGTCGAATCTGCCTCGACTCGCCGCTTGATCGCCATCTGCACTTTTAGCTACACGAACCTTTGGATCTGTCACGGATACGGTTGATCTGGCCAGACATTCCTAGTACGACCCACGTGAAGAATAATACTAATTGGTACGCCTGGGCAGTCACTGGGCCGTCATTACTCTCCAGCTAACCACAAATGTCCGGGATGTGCTTACCTGTAAACTGGTTACGTGCTTGCATGGGTAGCCACTTAATCGCTTCTGGCTTGAAAACGTTGTGCCTTTGCCAATCACCCTGAAAGACGTCACGAAACACGCCGTAGCCCATCATGTCTTCCCGGCGCTCGATCACATCATCTGCAATGTACCCCAGATTTCAGCAGAGGACGTAAAAGTGCGTTGGGTTATCTCACTTGCACCATCGATATGCGATGGGCACTCATTCCATTGAACACTGGAGGGGCAGGCGCGGGAAAAAATTCGCGTAACTAAACGGGTCACTGAGACTCTTCCATCCAGAATTTCCTCACTTCGTTAGTCTTACGATTCGACAGCTTCGAAAACGTTAGGACTCAAGCTTGAGCGCGCAAGAACTTGCACACTTATCTAACACTAGGGATGTGTTCCATGCGTGAACAACTCACTTGAGTGCACACACCACGACGCACAGCGCAAGAACTGACCAAGGAAATGACTCAACACGCCCCGGAAGCCGGAAGAGAAGCGAAAATGCAAACTACGTGGACACAGCCGGTACGCGTGGGAAAGCGCTCTAATCTACCATTGGCATGTCAGGATTTCCATCAGTAATCTCAACGGGCCATGTTTGCACCCTCTCGGCTTTACCACCAGCGACATCCCCAATGGTGTGGTGCCTGTTCGCTATGATCATCCCCGGTTCTGGCTTCGCAATTTGAGAAACTACTTACAATAGACCGGAACAGCTATCTTTGTACGTTCATTGAACCGCAAGTGCGGTACTATACGCTTGGCGTACATCAACCTCTGGTCCCATCTTCATTGCAACTTCCAGGAATATCATTTCGCGCACTGGTTGCACGCGTCTTATAGTCGGAATGCAAGTTCGGAGCAGCTACTGGTAATCCTTGCCTCTTCATCTATCAGGCTATGAGTGCATGGGGAATATGAGACTTAGTTCGGTACGGATTTTCAGCAATGTACTGTACGTACACGAAGCGAGTATCTCGGAGATGAAATAACCGAGGAACGATGATCTGTCAAAAGTTGCGAGCAATTAATTGAGAGGCCACGCAGAAGAACGCAGGGTGACGATGGGGTGGGAAAGACGGATCTTCGAAAGCAGCGTGACAGAAGACTCGGAAGTGCTTGGGAGTGTTTGGACAACTCAGACGAGATGCATATGGTTGCAACATAACTTGACTGCTTTTCTCAGGTCAAACTATGAGCGCTATGAGCTCTTGGGAACTATGGCCTGTGAAATAAGCAGTACCGAACCTGTTTCAACAACGCAGTGGCGGAGTGTATTAACTAGGCAAGTTTCAGGCTTTCAGACTTGTTCCAAAACCCGGACCGCGCACCCGGACCACGCTCTACGGACAACCGGGCCGGGGAAGAGTTTATCGTCGCCTTGGACAGTGACCACGGCGACAATTCCTCGGAATTCGTAATGAGCTTCAACTTAGGTTTTACAATCTAACTATAAGGTACATATTATCTCACATATGGTCTCCACTCACATCGTCCATCTCTCCTGAATGAGACTCCTTCATCCGGTTTGATCCAGTGTCTACAATTTTTTTTGGCTCTTCGCAGAGGCAACTATCAGCTGGAAGGGAGTGTGCATACCGAGGGGTCAAGGAGGAACTATCGAAACTTCTTCAGGTCTCAAAGACTCCACCGCCGTGCTCACTCTCAGTATTGACGACGTCAGCGGGTTCGTACCCTGCCTCACATTTTCGCGTGCTTCTAACTTGATGAGTCTTTAGGGTTTCGTGGAACAGCACGAGAACGAACGTGAATGTGGTAAAGCCATTACCGACTTTTTCAATTCATCTGGTTTACTGTGCTCGGATGTCTTCTACTAGTATTCGACCCAGCTGAACGAGAACACCAGGACTGACACCACCATAGTGGAAAACACTCGGTCCTTAGAATTAAGCGATTATATCTGTGGCGGGCCACACGATGCCAAGCTTGGGACAGGAAGAGGGGTGGGAGGCCATCGGACTCAGCACTATTGGCACCCAGCATGCGAAAGCTGCTTGACATAACGCTCCCGCTACCCGCCGTTCATCGGCCTCATCACCGCGTATTGCCCTTGTGTTTGTCACATGTTCGGGCGTTCGAGCTCAGATCGGTTTTTGACTCATAGCACGGTTCCAGAGTTCTGCAAAGCACCGGGGGTCATTCTAGAAGTATATCCATTTTCCCAACGATATGGAACCATTGTCGTAACTCACATGTAGGCGTGGAACACCTCGCGCGGGTAATGCGCCTGGCACCTCCATCGATTGTAAGACCCGCAGAAAAGGGATAGCAAACGCCCCAGCCCACATTTTTCTCCGCTACTCGTTGCAGAAGGTGTGGCTCCCGTTGTCTGCTTCCTTGTTAGACGTAATGTTTCGTGCACAGTGTTTTGTTCCGCTGATGAAATCAGTGAACGAGTTCACCGAATGCGGACATCTTCGCTTTTGAGCTAGCCTTCGGATCATCTAGGTGAACGTGCGTTCCCCATCTTTTTGCCGCTACGGTCTACCCAGGACTGGTGCCATTGACACAAGATTTGGTAATTGTTTGGGATCCAACCTGCCCGTGACGTTTTGAAGGTTCATTTCGGGAGCGTGAAACTATCAGCTATTGAATAATGCGATTCCGTATCGGGGTATGTCATCGCGTAAGACTAAGCAATGAGAAAAATGTACCAACAATGCGGGCGGTTCCAGATAATGGAAGAGCGGACGAAGCCAACACCACATGCTGCACGCCTGTCCTGGCCTGTCATTCCGCTCTGCATCCGCAGTAGGTTCTCGCGAACATACCACGACCCACAAGGATGAATGGTATTGTTCTATAGGTGATATACAAGGGCGAGCCTTATTTCCATCATGTGAGCTCATGTGTGTTTCCGCAACTCAACACTGAGCTCAATTTGTGGCGTTGTGAGTTGCGGCGTAACAAACGACAAAGTAACGACTCGGAGCGCCTGCTACTACAGTGTTGGCACCATATTAACACGCTGCGCACTCAAGCCAGATGGGAATTTGTCACTGCTGGCGAGTGACACCAGACAATGTCATTCCTTTTGTACCGCATTCGGATAACCTGCCGTGACTGAATTAGATGATTGGGTGTTCCCACAGTAGGACCGTCTGCAGAATTCGGCGCTTAAAGCTGGGCGCGAGCCTTGTGCCGACACGGAGTAGCCCAGCTTTTCATAGATGACCCGCTAGGGGATTGCTTTGGAAAAATGCTCAACATTAACAAGAGGGAATCCTACTCGCTGGGTTTAAAATTACGCTCCGCCTCCGCGAGAAGGTAACAGCGATAAACACCGGAGCAGAGCAGAAACGAGAGTTTGTCTGTCACCGCCGTATCCGCATTCTGGCCTATACAGGCACACGGAGATCGTTCGGATTGGGACACCCGGGAACACATCTCGTTCCCCAACTGATAATGGCCGTGCGTCACTCGCACCGCAAAACCCAGCGTGTCCTTCCATTGCCATACTTGTACGCCGTCTGGACGTCTCTGGCGTCCACAGGGGTAATCCCCACGCCAGGAAGCCAGTCCGAATCGTTGATGCCACCAAATCAAGATTGTCCCACACTATTTATTGAACGTGCGGCGCACCACACACGATAATATCCCGAAGCGGCGTGGTGGGGCGCGGCAGCAGGATACAGCAATACCGATCCAGATTCACCGGCACAGATTGGCTTCCGTTCTTACAGACGAAATCTGAAAAAGTAAGCGTGTCTGGACTCGGGCTAGACTAGGTTTCCCAGAAGTGCTTTTCCCATGCTTCGGAAAGAGGGGACATGGCAGGTATGACACGAATAGAGTTTGCTGTAATCTGGGGACGTTACTAGACCCCTCATCTCTGCTGCTCTTACCCGAACAAGCGGACGCAATGGCGAGACGGCCGGTCGTCACACCGCAATCTGCTTGAAACGTGTGTTCGCCGTCGGACTCTCAGAGTTTTCTCATCACCTTGGGCACGGCCCGTATTACAGGGAGCAGGAATCAACGTGATGACAGCGCTTCCCAGACCCTGAGGCATGGGCGCCTGGGCGCCTCGGAACTCACGTACTTGAATGTCGCCACCCCATAGGTCGCCCCCGTCCGGTACCGCCGAATCGTTCCGTCCTCACACCGCTCTTACATAACTACTCTCGATTATCAAAAGTCAGATTTCCTGGTGCAACTCTCCATAAGTAACATGGCGATATTCAAATCACCTCGCGGAGTACATTTTTTTCGGCTACGAACGAGGGAAAAGGGAATTGCTTCGACATTAGCCCCCCATGGTAACATTGGTGATTCAAGGGACTGCTCCAGAACAGCGTCATGCGTCTGGGTAGAATGCACAAAGAGCACCCGGGTAATAGACCCTTAAAAAGGGACCAACACGGCCTTTTGTTTGGAACCTCCTGTACTATCTTACTTTCGACTATGGATTCGCCAGCAGGACGTCGCCCTTCCCAGGCCACCCCTGACGTTCAGCACTTTATAGGCTTCGTGGAAACAACCACTGATGCCCTCCGCCTCATCATGGCCGCACGCCAGGGTATCATCCCGCGTATTACCCGGCGGCTAAACGACTCTGAGCGTAGGTCCATGATAAGGAGTGGCGCCGTATTCGTCTTCTGTGTCGAGGAGAGCGGAATTAGGCGTTGGACAGAGGGTCTCTCTTGGTCGCCATCGCGGATTGTAGGCAATTTCCTGGTATGTCGTTGGTTTCTTTGCGCAGCTGCGGAGACGCCTCACAGCGCCTCCCGCCTCCCCTTTAGATGTACCGCGAGGTCGGAGAGCGAAACTCAAACAGGGGAGCTGACACTGCGTTGCTTCCCCCTGGAACTTCGACATTTCGTGTCGCACCACCACCGAGCACTCCCGCCAACTCGTACTATCATGGAAGATCGGATTCTAGTGGTCTTAGAGACCCTAGCGGGGCATCGCGGCCGAGCGGTCTCATAAAGAAGGCAATGAGTCTCCAATCAACCCGATAAGCACGCGTGCGCTGACCCACTGGTCCTGGTACCAGTAGACCATCACAGTAAAGGTGTCCGGCACGGACCACCACCTCGTTTCGTATTATCGAGAGGACGATATCGCACGCGGCCTCCTGCAGCGCCCTACAAGTCGGCCCGATATCATGCGCCTCACTATCCCGCCCGAGATGGTACGCGCAACAAACTTCCGACATCCGCCCCACGTAGAAATTGGTTCTGACGGGAATGCACATATGTAAGAAACTTTCGCGCCTGACAAAATGTGGAAGGGTGACGTTGTATACGTGCCGTCTCCAGATACGATGCCGAAGAGGCCGATTCATCAAGGCGCCAGTACGATCGGGCGTTGTTACCTTCCGCCCCCAATCGAGCAGTGTCTTCTCCAGATCATGCGCCCTCCGCGTACCCCATTCATCAGAGTGATACCGCCCCAACAAGGTTACCCTCGTTTCCAACGAATAACTTTGCCCTAGGACGCCCCCTAGGACCTCATTTCTCCCAGGTGCAACACGCAGATCCGGCGCGGACGCGCGCCCATTACTCGTGGTCGCCCCCTGCCACGCCTGTTGACCCAAGCACGCCTTCGCAGAGCACTCGTTCATCGACACCATGGTCTCCAACCTTCCATGACACGAATCCCAGTGCCACGGCCAATTCGTACTATTCACAGTCCCAGGCGCATCACTCGAGCGCCTCGCCAAACGTGAACCAAAGAGAGCACTACTTTCCCCATCAGTACGCACGAACCGGCACACCTGGGTGGACGCCACGCACATCAAATTCTCCGGACATCGCAGATAGGCGAATCTCCACGACTCAGCCCCTGGGCCCCATAGCCCAGAATCAACCGCCTTACACAACTCCATACATAGATGAGCCTCGCAGAGGTGTGTACGACAGTACGACTACCCGTGGAACGTAAGACACGGTACTATGAGGAGGGAGACCTTACCATACCGATCCGTGCTGGGAAGGAAGGACTTTTATCCATCAAGCAGTTGCATTAATTAATGACCGGAGCAGCGGTTTTAGGGGTTGTGTCTATTGCGTTTATGCGGACTGCAGCAGTTAACACGCGTACCGATCATGCAGGTCTGATGATCTCGCTATATCATGTTGTACGATACGTCTCGCCTTCTCTCGCCGGGCTATGTGTCAAATGAACGAATTACGTCGGAGGCTCATAGTTCAGGTTCTTTGAGATACCAAACGCCGGCTCGGTGACACTACTGAAGTACATAGATACGCGTCGCAGTATAGGCCCCTGTAAGACAGGCAGTCATCATCAGTGCATCAACAGCGAACTGTTGCATAAGTTCGGAGTTTCTCTTATCGGTTCGTTTTATAATATGGCGCCATGGTGGTTAATGGCGGCACAGCTCCTCACTTGGTGATCCAAGAGCACCGCCTCTAGGATCGATAGCCTTGACACAATGAAAACACATCCCCCCTCCCCCCCTTTCTTTTTTTTTTGCCCAACGCTGCACACGAATGGAACGACGACCCTCGGAGACGCTGACTGAAGCGACGACACTAACAGTGGATATTTTTTATTGCTCGATTTAGGACAACGTAGCTCTGACGCCGAGCACAGCGCAGAGGTGGGTCAACAGAACCGAGTCGGGCCAACATTGCTCCTTGGTTTACCGTCCAGAAGTACAACCCCCTCGACGTGCATACGCGGCGGTCGGTCGCTACCGGACCGCTCCGCAACCGACTCGTACGCAGCGGGGCACGGATGACCCGGCGCTGATCGGATACACCAGTAACCGTCTACCCCCCTCCGCCTGTACGCCGTTCGATGAAGCCTCGAATATTCGCATGGCCCTCGACGCTTCCAAAGAAGCAGCGTTTTGTAGTGTTCTCCCACAGCACGACGTCCAGTTGCCGCGCGTAGTTGAGCACGTATTCGTAGTCGGCTTGGGATGCAAACGCCGTGTATAGAAAGCCTGTAACGGTGCGGATGATGAGGCGATTAGATTAGCCGATATAAAGGATCACAAAGGGGAAAAGGAACCGCCTAGCGTACCTTCCTGCGCCTTGATGCGGTTGCGCTCCAGCTCCCATAGCCGGATCTGGTCTTGCACTGTCACAGGGAGCAGAGGCTTCTGTAGGACGCAAACAACTAATTAGAAGAGGATGTTTACTAGGTGCAAGCGACGTACGTTCTTACGCATTTGCGGGTGCGCATAGGTAGTGAGGTAACTGATGATCTGACAACGGAACGGTCTTAAGTATCCACATACAGCCACACTTTAATCCGTTCATTAGACGGACACAAGGTGGCTAGAATATCGGCATCAAAGGAGGCAGCGCCACCGCAAGAAAAATGTTAGAAGAGAAGGAGGCCGACCCTTACCTGATCCGCTGTGATGCCGTTTAGAAGTGCTTTTCGTACGCTCTCGCGGGTGATCGCACCCACTACAAGGTTTGGGAAGCGCGACCTTCACTGATACAAACAGATTCAGGACCGCAGTCTGGAGTGGGTTGTCTACCCGCCGAGGTCAGGGAATGGGCGCAGGGCATTAAAACGCAGGGCAAGCAACGCATACCGGTGTACGCATACAAGCGGTAGTTTGTTTCGAGCACAATGAACCCCTGCTCCTGCGCACCACCCGCATTAGTAGCGGTTGGCAAAGGCGGCAGAGAAGATGTAAGCGTCGTAGCAAGGCGAGTCGGATTGAAACGACGAGACGATGCCTAGGGAATCGGTGTCAGCACTTTAGAATATCACGTTGATCGGCCGCTTCGCCTTGCGTTGCCAAATCAGTCCGTAGTCGCGCAAGTCCTCGAGCATCGCCCGCTGCGTATCGCTAAGGTTCTCCGTTGAATATTCCTAGGGGTACGGCCGATCAACGTTCCGAGTCGGAGCGGGGCCTAAAAATTGCTCACTCGGCCGAGCTCCATCGTCGATAACATGAATAAGAAGCTGAGTACTTCCACAAGATCCATTTGCCTTTCCTGGTTTTGGGAGCCCAAAGTAGGTGAGAAGCGACAGAACGCAATCAGAACCCTGCTCGCACCTCGACCATTTGGAGATACTGCAGCAACAACTCCCAAAGCTGAGCATGGGGCGTGTGTAACAAAAATTGAAACCCAGAAGATGTGATCTGGAGTTGGCCCCTACAGCAGTTTTCGTATCAGACACGTTCATCACGCTGGAGAACCAAACGCTCTGACTGGTTCATCGCCATGAGGCCGTTGCGCTGGAGGAGAAAAAGGACGCCTTGAGAAGGTTTAACAGGCATCTGACCAGTCCCAGAAGAAACCATATAATGCAGAATGGTCTAAAAAAGGTCAGTTTACTGTAGGGACCGTGCCTGGCTGTATATACCTCCCAGCGCTCAAGAGCGTACGCGTCTAACGCGTCAATAGATGGGGCAGGACGTTTATCGTCCGATTCCGCTGGAACGCCAAAGCTGACGCTAGTCCCACTAGAGCGCGATGATTTGTGAGTGGACAGAGATAAGGGTAAGGTTGCTTGTATGTACCCGCCCGTGATGGCCTGTCGCATACTAGACTTGAATGCAGGGCTCAACCCAAGTTTGGTAGTGACATTATTTGACAAAATGTGTAATCGTGTGAGTAAGTCGAGAGCATCATCGAAATGCCTGACAGAGCGCGTAATTGCATGTAACCAAATGGAAAAGTGAATATGATCCCCACGTTTTCCCTTCTTTTGTTACCCAGGAAGACATAGTAGCAGTCGGAATGGACGACTCAAGCCACAGAAGATTCATGACGAGTTGCCGTTCCACGGCTCCCAGAAGACTTACGGACGTATTAGAATACGCTGCAAAAAGGTACATCGCATTCGGGCATACCGAAATATGGGAAGACATGAGGAAGGACGTTGGTACAAGCGAGTGAGAGAGGTCTGTGACTGGGTCTGAAGAAATGGGAGAAGAGCGTGGAGACTACGTTCTTGTTGCTCCTCGGCCTTTCCAGTGGCACTAGGCATCCTCCGCTTTGGACTGTTCGTCTTCGTCGGTAGCCTCGGAGTCTGAGGCGTTGAGGTCGTTGTCGACGTCGTTGCCACGAGATGACCCGACCCTGACGGATTTCGGAACGAGAATCCGAACGATTTTTTTTTTAGAGTTCACGCGTTCAGTCGAGAACATTCCAATTACGTTATACTACACTTTGTCGCACAAGAGTTTTATTTCACTACTGATATACAATACTGCATTACGGGTGGAAGCCAGCAAGAGGTCAAGAACCTAAAAAAAGAAGATTTCGGGTTAGCAAACTGTCAAGCCGACAAATAAATTTGCGCTGTTAAAGTCAGACATCCATTGGAAGGACTGCTGCCCTCATCGTGCCAACCCCCACCTGGCGCCCAGCGCACCAACCCGAAGGAAGGCGGTCCACGCTCCACTCAGCTAATGGGTTCAGCGAGTAAGAGGGGAAATATAGACGTTCGGTATTGAGGGAGTGCTCCTTGCGAGAGGGCACTTGAGTGGAAACTGCGAATTTCGGCGTTGTTTCATCTCGGCAGCGCAAGAAATAACATCACATCTAGAGCAATTCTACTCACCAAATAGACGAAGTGAAGGACACTCAAGACGAGGCCTAGAGAGAGATGTCGCAAACAATTAGCACAGGGGTTCAAACTCGGAAAGCAGACAGATGATCAGACAAAATGGTACTGGCAAGCACGCTGTGTCTTTGAAAGACGCATGTCTGTTGCGAACAGACAACTCTATTCCTCGGCATGGTCGTGTAGGACGGGGAAGAGAATGAAGTCATCCCGAAAAAAAAGAGAGGAAATGAGACTTACGAGTTACGAGAAAAGTACTTGGTGACAACATACAGCAAATTTTTTTTAAAACAAATCAGGGCGGTGGTCCGTGCGCCTATGACATAATGATAGATCACGTGTCATAGGATTAGTCCGCCGTTCCACGCTTTCACTTTGGACATCGACACAGACGACAACGAGAGCGACACATTCGGTACAGAACATATGGAGGATAGCGCGCCAATAACAGCTGCGAGGCCATCAACCTCTACCATTCCACAGCGCCGCACGCATCACGAGGTTATTGACGTCGATGAGTTTGACGACCATCGTCCACCTCGACGAACCGAGACTCCAAATCCATTCATCTGAAAACCTAACGTCGTCGGACATCATCATATTAGACAGCGACGACGGTGTGGAAACTGGGCCGTCCACGCAGCCCAGACCCACAGGTGAGCTTGCCTCTTCCGTAATTACCTCAACCTGATTTGGTTCTCCCGAGGTGGCCGATTACGTTCGCCTCCTCCACCGATACAAACCGTTCATGTGCCACCCCCAGTCCCCCCTTTACCTTCACGCCACCGTCCTCGACAACAGACGCGCGCTTTCCCTCCAGATGTTGTCCGCCCCAACGTAGAGCCTTTCGCGTTTGAAAGAGCTATGGTGGCCCACGTGCCGAGACCAGCATCACATCCTCCTCTTGGCGACGCTTCTCGTCCCCGTCCTATAATCAGCCTGGGCGGTGGATTCGTCTCACTGAACAATCGCCGCGAAGCCGAATTAATTCAGCGCCAGCAAGCCCGAGATCAGGCACGTCAGCGTTATTTTGACCGTCTGCGCATTGCCCGAGGCATACACCAACGCCATGGCTTTCTCTCGCAAACTATTGGACGAATCTTTCCCACATGGCTCTTTGGAGACCCAACGGAGGAAGAAATGATGGATGCACTTGCGTTTTCCGACTTGGCTGCTGCAGAGGTTGGCCCGTTTGACTTTGGAGGCGACCGTGCACAACCCCGACGTGCGCCCAACGAATACCGCATTGCTTATACCCACCCATACCCCCCTGCTCCTGGCTTCACCCACAACTTTGAGTCTCCGTCGCCTTCCGTCACCGTTATTGATGTGGACGAAGAGCCAGGCCCCAGTGGCAAACCCACTGGATCCAATTTAAGTAGCGAGAACATGAATACGCTCGTCTGCGCTCGTTGCCTAGATCCCCTCGTTCTTGGCGGAAGCAGTATGCCTGAAGGTGAACGCATTCATCGTCGCCTTTGGAGCTTGCGTTGTGGGCACATGCTCGACGGCAAATGTATAGCCGAGTTGATGAAGCCACAATCTACACCCGACATGGAGCCTACCAGCATGGAGGCTGCTGGTACTGACTCCTCCGATTCCAGGATGCGAGGCGAGGACCACTCGGTTGATACCCCTTCCTCGGTTAGTTCGCAGGGTCTTGTTTTTGATGGCACAGTGCGCCTCGACACGGGGCCATCCACGCGTACCACAAAGACGAGAGGGACAACTGGGCGCGACCGAACGACAGCCCGAACCATTGCAGTTAACTAAGGACGGCAGTGAACCAGCTATCTCCACCGAGAACTGCTCTATACGTTCACGCTTGCGGCCGCGGAACATGGCGGGAAATGTAGTTCATACATCTTCACCGTCTACATCGTTTCGTACCTCTACCCGGTCTTCATCGCAACGCACTTCGGCCCCCGTCCGCCCTGCTCCCTCGTCAGCGGCCATTGCCAGCGCAATTCCCCAGACCAAGAGGCGACCGAGGGGCAAGGGTAAGCAGAAAGTCGTGGAACCACTGACCCTTGGACGGCACGAGTGGCGTTGTCCCGTTGCCCTTTGTGAGCGTTTACATTTAAGCCTTGATATTGAGAGCCAGGGCTGGGTGATGGACGAAACACAAGGCGCAATTCCCATCTTTGCGTGATGTTGTAAGGTACGCCAACACGCGTCCTTGCGACGAATGTTCTGGTCTCAAGAATTTGTCGTCAGACTGTAATGATGTTGTATAACGCCAGCTTCGTGTCCTCTCCTTTATGACCGCTATCTTTACTAGCGCCACCATCAAGACGAGTATTTGGATGAGCGAAGGTTGATTAATAAACAGCCCTTTTTCTCACCTCATGGTATACCACCACTCGGTTGCGTGCAATGGTCCGGTTACCGCGGGTGCCTGCGCCAGTCTCAAGCACAAGTAGAACTTGGAATGGTATAAAGAACTGCGAGAATCTGGTGTCTGCGTTGCATTACGCCCACGGTGTTGTTGATCAGGATCACGCTTGACTCGCACTAGACACTGGCAACCATCTGTCCTGTCACCTTCTGATGACTTTCTCCATTGTTGGCGATATCGTCCACTGCGCGCATCTTTGTGAATCTCAGATCTACTTATTCGGGATGATCACTGCTTCTTCGCCGTGGCGTTCAGTCACAGTTATGGTTTTGTGAACAATAGACGCTCACTTTGTCGAGAACCAGACAAGCTCTAGTAGAGGTTGCAAATGACAACATCCTCATCTAGTAGTCACGGAAACGGAAGCTCCGTCTTTGCGGTGCTGCTCCCAGACGCAAGTCATCCATCTCACGCTAATAGCGGGTGCTCCAACCACGTGTTCTTCTGGACCTATCATAGGTAACGAATAGGCACATCGCCCAGGTTTTTCTTTTATTTAGTCAAGGCGCTCAATCCTCATCTTGATTAGAGACAGAGGCTTCCTCGCTGGATTTGTGAAGTCGCAGGCGGTTTGTGCTTCCGTATCCAAGGGTGTACGTTATATTCTCGCGTTGATATCGGTACCTTGCTGTTTCGTCTCGAGCTGGCGTATTCTCCATAGAAGGGAATCGGGTTGTCCGATTTGCTCCAACGTTGACCTCGCGTTGGAAGTAGTGCCTCGACCACCTTGTAAGATTGATTAATGATCTCAAACATCACTTTCCCAGCCTGCTGCATGACGACTTCTGACGTGTTTTGTTGCCTCGATGGGGACGTGAGAATGATATTGTACATGGGAAAGCTAACGCTCTATCTTTCTGATTAAGAAATATCACGTGATGATACTCTTGTCCAGTCCCCACCTCACTAGGCCTCACTCCTACTTCTAGCGCTTGAACTTCTAGCGCTAGAAGATTCACACAAGGATCATTCCCACTCTTTGTCCGCCATCTTTCGACCAGTATGTCAGGCACCAACACCCTTCATTTCCCATGAATTCGGGTCAGAGGACACCCTGAGTTTAGAATCATATGCTCTAGTTTCACATGTCCAGTCTCTTTTGGGCGCACCTCCCGAAATCCTTGGTCAACTCGTCGCACACGGCGACAACAGATTGACATATGGCCGGCCATCCGTCAGCGCTAAGGGGACTGCCTCACAACATCATTGCTTGCTGTCTCTGGATTGGTTCTTGAGGCGACCGAAGGCTCGGAGTTGATACTTCCGGCATTTAGCGTGCGTACCCAACGCCGCAAAGAGGCCAATTTCATCCGCTTTCGAGCGGCCCCCCGTGGGCGTGACTGACAGCCTTTTTCTTTCTACCTTGACCGTGGGCAGAATATTGATCAGAGATAGTTGACACTTGTGCGCACATTGCACATTTATCAATCGACTCTCAGTTTTCGATATCTTGATTTCAGGGTCCCGTAGCGCTTATGTATTCCTTCACCTTCCTTCTGCGGTCGCCAACCATTGGGGCGGAATGCAGCTTTGGAATTGGTGTTCAACGTTTGTTCGTTCATCACAGCATCTTACCAAACGAGAATTAAGATATGACCGTGCGATACTTTGGGTACTCCTTCCTGAGTTCGTTCTATTCACACAGCCAAAGATATAATTTTGATCGGCCTGTTCTCCTTACTGAAATCTAAGCGCGATTGGACCGAGGCCCAGTGCATCAGTGGGGGAACATTTCTCTCGCTGTTGTGAAGTACCGCAGGGCAGAAAACTTACCCCGAATGGCTGAGGGTTTGTCATGAGCTTTGCTCCGCGTGCATACTGGAACCTCAATTCGACGCGGAACGCTCAGCCTGTGACACGTCTCACGCTGGCAAGTTCCCATTCCTTGCAACGTAGGCCACGTACGTACGCCGTCTTCCGTCTTGGAAGTTCGGTGCCGGTATTTGTACCATATGATGTTCCTCATCAGAACCGCAGCATGCGCAATTGCCCCATGCAAGGCGAAGAGTTTCTTTCCTAGTATCTGTCAACACTGGGAGACGGTTCCCTGGAGAATCCCAGACAAACGCTCGTGTTAAGAACACAGCAGGGAACCATGTCGTGACGGATACGGCAGGGTTCTTTCTATGAGCGCACTCTTCTTTTCCTTCTCTTAGTAGGAGGGAGATAAGCCGTGGTTTAAGAGACCCGTTCCCTCTGCAGCATGGGAGGAGAGACCCCTTTAACGGGCAGCGACCATCACTCACTTTGAATATGCACCATCGCACAGCAATACTTCCGCATGGACGAATCTGCGAATCCGATTCAACGCGTTCGTGTGGGATCTCAGTCCGACTCGGAACGCCACCAGGCATCAGCGCGCCTACCGTAATGGGTATTGTGATACTCACGTGGTATGGGTTGATGTCTAGCCCATCGTGATGCGTAGACGCTCGTTCCTTGAATGAACAATCCTAGTTATCCTTTCCCTACCCCAAATAGACCATTATGGTACTGTAAATATCATGCAGAAAAATACACACATTTAGATCCTGTCTATGACTCAAAGATCCGAATGGATCAACGATTTCCCATTCCTTTCTGCCAAGCTCTCTGCAAGAGAGACGGTATACAGCATTAGGTTTTATAGATACAACTTGAATACCATTAATAAAATAGGAGATCTATACAGATTTACAAGATTAAGATTCTGGTAGTCTGGAGTAGGTGTGACACCTGAAGATCCCAATATCGTTGGTTTTTTTTTGTGCGACATGTTGTGTCTTCAAGGGGATGGACTCGTGAATTTCATGTAGACGTGCGCCGCAACTTTAATGCACTTCTGCAATCCCACCCACAAGATCCCACGCTTGGCGGCGCATCGTTGGTCCATGGAACAGCGCTGCGCCGACCGACCTGGCTATCATCGTTACAGTCCGTCAATGGGGTGCCGGGTTTATGGATGAACCCTATTGGAAAGCTGCCGTATTTCGGCCTCACTTTTTACAGCCGAAATGGGGCTGCGCCGCTGTTCTCATTTCGTCATCGGTGCCTCTCAAAGGTGAGCGTTCGCCCTGTTGTTGACCAACTCGGTCTGGTGCTCTGACAAACCGTTACCTGGCTCACAGGCGCCCGAGTCCGACTCGGGATTGTAACCCTATTCAATCCAAAAGCGAGCATGTGGCAATTGCGCCCACCTGGATATACATTATTACACCAGACGGTCAATCAATACCACGCAACGTCGTTCTTCATACAGCATGCCAACGGGGCGCCGTCTTACGGGACTATTGTAAGCGCGCACGATACTCGCTTCCGCTTCCCCACTTTTGCCGAGAGAAAGCTTCATGTTCCGGCCCGGTGCTGTGGATCCATTGATTACCGAAGACAACGCCCCAACTTCGATGGCGCGGGATCCAGCAAAACCCAGAAGCACTGGCAAAAGGACATGGTTAAGGCAGTACTGCAATCGAAGTCGACTGGTGCACAGGCGGCTAGTACTGTACTAGTAGCAAAGCCTTTGATTCGCGCTCACTGTGCGGCGGCGTGATTCGGAAATGAAGCGGATGCCAGTCAGTGCGTGCCACAATATCGTGACACCTGAGTATGGTTACTTCCAGCTAGCGTAAGGCACATACTTGTTTGCTGTCGACGTGAGTCTCTGGTTTCCTGCCATGGCGCCGTCACTATAGACTCAGGATTGGAATAGGGGAGTCCGGGTTCGGGTTTGAGTTCACCATATGGCGAGGTCCCACGCTCTCCCCGTATGTCCTCTCCCGCACTGCCGTTGTCACCACTGCTGACCTCGGTCTATGTATATCACGATGTATTAGGATGTAATTGTGCAACGGCTACAGTGACCACATGGCAGACGATTTGATAAGTCAGTTCCTAGAACCTAATAGCCTGGTAAACTGACATGATTCTACAGCGAAACCGGTAGTATTATGTGCCATCCGTCCTGGGCTATGAGGCTGGTTTCAGCGATTATTCAGGTCGACTGTAAGTATGACCAATTTCGATTCCGAGTGACTACTACCTACTGGATCCGGGCTTGTCTGTGAGTGATGACTGACACGATCCATCTTCGGGTGGAGACAGCGCGATGCGGTGCGGTGCGAAAGGACAATTGTTTTTTCTTTTCTCTTTTCTCAACTGAATCCCACCTGCTGATGTCTGAGTTCCCTGATCAGCGTAGTGACTCGTCGCTCTCGGCCTTTTTGGTCACCTACGGCTGCATCTTTTCTGACACTCTTTGACAACGACGGGTATTTCTTATCGCCGGGGGAAGAGTGACCAGATCACCGGTCACCAATCACTTGTCATGAGCCTCGGACCAGTAAGGGCAACAGTTGGGCAGTGGAGGATAGTACGAGAGCACGGGCACAGCAGTACAGCAGTACAGCAGCTGAGAGTCCGCAGTAGGCGCCGTTCACGGTGCCTCCGAGTCGGCGGTTGCTCGACAAGTGCGCAGTCTTGTTTTCGCCTAAGCCGGAATCCTGCAGGTTGGCGGCGCGCGTTGTTCTGATGCTCGTGAATCACGAGCCTCCCCTGCTTCCCTTCTCTTCCCTTCTTTCTCCACGGTCAGCTCCACTGACAGTGAGAAAGGCGATATCCTTCAGGTATTTCTTTTTTTTGTTTAATCTAGTTATTCCGGTAATCACGGGGGGAGCATATCTTTGTTACAGTTGTCTAAACTGCTCTGTTGCGACAACCGCCACAGTAACACGCGCTTCCAGTTCTTCGCGATTGCCTTGAATAGAAAGAAACCATTTGCGCACTTGGAAACGGAGTGCCACGTATGGATACTGGTCGGCCAAAAAGAGGGGAGTTGGCACCACACGCGTCCCACTCTGAGTCGCGACATTCAGTGGGGGGATTGGGATCTGGACGGAAGGGCATCCGACGTCAAATGAGGGCGTGAGAGTGGCTGAAAATGGATCGACGCTTCACGCCGTATCAATCACTCTCTCATCACTCTCTCACTACTTCAGTTGTTCATCTTTTCTCTCACAGGGCAGGTATTGACAGATTGCACTGACCGGTTTCTATTTCTGTCCAACATGTATGCAACGCGTCAGCTTTGCACTTGGAATAGCCGGCTGATGACAGTGACGGTTGCTGTATTGTTCAACAGTTGGTAAGCAATAATTGGACTATTGCCTACTGATTGCAAGTCTCGAACATCTGGTCAATCAATTTCTTCCCTCCTATTTATGGCTTCAAGCGGTGGATTGATTCTTATTTTCTCTTTCTATTTTTCTTTCAAAAAACCCCGGGGCGCTGGGATGTGTTAGGGGCTGCTGCTGATCGCACACTGAAGAAAATAGACGACCTATATATATGACTGTACATACATTCATGCGGGCGCAAGATTTTATCTGACAGATTGCAGACGAACCTAAGTCGTATCATCCGCCCAATCATCACCATCTGTTCGTTTGATTATGATTCAGACTCAGGGGTGCGAAGAGAGGCCCAGACTAATGGAAGCTACTGTAGCGTGCGGCGAAAATTGCGCCCGAAGTTTCTGTGCGTCTTTCTGTACATCTGGTCGTGGGAGAGCACGGACTCGAAAAAAGCAGGAACGAGAAATCGAAAGCAAATTGCCTGCTACGTTGCACAGCAAGCAAGAGCGGTGAGCGGTGAGTGACACCTGCTTGATTCCCAGACCACTAGGCCATTAGATTCACACTCAGGGGTGCGACTCGGAAGGGAGGCCCAGACTACTGTAGTGAGGCTGCAGTACGGTGCGGTGGAAACTGCGCCCGGATGGGGCTTCTCCGGCAGAAAAGTTCCTGTGTGACGGTTTGTTGGAGAGCGTGGGAGAGCTCTGAAAGAAACAGGGACGGGCGACCGTCGTGCCTGCTAGCGCACAGCAAACAAGAGCGGCGAGCGACGAGCGACACCGCTTGATTCCCAATCATTATTAGACCGTTCCAACGGCGATCAAATAATTAACAAGTGACGAATGAAATTGAAATGATCCAATCATTGTGGAGGCAACGAGTGACTTTCGTCAATTGACTGCCTGTGTGTGTGTGTGTATTGTCATGTTGTACGATACTGTAATCCGTTCAGTTTTTATGTCATTAACCGTATACAGTACCCCATTAACAAACACGGTGGTTTGGTTGCCAGTGGTGTTCGTAATGATAAGAGGTTCGGCGCTTTTGCAGGCGTCAGCGGTTAACCCTGCTCTCACCAATGATCCGCCGATGGACAACGAAAAGTTGTCGAACAGTGCAGAGAACGGGCTGCACGCCGCACAATCTACTAAAATTGACCACGGCTGGGAACTGAAAGCAAGGCCGCCGCGGTGGCGGTGGCGGTGGCGGCGGAGCTGTACATCGGTTAAGCGATTTGCGAACTGGGCAAGTTCTGCACGGGCGAACTCGTGATGGTAGCGTTGCAAGCAGGAGAAAGGAAAGAAGCGTTGGTATCTCATTCCGCCGATGCAGTGCCACTGGGGACCTGCACAAACGGCGCGCGAAGAAGTGCAAGAAAGATGACATGGATAGAGTTCGGTTACGCCGCACCACCCGAAGGGAATACCGAAGATGAAGAAGAGTGGTCAAAATGGCATGCTGTACGTATGGAGAATGGAGAGCTGTGCGTGGTGTTCGGGCGAAGATGGTGATCGGGGGATGCTTGGTGACAAGGTGTCAGTGGGTCTCGGTTTCTTTGCGCGCGCCCGTCAAAGAAGTGTTGATAGAGGCAATGCGTTCTCAACATAGATAAATGAAGGAATAGATACATGGCACTGTATACGCGAGAGAAAAATTGTCGAGCGAGTTTTGGAAAAAAGAAAGGAAGGGATCATGATCGGGTTGATGATGATAGTGGACATCAACGTGATAAGTAACCCCATGGTGCGCAATAGCAAAAGTGACAAGAGGAGCCGAGCACATGGACGGTATTTCATGGGACCCACGCGGATAGGGTTGGGTCGTAAGGATGAGATCAGCGTAGGTTACATGTCCGTGTGTCGCATGTTTGAGCTGCGATTGGTCTGGTCTCGAGTCCCCTTCCCCTTCCCCCTTCCCCTTCCTACACACGGAAACGGATGCGGGGTTGTCCCATTTAAATAATATTAGTTTCAAGTTGCTGTTCCGAGTTCCTTCGGCTTACATATCGTTAAGGGCCACCCTTCTGGCGATTTCGAACATTTCTACTCTTTCTATAAATCAACCAAGATGCTCTCCTTTAGTTCATTCTTCCCCCGAACCCCACTATGCTTACCGACGACCTCCCCTGGCCAGAACTTGGCAACGTCTCCCGAGGTGCTACAAGAGGCAACCAAGGACAGAAGGGCGTCCTCTCCCCTCCCAACGCCGACGGCCGTTCCCTTATCCAGCTTCGCGTACAACCCGGCGTCCTCACCGTATTGTTGAATCCCCAAGCCACCGAGTGGTATCGCAGTCTCGACGCTGAGGTCAACCATGCCCTCAAGCTCACGAAGACCTATTGGCGCAAGGCCCGTCGACGTCAGGACTATGACCCCGTCGCCGACCAGGACCACATGGAACTCCACGAGTGGCTCCAACAACTCAAGGACAAGGTCATGTCTCACCTCGAGTTGCTGATGCAACGCGGCGACATTAAGGGCCCCCCCTACGTCATGCCCGACAACGTCGAGCTCTCCTTTCTCCGAAAGTTTATCGAGCGTCAGGCCGCGGGCATTCCGCACAATCCCCGCCTTCGCAAGGCCTTCCTTGAAAATCATCACTACAATCCCCCAGCGCGACTTCTCCCGCCGCTACCTTCGGAATCCCCGGAACCGTCAGACGATTCGGTGATGGACGGTGCCTCCAGCGACGACGCTTGGGATGGCGACCGAAGGCGTCTAACCTGCGGTTAGTTTTACCCGTTCTCCATTCATCTTCATCCCGCTAAGGTTGCTGTCATCGATCAACAGACCGTTCTGTTTCTCGCTATTCTGGGCCAGTCTCCACCGTCTCCTACCCGGCGCCTATAAAGTCTAGCCCCCGTCTAGGCAGCATCAGGTCCCTCGAGGAGGAGGCAGATTCTTCCAGTACGTTCGCGATGTCCCTGCTCTCGCCCATCTCACTAAGCCTGTATTAGGCCTACACTTGCAGAGCGCCCGTTCTGCACTGCGTCGTGCTCAAAAGGCAACCCAAGAATCATTCGCTGCCTACACCGCCTCTCTCGAAACCGAACGCCGAGTGTATCATGAAGTAGCCGCCCTCGAGGACAGGCGCGATCATCTTTGTAATTCCCCCGTCCCTCATACCGGTGCCCTTCACCCGTGCTGATACGAACCCCTCTAGTGTCTCTCCTCTTGCGCCAGAATCAGCGCCCACAAAGTGCGAGTTGCCCCTTCCCAGGGTGCGCGTGCGTCGACGGCGTCCCAGACGGCGTGTCGACGTACCCGCGCAAGGCGTCCACCTACGAGTCCGAGCATACGCGCTTCGCATCGTACCCTGCCCCGCCACCGCTACCGCTGGCCTCCGTACCCATCCCGCCGATGCGCCCCGCCTACGCTTGGGACGACCGCGAGCGCGAGGACGTCGGTTCGCCGCACACATCAAGCGCGAGTGCGAGCGTGGGTGGGTCTCCTGCACGAAAGCACGCTCGAACGTGGGACTCTGAGGTGAGTAGCCTGTCATTTCGTCCCAAATGTGGCTGACGCGAAGCAATCGCAGGACCCTCCAATCCGCAAACGCCTCGCAGGGTCCGTGTCAGGCTCGCCGCCAATGCATGCGACGTGAGTTTGCGAGCGGTCTCACAGAACAGCGCCACTGGCCTTTCCCTGTGACCGTTGGACCTACTCTATTACCCACGCCATGTTATCCGTACTACGCTGCGTCACGCCCACGCCCATTCCCACGCCGAAACTTCGTTGCTCTGGCTCTCCACCTACTGTATCATTCGCTTCAACAATCAAAGTGGACCGGAAGAGGGAAAGACCAGGGCGGAATAGATACTGTAAAGGGATGTTTCGATGATGACTGACTGACGCCTGGGCGCTGACATTGATGATGATGATGATGATGATGATGATGAATTGCTCTCGACCGTCGGACTGACGGGTCCTGTGTCGCTGGTCGATATTTGCTTTGCGCTGGTCACCAATCACGCATCGCACTGCCGCGTATTGTATATCATATATCACCTCTAATTTGTTGTTTGTAATCCGTATACCCTTCATCCTGTGTTAACAGCAACCAATAACAATATCTATGTACAATTTGAAGTTGGTGGTGGTAGTGGGGTTTCAAACTTGATTCTAATAAACGTCATTGTGTCCCCGCCGAAACACGTTTCATCTGTGCATGTATACGTGTAATGCATGAGAAGAAGTCAATTAGCAGGCAGCTGTCTCGCTAATTTGGTGTGGAGCTCAACAGTAGGATACAATAGGTTTATCAAGATGTGCTGCAACTTGAGGACAAGCCTTCCTTAGGACAAGCCACGGTACCAGACACGTGAGATCAGGGACGATAACCGTGTGAATCCACCACGGTGACCTCTTGCGCACCACCATTCCCGGCATCGCCTTGATCACCCCTCCATTGGGGCGGGGGGGACAAACGAACTGCGCACCGTTCGTTCTCGAAGAACACCTGAGTCACCATTCTTTTCCGAGTTCCGTCCGTTAGTTCGTTCGCGTCCTGTGTTCTAACTCATATGGTCGGATCATACTCTGGGGTACCTCTCCCTCAAGTCATGGCTAAGCACTCTTTGACGACAAAATCGCCAACACAGTAGCATGGTTATTAGATAGGTCAGTACAAAAGTGGCCACGTTATCATACAGTAATACTTTTTCGTTGGCACATACTATAAGCGTGACCAGGCGGCAAACGTCGTTGTCATGACTCTTCTAAGTTAGTCCTTTCTTCCGGTGCAGTTTATTTCCTTCTTGGGGCCTCCTGGCGAATCCTTCCTAATATTGCCAGCCAAGCCCTTGCCGCCAAACGTGCTCTGTTACAATGATCAAAAGCTCCCGCCAGAGCAAGCGCCAGGGGGTTGTCCATAAGATCAGCAACATAACAAAGTAACACACGACAGGGCAAGGTAAGCTCGTTTGTTGGCATCACAGGTTAAGCGCCGGTACCATTGATCATGTGTGTATGTGTACTAAGCACGATAGAGTAAACGGGTTGGCTAGGCTCTTGGGCTGTTCGGGGGTCACCCAGATTCGGCGATTATACATACAGTCGTAAGCAAAGGTATAAGAGTGTGGAAAATTGGGTCATGGGTGGCGTGTCATGCATGTCATGGACCTGGACTTAGTTTATGTGATACGGTGTGATGGTGATGACAGCAATCGAACAAACGTTACAATTTGAACTGCAACTACTATACAATGCAACCCATACGTACACGCTACATCCGGCGCACAAACATTCTGTTGCGTGTTGCATCGAAGCGTGTGGCTGCGTGGGTGCGTCTGGGTGTTCCGAATCGGGCGCGGGAAAGTGCAAGAGAAACAGATTCGCGTCATAGTTCATATTCATATTCATAGTCACGGCCATCAAGTCCAGCCTCCTGCAACCTCATCCAAGTCACACCGCACCAACACTAGCACTATTCATGGCACGTTCGTCAGCCCGTATGACAGCGCTCAGAGGATCTGGTGGCGACAGTTTAGGCTCAGTCGCTTCTTGCCCAGGATTGAGGGTCCAGTATTGGTAGCTGTGGAGCGGAGCAATTGAAATTGAAAATCAAGGACCCGCGTGGAGAGACGCAGTCGGTGTACGAAATATGCAATCCTTTGGCGTCAGGGTCCAGACTTTTCGAAGAAGCGCAGGAAACAAGACCCCACGAAGGGAAAAGGGGAAGGGGAAGGTGGTGGGAGAGAAGTTAGTGTGACGTACTGTTTCAAACAGACGTAGAACGCGGTGGCGAGGAGGGCGCCAAGAAATGGGCCCAGCCAGTACTGTCAAGAAGAAACAATACAGATTGTGCGTCAGTTGGTTATCACGCTCATCATCATCGATACGCGACGGGGAGTGGTGTGGGTCAAGGGGGGTCACATCCATGTGTGTATGTGTAAGTGCGTACTTTCCCCAACTTTCTGTTTTTTTTCGCATGAACCCGAAAGTGAGATAAGAGACTCGTATGATGACGAGGAAGTGACGTTGGTCCAAAAGAAGAAAAATGGAGGGAGGGAGGAAGCGACTTACGATCCATTGGGCCTCATCTGGAAAGCCTGTCACCACGGCAGGGCCGAAAGCACGTGCGGTGTTCATAGCAGCACCGGTGTAGGGCACCGCGAACCTGTAGTTACGGCACGGGTTGCAAAAATCGGGAGGCGGTGAGGTAGTAGTAGTGCATCCCAACATCAACGCGTTGGTTCAATATGTCGTGGAGTGTGCATAGAATTCAAAACGTTGGCGTCAGAAAAGCATATTCGCATGAACAAGGTTCCGGGCCGAACCAAGGGGATAAGGTGAATGACTCCACTACTCACAAGTGGCAGGCGAAGAGAGTGAGACCGACGCCGATCTATGTCACCTCTGTCAGCCATGATTGGGGCGGGTAAAGAGTTTATTATACAGGAATGGGGAAAGGAGGGAGAGGGGCGTGGAACGCAAAATACCTACTGGAGCAAACGGGGTGGCACTGTGCTTTTCGGCTGCAAGCATCAGCACTGCGAGACAGAGCGCCGCAGTAATGAACATTTCGATGAACACGCCCTGGGCGAGATTGATGTTCGGAGAGGGCACCGTGCTAGACGGGCGGGCGATTCGGCAGACATGGGTTAGATCAGACGAAAGTGGATACCAAAAGCCGGCAAGCATGCTACGTACTTATAAGTGAGTGCACCAGGGGTAAGGGAAAGTATAACCGCGGCGGCGGTGATGGCGCCGGTCAGCTGGGCGATACAGTAGAGCATGAACCGCACAGGCCCGATGGCACCGATAAGAAGCAGTGCGAGGCTAACATCTGGGTTGAATAGCCCGCCTGTGGCGCGGAAGAAGAACCAGGCGGATACGAGCAAGCTCAACCCAAAGGCAGTTGCGATGTAGAGCGTTCGCTCGAGGTCAGAGCCTTCCACTTCGTTCGAGCCTTGCGTCCCACCAAAAGCAAGTAGAAGAAACACTGTCGTACCCACAAACTCGAAGAGGGCTGCCTTCAAGTCGTTAGGAAAAGTCGTCTTTGGCCAATAATCTTGAAAAGACATTGTCGCGGTTGCGGAGCAGGGACAGGGAAAAAGAGATCGATGACTGCCCAAGACAGGGAAGACTTCAAGTTTTTTGGCGCCTTCGAAGAACTGCATCAGGTGCCAGCGTATCATTGTCAATTCGTCCACTAGCCTAAGATGCCATTTCGTAGGTCCCGATTCTAAACTGTCCCGTCTTGATCTCGCTACCATCGTGTTGGAACACCCGAGAAAGGAAGAAGGGAAAAATGGGTTGTGTCACCCAGGAGGATAGGATTGGAGTGATGTCATGACATCCTCCTGAACGGTGGTACGGGTCTGCTAGTTGTATCAACCAAAATTAACACCTTGGCAATCAGTCCTTATCTATTGGCCAAGTTATACGGACCTTCTTCAACTTCAGAACTTCCGAATAGAAACCCGTGACAGGTAGGTCATTTCCGAACCATATGCATGTTGGAAAAAAGAGGGAGCACAGAATAACCTAATCCCAATCAAGTCTGGCGGTTCCCCTCTGTCTTTTAGTTTGGCTGTGTTTGTCCTTTTGCAGACGGCGCTGTGCATTCGCTTTCCGTTCAAACGTTCTCACGCGCTCCCTCTGTTCTTCCGACGGCTCATCCTGGATAGGCCGAGACGAGGCAGAACTAATCATGGCATGCAACTGCAGTAAGTAGTCAGTTTATCAACTCCCGGGAAGCCATCATAATGATTGAAGCATTCGTACCTTCGACAGGCAGTCATCAACGTTCTGCGCTTGCGAACGGTGGAGCATTGATGTCAACAGAATGGAACGTGTTGACCTGACAAAGTAAGGCTAATGCCGGTGTAATGGTCAGCGAGAATGAAATTCACTACACCGAAACGACACCACAACAGACCGATTCTCGGATGCCATCACGCGCCCACAAAGGTATCCAACAAGATTCCAAGGCACACCGCAGTGTTGCTTTTGTGTTGACTTTGTTGACGTTCTACTTATTCGTTATCGCAGAATTACGTTGCGAGCTACATGTGCAAACGAATGGGGACAAACCTGACCTCCGGGACCAGAACTACGGGAAAAGGTGATATCAACCGCCGCTCTGGGAATAGAGCACCCTCCAAAACTCTTCAACCAGTCCCGAGCGGCAGCAACATCTTTTGAAGTTGCCAGAACCGAAAGAGGGGGGGGCGTAGGTAGTGCAGTGCCTCGCAGACTGTGCTTAATTCGCAAGTTGCATTGACGTTGTGCCGCACCGAAAACCAACTGGGGATGGAGCCTGGGGCCAGGTATTCCTGCCAGAGTTTTCGACATGAGAAAGTTAGAGCGAATAGAAAACATCAGTGACAGAGAACTCGGAGTCGGAGCAGTAATTAAACTTGAAAGCACCACGTGTCAGAGCGATGGATCACTCAAGAGGGAAGCAGTGAGAGAGTTGAGCAAGCGGTGTAGAGATTTGATGCAACGGGGAGTGAAATAGATGAGAAACGTGAACGTTGGTCATCAGCAAATAAAAATAAACTTTTTATTTTTATTTTTATTTGGAAAGCGCTCCATCTCGGAACTACATATTACCTAAAATATCTAGTAACCCGAGAAAAGGTGTTAGTCGAGAGGGGGTTGTAGTACCAGCCCTGACTAATGTGCTGAATCTGGATGTCCAGGAGTGAGGCAAAATATGAACCCACAGTGGGTTTCATAATGATAGATACCTTACAACGAATTTTTGTGCACAGCACAGTTTGAATGCATGTTTTGGCAACCATGCCAAGTTTTCTTACCATAAAAACTAATTATATTAATTAAAAAACGAATCTACATAACAGTGATTTGCTGGCCCAGCTTGGCCTGAAAGCTGTGGCTTAGGCCCAGCTTTGAGAGGCTTAGGTGATGAAGTCCCAGGGATGCAGCACCCCAGACAACAATTGAAAGGGACCTCAGATAGGGGAAAAGTACATGGCCAGGTTGGGGATCAAACCCAAGACCCCAGATTTGATCTCCGTGCTCTTCCAACTGAGCTACATGGCCTTAGGTATTACAAGTCAGGTTATTGTAGACATCACGCCGAAATGACATCATAAACCCTAACCATGTCAAAGGGATTAATGGCATATCCCCACTTCAACATTAGGCCTGGAAAATGTGAGGCCCAAGCCGCCACCCATGGCTTGGGCTGGCCCAGCTTTCAGGCTGTGGCTTTGGGAATATTTGAGGGGCAACAAACGCCCAAGACATCATCAGCAAAATGTAATCTTACTAGGAGCACCTAATGCGACTAGTGTGACTAGACATTACTGGCATGGCTAGCTCTAGTCATGCTAGTAAACAACAGATCCCTTATGGATATCTAGTTCACATTCTAGTTGTAACAGTTTCATAATCTTTTTCTATACAGGTTTGGAGTTTCTAGTTCACACTTTAGTCACACTAGTAGGATTACAGTACGTTGTTAGGTAGTTCTAGTAGTTTTCTAGGAAATATATGGAGTGCACCTCGTGCAGATGCGCAGAGCACGCCCACCGTTGTGCAGAGCGCGGTACAGGGCCAATGAGCAATGCACTGCTGTGTGAGCTCGAGCGCCATACCAGTGATGGCAGGTGCGAGGACAGATGAGGCGGCACCAGAGCGCAGGTGTGTGGTAGGGTGTGGGCGTGTGATGCCCGTGCTACGGAGTGTGGGTGTGCAGTGGTAAGGGTGTGTAGGAGTGAGGAAGAGCGCAAGATATCTCTGGTGGGATGATGTCGGTGTCACGATGCCATTGTTGTCGACAGGCAGAGATCGAGGGTCTGCAGGCGTGGCAGTATGGGGTGTTGGTACGTTCTCGCCGTTTGAGTGTGCTGGTGGCTGCTGTGCAGGTGGATCAGATGAGCCAATTTTGAAGGTCCTGTCGCAACTAGTAACCAGGGTTGAGACGTTGAGGTTATGGGACTATGCTCTATGCCGCCACTCCATTATCACTCTGGCATAAACCGGCCAAATACATTTTCTATCCAACTCTGACAGGAAAAATCAAGAATTCATTTTCAAGAAAGTACTACGACTGATTATCTGTGTACGTACTGGAACTTGAGCGGTCAAGAAAGTAGATATGAAGAGGGTAAGGAGGGGAAAGAGAAGCACTAAGAACATAAATAAGGAATAGAGGCCCCGCGTGCTTCGTTGGACCTGCAAAACAATATGTCAAAAAACTGCCAAAAAGAGGGTCAGCCGCAGGACCTGTGAAAAGAAGAGATACACATGGGACCTCATGTGGCATGTCGCACAGATGGGAGATGTGTTCACGAATGGTATGGGGCTGGTCCATCACGGCAGAGTGTGTGGAAGAGTGGATGGCCTGTCACCGCTGATCCTCAGTAAAAAGGATTAGTCAAGTGAAGTCGCTAAAATAGGACATCAGTCAAGGAAAAGTCAGCTACAAGTCAAGATTTTTGCACCAGTCAGACAAAGTCAAGATTTAGTCAACCAAAAATCAATTGAAACTCAGACAAAAATAACAAAAAAAAAACCTTGACTTGGATATTATCCAAGGACATAGCTTGGTCAGTCAAAGTCAATGCCAGTCAGTTAAAGTCAAATGAAAATAGGGAATAAATTATGGAAAATTGGGAACATCAGGGTGGGTGTGGGTGTAGATGGAATTGGGATGGAGAACATGGGGGTGGGGTGTGGGTGTGATGGGGATATGGGTGGGGAACATGGGGGTGGGTGAGGGGAACATGAGGGTGGGTAAGGGGAACATGGGGGTGGGGTGTGGGGAACATGGGGGTGGGTAAGGGGAACATGAGGGTGGGATGTGGGGAACATGGGGGTGGGTAAGGGGAACATGGGTATGGGTGTGGGTGTGGGTGGGATGGGGATGGGGAACATGGGGGTGGGGTGTGGGTGTGATGGGGATATGGGTGGGGAACATGGGGGTGGGTAAGGGGAACATGAGGGTGGGTAAGGGGAACATGGGGGTGGGGTGTGGGGAACATGGGGGTGGGTAAGGGGAACATGGGGGTGGGGTGTGGGGAACATGGGTATGGGTGTGGGTATGGGTGGGATGGGGGTGGGGTGTGGGTGTGATGGGGATATGGGTGGGGAACATGGAGGTGGGTAAGGGGAACATGAGGGTGGGTAAGGAGAACATGGGGGCAGGGTGTGGGGAACATGGGTATGGGTGGGGGTATGGGTGGGATGGGGATGGGGAACACGGGAGTGGGGTGTGGATGTGATGGGGATATGGGTGGGGAACATGGGGTGGGAGAGGGGAACATGGGTATGGGTGTGGGTGTGGGTGGGATGGGGAAAGGGAATATGTGTGAGTGTGGGTGTGGGTGTGGGCAGGATGTGCATGAGTGTGGGGGATGAGGAAGATGATTTTGCATGTTTTACAAAGAAGCTTTAGAGGCCTTCGTGATACACATTTTGTTGTACGGCACAGAAAGTGGATGTCAGTACAGATACTGTATAGTTTGCTGAAGAAGCTCTGGAGGTCCTCTTGACAGATACTTCTGGAAGGCTATCAATAAAGACCTTATTTTGCTGCAAAGCACAGAAGGTGAACACCAGCCTAGATACTGTATGCTTTTCCAAAAGAGCTTTGAAGGTCCTCACAACAGGTATTTCTCACAGTTTTTTTTATCTGCAGAGCACAGAAGGTAAACACCAGTTCAGATACTGTATATCTTGCCAAAGAAGCTTTGGAGGTCTTTGCAACAGGTATTTCTCACAGGCTGCCAATACAGACCTTATTTTTCCATAGAGAACAGAAGGTGAACACCAGTCCAGACACTGTATATCTTGCCAAAGAAGCTTTGGAGGTTCTCACCACAGGTATTTCTCACAAGGTGCCAATACTTTTCTATAGAGCACAGAAGGTGAACACCAGTCCAGGCACTGTATATCTTGCCAAAGAAGCTTTGGAGGTCCTCTTGATGGGTATTTCTCACAAGGTGCCAATACTTTTCCATAGAGAACAGAAGGTGAACACCAGTCTAGGCACTGTATATCTTGCCAAAGAAGCTTTGGAGGTTCTCACCACAGGTATTTCTCACAAGGTGCCAATACTTTTCTATTGAGAACAGAAGGTGAACACCAGTCCAGGCACTGTATATCTTGCCAAAGAAGCTTTGGAGGTCCTCTTGACGGGTATTTCTCACAAGGTGCCAATACTTTTCTATTGAGAACAGAAGGTAAACACCAGTCCAGGCACTGTATATCTTGCCAAAAAAGCTTTGGAGGTCCTCTTGATGGGTATTTCTCACAAGGTGCCAATACTTTTCTATTGAGAACAGAAGGTAAACACCAGTCCAGGCACTGTATATCTTGCCAAAGAAGCTTTGGAGGTCCTCTTGACGGGTATTTCTCACAAGGTGCCAATACTTTTCTATTGAGAACAGAAGGTGAACACCAGTCCAGGCACTGTATATCTTGCCAAAGAAGCTTTGGAGGTTCTCTTGACGGGTATTTCTCACAAGGTGCCAATACTTTTCTATTGAGAACAGAAGGTGAACACCAGTCCAGGCACTGTATATCTTGCCAAAGAAGCTTTGGAGGTCCTCTTGACGGGTATTTCTCATAAGGTGCCAATACATTTCTATAGAGAACAGAAGGTGAACACCAGTCCAGACACTGTATATCTTGCTAAAGAAGCTTTTGGAGGTCCTCTTGACAGGTATTTCTCATAGGCTGCCAATATAGGCCTTATTTTTCTATAGAGCACAGAAGGTGAACACTAGTCTAGATACTATATGTTTTGCCAAACAAGCTTTGAAGGTCCTCTTGACAGGTGTTTCTCACCAGCCACCAATATAGACCTTATTTTTCTATAGAACACAAAAGGTGGACACCAGTCTAGAATACACAAGAGGGCAAACACTGAGCAGAAGAGGTGGTGCATGTAAGCCTTAAACCTAAAGACACTATAGGAAGCTAGTCTCTGATAGCCAGCATTAAGCAATATGGAATCACAATGACAAGTGCTATGATCATATAGCATTCTCATATGGAAATTTCTTCCTCCCCCACTTTAGTATAGTACTTCCTCTTCACTCTACTCCTCTCTTCCCTTTCTTCTCCTTTCTAAATATGTAGCAGTCCTTTGGTATGAACTAGGCACTCTAGTTACAACTCTGTAATCAAGTAGTTATCCTAGCAAAGATGAGAGTCATACTTGTCTTTGCTGAATACCATCCAGCTTACCTTATAAATTCTAGACCTTGATTTGTTTCTCCCTGTAGATCGTCATCCCACTAGACCTGCTAACATGGCTAGCATCTGAGCATCATCTCTACCAACAATACTACATATTGGCTGCTTCTGGCACTCCATATTCATCTTAAGGCCTACAGAGGTGAGACAACAATTGTAACTCCACTCATTTTGCTGCCCCTACCAAGGCCCCTACCAACAGTGGGCAGCTGGTAGCATGAGCTGTTGCTGCCACCAGTTGGCACACAGGGCCTCAACCTGATCCACCATCAGGGCCTGCAGATGTGAGACAAAGGTGCTGGTTTGTGAGAATCTAGAGAAACTACTTTGACACTATCTTCCTCTGCACTATGGGGAAGGGGCACATGCATACAGGTGTGGGGGAGATGAGGAACAGGCAGGGGTGTATATGTGTGGGGGAGTTGGGTAAGCGGGACATGTATATGGGAGTAGGGGAGATGAGGAAGGGGGACATGTGTACAGGTGTTGGGGAGATGAGGAAGGGGTACATATATATAGGTGTGGGGGAGATGGGGAAGGGGCATGAGTGTATCGATGTGGGGGAGATGAGCAAGGGGGATGTGTGCAATTGACTTGGTGCATGTTATGCAGACTCCTGACATCACATTGTTCTTAATACATACAAAAGTCTCCCTGGTGTTCTCTTGAGAAACACAATACCATTGTGCTTCAACACTTTATCTCTCCCATGGTTCAAACATTTATAGCCAAGAAGCCTGTTATTGTAGACATTTTTCAACCCCTTTATGTATGAAGCACAAGTATGAGACATCTATCTAACTACTTTACTCCTCTTCTTGTTCTTCAATACCATGCTCCTCAGAACTAAGCATATCTAATCCTGGGTGCTTTCTCAAGATATGAACCTTTGACTCCCATTCCCAAACTCCAACCAGTGTAACAAGACTAGATGTTCTCAACACCATGCAGTCATTTGACCACTCTCCACACCATCTTCCCAGCACATTCCTTATCTCTCCTAGCCCATAATAGACCACCAGACTGTAGTCATAGTCTGGCAAAAAGTAAAATGCCAATGCCTCTCCAAAGATAAGCCCCTCCTCTCCTTGAGCCTCAAAATATCTAGATGACCTTGTGGCTTGACCTCCCTTCTCAGAGATTCTGCTCCTCAAAGTGACATCTCCTGGCATATTGCACTTTCCCCATCTCTGAATTATGAGGTCCATATCCAGAGTGACTTCAAGAAAATCACAAATTGCAGCAAGGTGGTTATAATGTTCTGAGGGATTTTCTATCTCAGTCCTTTTGATTGGCAGTGACTGAAACAGGTGTTCCTTCTTCCTCCCTTCTTTAGGGGGAATGGCCAGGGATGGGTACTGCAAAGTCAACACCTTGGTGCTTGCCCTTTCATATAGAATTGTGGCTATATTAGCAAAGGGTGCCTTCTTGGACCTGACTTTATGGCCAATTTCTCCAATGGCCCTCTCCACTGTAGCTTGAGAGCCAAATCTGATTGAGCCATTCCATGAGATATGGTGTGGGACATGAATTAATTGCCAGATGCACAGCCTGCATCTTGAGACCTTGACTGGGTCATCCTCAACATAAAGCCTCTCAAATTCCTGGAGGAAGGACTTGATTAGACTGTGTAAGGATGCTAAGTCCTCATCAGACTTTGGTGAATGAGACATTGCAGCTTCAACAATGTCTGCAAACTGGCCAAAGTTCTTGAGGACATCCTTGTCAAAGCCTAGCTCCCATGCCATTGGTATAATATACCAGTGAAGGAGGGCCATCCATTCATAGACTTTGTACTGGCTATGGCGCTTTTTGTATGGGTCCCTGATTGGCCCACAGAAAGATGAAGGGAGGGTCTTTACTGCCTTTTCAACCTCTGCACCAAGTTTTGAGGCCATGCCTGCATCCATATGTATCTTCTCATCAATGGAGCTATGGGTCACCCACAAGTCCCAGATGTGTACCATGCAGTTTTCATAGAATAAATGGAAGGGGTCCAATGGGAAGAATGATGGATGGGAAAATGTAGGACTGGCTGCACATATTGTAAGGCGTGAGATTCCTGTCTCCTTTACAGTCCTTTGAAGCTCTGCTTGGGTTCTTGCAGACTCTAGCCTTTCAATAGTCTGCCAATATTGTCTTTGGCCTCTCATGGGCAAGTTATCCAGGTCAACAATATGGCGACCAGGATTATATCTTTCCTTTTGAGGTGGAGAGATTGGATAGTACTGGGCTCTAGCACCTCTGTCCTTGGCAGGGCGAGCACCTTGTACCAAACTGAAGCGATCACCATAAAGGGCTGAATGTCCTGCCATCCCACTCAACTTGGCAGATCCAAGCATGTCTCCTTTTACACCACAGAGATATGCTCTCAGAACAAAGTAGGATGAGTCAATAGCATCCCATGTCCACATCCCCACACTTGCCATTGCCATCTCTTCAAAAAGGGGATATATGAAGGACTCAATGTTCCCAGGTGCTGATGGGCCTGGGATGGCAAGTGGGACAATGACATTGCTTGCTCTGTAGCACATCTCTGGTGGGAGATTGAGCAGCACAACAATTAGGAGCCACATATTGGACTGCTTTTTCATGGTGAGCTGAGCACCATCTGTAGAGATTGATAGGGCAGTGTCTCTTTCATCATGGAATAGCCCCAATTTGGTGTAGTGGTGAATATGGTTGTCAGAGTTGGCAAACTCTGACCTCTTCACACCAGCACCCCTTGCAAGCACATCTAGTGTCCTCTTCAAGCATTCATCCCTATGGCGCATCTCATGGGATGTCTCTGCATTGGCATAGTATGCCTGAATGATGGGAGTGATGGGCATATAGAGCATGGTTGCCCTTGACTTTGGTCTGGCTGTAGGACTCTGCTGTGGTTTGTAGCGCTGCTCATCACAGTCTTTGTATGAGCAGGTGGATTGAGAATGAGAGTCTCCAGTATATGCCATGCAACTTTTAGGGCACATGTCAATAAATGAGGGGTGTAGGCCAGTGAGGTCTTCAGCTAGCTTTCTGACCCTATAAAGGCTGAGGATTTCCTCCTTTGTGGCCTCTCCAAGTACCTGTGCATGGGCATTGTATGCTTTAACAGTGCCATTGGACCCTATCCATGCAAGGTAGTGCTGGAGGGATAAGGTCTGTGCCCTGGATAGTGTCTGTTGCCATGGGGCATAGATAGGAGGAGGGGGGAGTGTATATTCCTTCAACAGCTGTTTCTGAAGCTTCACAACAATTTCTGGCAAATTCCCACCACCACTACCACCAGAGGGCCCATATGAGGACTTGTAAGGGGCAAAGTCCTCATCAGAGGCTAAAAAACTATCATCATCCTCCAGTGAGTCCAGTTGACTAGAACTAGAGCCAGATTCAGAGCCAGGGTCTGGAGCAACATCCAAGGTCTCCTCTGGAATCCTGAAGATGACAGAGCTGTCATCCTCATGCTCCTGGTCTGATATATTGTCCAACTCCTGTATATCCATAGAGCCCTCCTCCTGCAAGGAAAATGGGGTGTCTATGCTGGCATTAGGACAAAGATATCATAAGTTCACAGTAAATTACTTACAATCATCATCAACCATCATAGCATCATCATTGACCATCCTCCCCTCTGGAAATGGGGGTGAACTAGTAGGGGCAATAGCTAGATCTAAGTAGATCAGTATTAATTGGGAGCATAAAAAATAAGTGCTCACCATCTGAATAAAGAGATCCAAGTTGCCTGGATAACTGTGACTCCTCAACCAGGCTGCCAAGCAGCTCTGAAAGCTGGTGTTGACAGCTCTGGACAAAGTTCACAGTGTCCTGAGGTGCACCAGAAGCTATCAGATTATATAGATGCTTTAGGTTTTCCTTGGAGTGAATCCTGATAGTCCTCTTGGAAAGCTCCTTATTTGAGGTGCACTTGAAGCATGGGCAAATATATTTAACTATTGGTGCCATTGTTGTTGTGGGAAGGTGTACATACAGGCCTGGTAGCACAAAAACTATCTGCTGATGGACTATAGATAACAAGTTGCGAGTTTCGAGTCTTTGAAGCCCCGGGCCGGCCGTGCCGCGATTTGTCAGGGCAGGAGCAAGCGAACATATTGACTTACGTTCATATTGACTTATGTTTTTATTTTTCCCTCGCTTGTTCGTTCGGTCATTCGTCCTCTCCACCTTCCGCGTTCCTTCCTTCCCCATTTCCTCTTCCCTCTTCCCTCTTCCTCTCATTCCCATCTTCTTCCATCTTCCCTTCCCATCTATTTTTCTTGCATGTCGACTATTCTGGATGATCTTGACGAGCCTCTTTTAGACTTTGATGAGATGGACGAGGAGGACTTGTCGGCGACTCAGTCTCGCCCCCCGAGCGCGATGTTTTCTGCGACCGCAAGTACCCAGTCGTCCGCTGCGACACCTGTCTCTCTTTTCTCTCAGATTTCTCAACCTTCCGGCCTCCCCATCAACATCATCGCCCGCCTGACTCACGACGAACTCACGCACAACCCGGAGTTCATGAAATACGTCAATATGGTTGGCCACCTTCAAGAACTTCTCAGCCTGCGACAAAGTACTTTGTCGGCGAATCGTGAGTCGCGTTTTGTCTTTTTTTATATATTTTTTTACTCATCCTTTCCTCATCCTTCTCTAGCTACAGTCGCCAGCTCATTCGCTTCGTCCCTGCGCCCGATGGCGACAAGCTGTAAGTGCCTTTTTTTTTTATCGTCGTAATCGTACAATTAATCTTTTTTTTTTACATCGTCAGCTCCAGCCGTTAGCTTGGCCGCTTCGTCTTTGCGTCCGAGCGAGTCAGCCTCGCAAGTTGCCTCTGGCGCTCCACTGCCATGGCTCCCTTTACCTTCCCCTCGTCCGTCAACCCGCCCGGATTGCTATCCGCACTCCGTCATCTGGACGTGGGACGATTGCAAGAACGATCCCGGTGTCGGCGTTTCTGTTGGCAATACGTCCCGACCCCCCATGCAACGCGCGGTTCGACACGAGGACGGGAGGATGCTCTCAGACGGGGAGTGGAAAACGATCCGCCAAACCGCGCTGACCGTTGTTCGCACCCACCTGGAGCCACTGAGGCACGATCCCCGCGCCGTTGCCGACAAGATGCGCAAGAAAGGGTTCCTCAAGCACAACTTTTCCGGCGAGTGGGCTCAAGCCGTTGAAGCACTCGAACGTTTGGCTCCCCTCCTCTCACTGTGCAGCGCCAACTGGAAGGCCGATATAGTCCTCGGGTCGGTGATGGATCGCCCTTCGAACCGCTCACATTCTGTACCTCCCCGTCCATCGACTCCTAGCATCGCGGAATCTTCCTGCATCCCTCCTTCCAGCCGCGTCAGTACTTCTTCCCGCGCCTTACCTTCCCCCTCTCCCACTTCGCGCTCTCCCGCTTCTTCCAGTGTTGCCCCTTCCCGCCTTTCACAGCTGTCCCCTCGTCGTGCCTCTTTCAAGTCCCCCCATCCTCGTCCCCGTGTAACTTCCGTACGGCCACCCTCAGAGCCAGAGTCATCAAGCAAGGCTGGCCCCAAGGCTAAGCGTAGGCGCGATCTCAGCCCTCCACGGCGAACTGGGAAACACTCAAAATCCGACGAGGGTACCAGTGGGACGTCAGTAGGTCCCGATACAGGTGAGCGAGAATATTCGCATTTACAGCCTGACCTACTGACCTAATTACTTTGTAGGTTGCCAACCTCCTTCCCCTCGCCCGGCTTTTATGTCTCTCGTTCGACCTGGCGCGGCCTCCCAGCCGGTGAGTACTGTTCCTTCTCACAGTCGCCATGCGTCACCCCTTTCCAGACCTCAACTCCTGAACCTCCCTCCCCCAAATCGTCGCGTTCCAACACAACATCATGTGCCAAGGCCTTGTCGACACGGGCAGCCAAAGCCAAGGACACCCGTTCCGCGACAACGGATGATGATGTGGCTACTCAGTCGCAACTCAAGTCGCGTTCGGCGAGCCCTGCTGAGGACGACCCCATGCACAAGAGCCCAAGATGGGGCGCCCAGGATCCGGGTGGAAAGGCGACCTCGTCGTCTGAGGTATGTCTTCCATTGCCGCCGCATATCGCTGATGATTCATTTATTTTAGGGCTCGGCCGACGACGACGAGTCCCACTCACACCTCCAAGACCTTCAGCGTGACGAGCTCATGCAGTGGGTCGATGAGCACGAGATCGAGTCGCAAGGGAAGCGGCCTACGAGAAGAGGTACGTCGCCTCTCCTCCCCTCCTCCCCTTCCTTCCCCTCTTTGCTAATATGTTTTCACAGACCTTATCAAGGCGATTGCGGGAGCGCTGAAGTCGGAACAGCCCTCTAAAGAGGACATCGAGAGCATCGTCAACGAGGTAAGTCACACATATGTCAATATATATTGTGGCTAATGTTCTCCAGCGCAAATCAAAGCGCAACGCAAAGGCTGCTGCATAGCGCCCATCTTTTAAATCAAAGCTCTCATATTGTTCGCGGCGGTGGGCCTGTTTGTCACAAAAAAAATATATCTTTTTTTGCTGTCGGAATTTCTCGCGTGATTAATGTGTGACTTTAAACTGACTCCCAAAGTCAGCTAAAAGTCAGTCTGTAGTCAATAATATTGGTGACTTTTGTTCGACTTTTGTGTGACTTTTGTGTGACTTTTATGTTGACTGTTAATTGACTTTGAAAGTCAATTAAAAGTCAAACAAAGTCAGTTCTTAGTCAACGACTTTTTATTGACTTTTGAATGACTGGAAATTGACTTCCATAGTCAATAAAAAGTCATTGACTTTTTGTTGACTTTTGTGCGACTTTTTTTGTTGACTGCCAATTGACTTTGAAAAGTCAATTAAAAGTCAAACAAAGTCAGTTCTTAGTCAATGACTTTTTGTTGACTTTTGAATGACTGGAGCTTGACTTCCTTAGTCAACAAAAAGTCAATGGAAAGTCGCTGTAAGTCAGTGACTTTTCATTGACTTTTTGTTGGCTTTGTAATGACTTGTGCTTGACTTCGGCAGTCAGTTCAAAGTCGAAAAAATAGGACATCAGTCAACAAAAAGTCAATGAAAAGTCAATGACTTACAGTGACTTTTCAATGACTTTTTGTTGACTTTTTAATGACTTGCACTTGACTTCAGCAGTCAATTCAAAGTCGAAAAAATAGGACATCAGTCAACAAAAAGTCAATGAAAAGTCATTGACTACCAAGTGACTATACATTGACCTTAGACTGACTTTTTTGTGACTTTTTCCTGACTTTTGAAGTCGCTAAAATAGGACATCAGTCAAGTGAAAAGTCATTGACTTTGAGCTGACTTTGTGTGACTTTGTGTGACTTTTCTTTTTTACTGAGGCTGATCTGTGAGGACAAGCCTAGGCATGGGTGAGAGGGCTCCTGGTAGTCCTGGTGGAAGTGAAAAAGAGAAGGCGATTCAGAATAATTATCAGAGATTGTGTTGAACTGGATAGGGCCAGTGCCCATCATTGGTGAATCACTTGCAGCCATACCATGGAGGGCCCAAAAACTCCAGAATCTGTTGGTAATATGTGTTAGATCAACGGACAAAAAAAAACGGTGCAAATGGGAAGTGTACCTTTCATTCTGCCAGTTGAAGGTGGTTGTTGCTGAATAATCTGCAAGGCTCCGGTATATGCACAATGCACCAACTGCCATTGCGACAACTTCATGGGGTGTGAGACCAGCATGAAACAATGAATGTATCAATACTCATGTTCAGACATTTGGAACATCTGGGAATGTGAAGTATGTCAGTGGATGCGAATCATGTTGATAAGTGGCCCATGCACACTTAGCGGCTCTAAAAGGACTTGCAGATATGGACTGCTTTAGATAAGATATATTGGACCTGTAGATTAGATTATATGATCTGTACAATCTCGGACTTCTTAGCTTATCTATGACATCATGTACAATGACATCATGTAGAACACTCTGGACTTTTCATTGTACTCTTCCCTTTGTTCTCTTTGCAGCGTTATCTTTATTGTGATGTCATTATGATATCACTTACTTCTAGACTCTCCTTGTACTTTCTGACCTTGTTCTCAGAACGTCCACTCCTTTGTCCGTTTGTAGAACAATAACTGTCTTGTAGTACGTGACTAGTGTTACATCCCTTGTATAGTGTCACTCCCAGAAAGTGTATAAGTAGAGTAGCATGTACGCTCCTGGTCCACATCAGTTCTCACTGTTTGTGTGCCAGGTAAGCTCCCTTCCCTCAATGTATATTATCAGTTCTCACTGTTTGTGTGCCAGACTCCCTGCTTTACTTGCAAGATCCCCTGTTACACCTCTGCTTCCAGCTACCTTCCATATCTCACCACAGTCCTCTTGTCCACTGTGAGTATGGTCTTTATGTATGCTGTTCATCAGGTTATGGGCCCTGGTGCCCTAGCCACTCCACTTGGCTGGTCACTGTCTTCCTAGGAGGACACACCAGGCTAAGGTCTGTCTGGGGCCTTACCAGCCTTGCCCAAGGCAGAGAGCAGTGGGGCGCCACTTGTCTCTGCTGAGGAACCTCCTGTATCATGTACTGCCCAGTAGTCCTACTTTCACCCCTACTGTTTTCCTAGCCCCTGCGCTATGCGCAAGGAGACTGGGTCTGGTAGCCCCTTAACTTCAAAATATCCAGGCGTGCATGGCCCACTGGGCTGTGTATTGTGGAGCTTAGCGCCAGCTGTCTCTGGTGCTCCACACTGGGCGCAGGATCTCCTCACCATGGGAGTGTAAAACCTGGTTCAGGCTCTGGGGGGTGTTCACCACTATGGTGTTCTGCAACCAGATACCTGCCTTGTAGCGGCAATGGGAAAGGATTCAGTAAAGCCACTTGTGGCGATGAGGCAACCAACAGGCCGAGGAGGCTGAGGTAGACAGCCTTGGGCTCTGAAAGCAATCCCTTCACCTTCCCCCTGACGCAAACCATTTGAGCTGTGTCTTGGACACATCCTGGCTGGCAGCTAGCTCATGGTATGGCAAAGGGACTCTCCCAACCTGGGCCTAGCCCTTGTATCACTGGCATACTATCAGGAGGCAGGATGCGTTAGCGTTCTGGCCTTACAGAATCACAGACAGGAGTGGTACCTCTTCTATCTCTATGTCTTGCAACTATGAAGCACTGTTGCTGACTGCTCCTCGGCGACAGATAAATCATCCCAATGTCTGGTTCATCTTCTACCCCTGCTGCTGGTGCTGGTGCTCCTCCCAGCCCCACCGGTGGCTCTGCAGGAGGCTCACTCCCTCCTCCCTCTGGATCCACACCTTCCACACGTGTATCTGCCGCGTATGGCACAACCTTTGGCATGCCCTCTGGCATCCGCCTTGAACAGTTTGATGGCACTGGTTGGAACGAATGGTCTGGGACCATTGAGGCCATCCTCACGCTGCACGAAGCTGAGGATGTGTTCACTCTGGATACACCCCCATCTGGTATCACTACAGATGAGTGGGACTCAGTCCAGCGTCGTTCCAAGGTGTACCTCCGCCTTTACCTCAAACCAGATGTCTACTCGCTTGTGGCAGATAACACTGCCTACCCTACCTTTAAGGACAAGTGGGCCAAGCTCAAGGACGTATATGGAGGTGCTTCGGGCAGCACCACCATCTTTAATTTATGGATTCAAATAACACAAGCCCGCCTCGACGACTCCGCACCCATGGCCGCTCAACTGGCCAAGCTCAATGAGCTTAGGGTTGCCCTTTCCAACACGCAGATGGGTGTCTCTGACGTCCAATACTGCCTCATTCTCCTCCACGCGCTGCCGCCCTCTTATGAGGTGTTGGCCTCAACAATCCTTGCCAGTGGGGCCCCCTCCACACTCAAGCATGCTGAAATAATCGCGTGCATAGTGTCGGAAGAGGCTCGTCGCTCTGGGCCCTCTGGCTCCTCCCTCAACAAGGTGGCCCCCGTCAAGTCGACGGGCAAGAAGGGCAAGAAGGACCACTCCGGTCTTACTTGTCACTACTGCAACAAAAAGGGCCATATCAAGCCTGATTGCAGGAAGAGGAAGAAGGATGAGGCTGACGCAAAGGAGAAGGAGAAGGCAGGCAACAAGGCTGCAAATAGTCACATTCTTGTACCTACCACCGCCTCCATTAAGGAGGTTGAAGAGCCCGCCATAGACTGGGCTTCTCAATCTATTTCTGTTGCCTTGTATGCTGCCTCGCGTGTACATTGGATGATGGACAGTGGTGCTACACACCGCATTACACCACATCGGTCTGACTTCAAGGACTATACCCCAACTAAAGGCTCTGTACGCCTAGGGGATAAGTCCACAATAGACCAAGTGGGTGTCGGGTCTGTCGTTTTTACAACGAGCCAGGGTATCTCTATCACCCTAAGCAATGTGCTACACCTACCACAGGTGAAGACGCGCTTCTTGTCGACGCGCGCCCTAGCACAAAAGGGTGCTGAGATTGCCTTTGATAGTGGCTCTTTTAAAATATCTATCAACCAAAAGTGTGTGGCCAAAGGCTACCTTGAGGACAACCTTTACTGGTTGGACGCAGCCAGCGTCGGCCTCAACGCCCACACAAAATCAAGTGCTGCCACACTTGATATCTGGCATCAACGCATGGGACACATCTCCTCTGCGGCGCTGAAGGCGCATGGTCCCTCTGCCACTACTGGCATGGACATAGATAGCTCCACCATGGCCCACATAGTCTGCCGTGGGTGCGAGATGGGTAAATCCACTCGCCAACCCTTTTCTGCGTCCTCCAACAAGAGGACAACTCGTCAATTTGAGATCGTGCACAGTGACCTCGCCGGTCCTATGCAAACTCAGTCCCTGCAAGGCTCGACCTACACAGCCACCTTCATAGACGACCACACTAAGTTCACTGTGGTCCACTTCCTTAAGTTGAAGGATCAGTTTGCTAAGTCGCTGCAGATGTATTTGGCCTGGGGTGAAACCCAGTCTGGCCATAGACTGCGCGCTCTGCACTCTGACCGTGGTGGCGAGTACATGTCGAGTGTCACGCAGGACATTCTTAAGCAGAAAGGGATAGAGCATCACCTCACGATGCCGGGTTCACCACAGTCCAACGGGAAAGCCGAGCGGTTTAACCGCACCATTATGGATAAGGCAATGTCCATGCTCCACACAGCTGGCATGTCTAAAGGCTTCTGGGAGCATGCAGTGTGCGCAGCTGTGCACATCTATAACCGCTCTCCAGTCCGTGGGCTTAAGTGGCGCACTCCATATGAGCTCTGGCACTCTGGCAAAGTGCCCGATGTCTCACATCTTCGTGTCTTTGGATGCAAGGGGTACATGCACGTACCCGCTGATAAGCGTCGCAAATTGGATGCGAAGGCCATTGAGGTCACGCTTATTGGGTTTGAGCCCGAATCTAAGGGCTATAAGCTCTGGGACCGCTCAACCCGCTCCGTTCGAGTGTCCAGGGATGTGACTTTCGACGAGAGTAGCTTCCCGTCCCTCCAGGGTGTTGAGACACACCCCACACCTTCACCACCAGTCGTGCCTAGCACAACAGTGACTGCCGTGCCTCACCCGCCGGCGTTACCACCAATGCGAGCCCCCTCCCCTGCACACTCCAGTAGTAGTGAGGAGGAGGATGTTGAAAAGCTCCTAGACCCCCCACAAGTCCAACCACGCCCCACCACTCCACCACCTGCTTTGCCAGCTCCGCCCACCACACCTAAGCGTGAGCAAGCCACTCCCACTTCACCCCCGCCGTGTCCTAGTGCAACACGCATTATGCGCCATGTCCCTCCTCCCTCACCAGAAATGCCTGGGGGATTTGAGGATCGTGCACAGCATAGCCAGCTGTTGCGCGAAATGGACAATGCACCAAGACGCACTGCTCATGTCCCTGTGCCTAATCCGCGTTACTTCAATGCGGACAATGCGGCATGGCGCGGCAGGCGTCTGGGGTATGCGGAGTTATTGGCTGCTGCCTTTGTGGGCCGAGACCCTGCAACCTATGCAGAGGCCATGCGGTCTGCAGCTGCAGATGAGTGGACTAAGGCGTGTCAGTATGAGATGGACGCCCTAGCTAAGAATGGGACTTGGGAGTTAGTGGATCTCCCGCCTAATCACAAGGCAGTAAAATCCAAATGGGTCTTCAAGCTCAAAGCGGATGGCCGCTACAGAGCTCGCTTGGTGGCTAAGGGATTCACGCAGATCCCTGGTGTAGATTTTGATGAAACCTTCTCTCCCGTCGCACAATTTGAGTCGCTACGTTTACTTCTGGCGTTGGCCGCGCTGGAGGACTGGCACATCCATCTGATGGATGTTAAGTCTGCTTTTCTCAATGGCGTGCTTGATGAGGAGATTTACATGGAGCAACCACAAGGTTTCACTGTCACTGGCTCTGAGACGAAGGTGTGTCGCCTAGTTAAGGCGATCTATGGTCTCAAACAGGCCTCCCGCACATGGAACTTACAATTCCATGGAGTGCTCACTGCACTCGGCTTTAAGTGGACGTTTGCTGATGCTGGCATATATGTGATGCCTCAACGGGAGGGGTATGATCCACTCTTCGTTATTGTCTACGTTGACGACATCACTATACTGGGTCCCTCATTGAGTGGTATCAAGCGTCTTAAGTCAGACTTGTCTGAACGCTATGAGATGACAGATCTCGGGGAGATAGAGTCTTATCTTGGTATGTGCATTGTACGCGACCGCTCCCTCAGACGCATCGAAATAGATCAGTCTGGCTACATCAAGGATGTCCTTGAACGCTTTGGCATGTCTGATGCCACACCACACAACACACCCTTGCCCACTGGTGCTGACGAGCACCTGGTTAAATATACGTCGCAGGCAACTGCCTCAGATATCTCTCACTACCAATCTCTTATTGGGAGTCTGCTTTACGTGCAGATTGGCACTAGGCCAGATATCTCCTTCGCTGTGTCACGTTTGGCGCAGTACGCAGCGAACCCTTCACCACAACATCTGCGACTTGCGCAGTATGTCCTGTCCTACTTAGTGGGAACTATGGATATGCGTATTGTCTACGATGGCGCCAATGGCGATGGCCTTCATGGCTACACTGATTCCAGTCTGGCTGATCAGACTGATGATCGCCACTCCACCTCTGGTTATGTGTTCCTACTAGCTAACGGTGCAATAAGCTGGTCTTCGCGCAAGCAAAAGACTGTTGCCCAAAACACAACGGAAGCGGAATACATGGCCATGACTGACGCGGCTAACCAGGCTGCGTGGTATCAGAGCTTCCTCATGGAACTCGGGTACGAGGTCGACGACCCCATCCCACTTCATGGTGACAATAAGGGTGCCATTGACTTGGCTTTGAACCCTGTCACTGGGAGACGGTCTAAGCACATTGCCATACGGCATCATGTCATTAGGGAGTACATCGAAAAGGGGACCATCACCCTCATTAGAACTCCTACTGTGGATATGGTTGCGGACGGCTTTACAAAGTCACTACCACGTGTCCTGCTGCAGAAACACAACGATGACATGGGACTTTTGTGTACTTAGATTGTAGATCACGGGGAGATGTTGATAAGTGGCCCGCGCGCACTTAGCGGCTCTAAAAGGACTTGCAGATATGGACTGCTTTAGATAAGATATATTGGACCTGTAGATTAGATTATATGATCTGTACAATCTCGGACTTCTTAGCTTATCTATGACATCATGTACAATGACATCATGTAGAACACTCTGGACTTTTCATTGTACTCTTCCCTTTGTTCTCTTTGCAGCGTTATCTTTATTGTGATGTCATTATGATATCACTTACTTCTAGACTCTCCTTGTACTTTCTGACCTTGTTCTCAGAACGTCCACTCCTTTGTCCGTTTGTAGAACAATAACTGTCTTGTAGTACGTGACTAGTGTTACATCCCTTGTATAGTGTCACTCCCAGAAAGTGTATAAGTAGAGTAGCATGTACGCTCCTGGTCCACATCAGTTCTCACTGTTTGTGTGCCAGGTAAGCTCCCTTCCCTCAATGTATATTATCAGTTCTCACTGTTTGTGTGCCAGACTCCCTGCTTTACTTGCAAGATCCCCTGTTACACCTCTGCTTCCAGCTACCTTCCATATCTCACCACAGTCCTCTTGTCCACTGTGAGTATGGTCTTTATGTATGCTGTTCATCAAATCATAGATCAAAATTCTTACGGACCAGACTGAAATGACCTAATTGCACAGGAAAGGGGCAGTTAAGATTCCAACGTTCAGTGGGTGAACAGCGGAAATACCATACCATTTGAGTTAAGGATAACAAATACCTGATGACTCATCATTTAAGTAAAGTTCTGGCCATGTGAGACTGGTAGAACAGGTACATACGGTTTTGGGGACCTCTGCAGCCACAACGATAATGAGCCATGACAGCCCCTGCCGGTGTCCGGTGCACAATACTACTTCAAATACCAATAAGGATAGAGTGCAGATGACAACATACCTGGTAATGGAGGAAATGCCAGAGACCATGCATACTGTCTCGGTGGTGTCGCAAACCTAAGAACATTAGAATAATTAAAACCAGGTCTTGCCCAAGTGTAATGATGACTGTCGTTGTCTGATCAGTCCTAGTAATATGGCAGGTTTCTTGGTCTGTGCTCCAGGTAGCCTCAGACTACAAAAAAGTGACTTAGTAAAAGCGCGTCTCTAGCCAGTTAAAATACAGTACCCATATTATGTCTGTGATCCTTGGGTATTAGCTTCTGTTAGGCAGGAGTTGCGAGAACGAAAACGTACTGCGAATATAGAACGTGATATTGGCAAGCCAAGTGGCAAATGCAATTGTACAAACAATCCGATTCTTCTCCCAGATGGCGATGCTGTGCCAGTGGAAATTTCAGTCTGAATCAATGAAGATGGGACAAGTACACTCACACATGCAATAAGATGAGTGCTGATGCAAACACAAGGGACAAATACATGAAGAACTGAAAAAGTAAGTTAAATCGAGAGGAGTAGAGTGCGACCAGTAGACTCACGAAGCAGAGAACCAACCACACCTGTAAAAAAGAAAAGGGGGGGGTTACCACATCAGCCAACCAATGAAACAGGCACATCACATACCCTACAGTTTATGGGGGTTGTGGCACCAAAACTGACGAAGGCCATGATAATGGCAAACAAGGCCGAAATATGACAGCCGGAATATAGCTGTGGTCAAGCATGCTGTCAGTCAGCTGCTGACTAGTAAGATGTTGTGGTAGGACTTACCCAAATAGACCATCGATAGGCCCGCTGTAACGTTACAGTAGGAACGTTCAGCTTGGCGTGAGCAAGTCTGGTCTTTCTATGTCAATGAGCGAGGGTTCAGCCAATAATGGCAAGGTTTAAGTGGTTAACAAGGATCTCAGAGTATGACACAATACTCAAGATGTGAGAGGGGTTCAGGGGTTCAAGAGGTTCGACGGTTCAGCAGAGAGTTACCCCAAGGGAATGGGAAAACAATGTATACTGTGATGGTAAAGAAGTCAAGTCTAAGGATACAAGCTACCTAGGGCCACGACTTATATAGAAAGAGGTTTGTTTGTGCAGAACAAACAAATGGCGCAATCTGCAGCAAGCGTGGGAAGAAAGTACAGCAATCCGCAGCAGGCACGGGAAAAGGAAGAAGAGGTGCACAGCTATCCACAGTAAGTGTGAGAAGAAGTAAGGATATAAAAGGCAAGTGAGACATGTCTCAAAGTTAAAAATAGAAATGAGACACCTGCCATAAAAGGGTGCATTTAGCCCAAGTATAGTAGTAATAAAGACTTATAAGGACAATGAGTGTCTCATTGTCTCACTTTGCACTAGGAGAGAATCTTAAGGCTCCTAGTGCGCAGCAAGTCCAAAAAAGGGAAAGCCAAGAAAGGAAAGACTTTCCCGTGAACGCAAATGTAAGTAAGAAACTAAGGTAAAGCCAAAAACAAGTCCAGTCTGTAACACCTGCCTCTTTGTGATCACCTGCCATTCGAACCAAAGCGACATGAAAAATTCGCATCTTCCAAGTTGCAGGTCACAGTTATTCTAGATCGAATGGGGGGGTATTCGGCACTCACATGTAGATTCCTCCCATTAGGTAGAGGACTTTAATAAGAGTCGTTGCAAAACCATTGGGTTGCAGGAACTTGGGAATAAAAAAGTTGGTGGACATGCTAGAGAAAACTGTCAAGTGCACCCCCAGGTTAAATTTGGGCGGAGGATGGGATGTCTGACAGAACGATGATCATAATATTGCACTCACAAAACTAAAGCCAGTCGTCCTAGCCATACCGCCATACCAGTCTGCGTGCAGTCTGCTTACCTGCCACTTCTCTCTAGTCTGCACCGGTGTTGTCAGCCAGAATACAAGCAAGACACTGTTGGAATGTTGCTAGGGTGTGAGGGACAGCAGAGTCAAAGAACTGAGTTAAAATTACTACTTATCTCGGATTGGGGAATCATAATGCTCAGTTTGGCTGGCATTAACCAGACAGTGTTTCGGATCCTTGCCACATCTGAGTAGTCAATTCATTGGAAAACTGAATGAAATTTAAATGAGCCAACATCTCAGATACTTCATATGCCATGTCCCCGTACCCACCACTCTAGAGTCAAAGGAGGGAGGACTCAGAGAGACACAGGGAAAGCTGGGAAGCTACTGGCTGCTGAAGATCCGCCACCACTTGCACTCTAGAATGTTGTATGGTCCTTGTGCACACATGCCTCAAGTGCACTACCGACAGTGAGATCCACATCAATAGGCCCTTCATGTCCCGATTACAGTGTAGGGCTGAGATTGAATAGCATCCAAATCAGCAGTGCTTGTTGTAAGCCTCTTTTTTTGTTTTATATTTTATTTCATTCCCACTTTGTCACGTGCTCACCCTGTCTTCTTTCACCACTCAACAGGGAACATTACACAGTTGAACATGGTCTCGATGTGCATTTTTCTCCACATGTACTCATGAAGTCTGTCTCGAATGTTGATTGTCACACAGCTAGATGGCCATGTACTAGAACAGGCAAGCAGTACGTCGGCTATTCCACGTTTTCTTGGAGATGGGCTGGGGAAAGCATGTCCATCGCTCGCTCTATGTTGACCTCGAGCCAGGTGATGGACAAGATCTGTTGACTCACGGACAACTGCACTGGCATCCAGGGCTTCTTTGTTTTCAACTCCTTCAGCAGCGGTACTAGCTCTGGCTTCGGTGCCCTCCTTCTCGAACATCTCAGATTATGGCAAGAAATCTAAGCTTGAGTTCCGCGTATACCCTGCACTGCACTTGTCTTCCTCTGTGGTTGAACTGTATAACTCTGAGTCGGTGCTCACCCCACACAATTCTCAAACACACAAGTTGCTCGTTCGTGGTGTGTTTCTTTTCAGCTCGAGTTGTCTCATCCATCACAGCATCGCTGCACTGTGGTGGCTTTTCCCCTCCACTATGCATACTGACATCAATTCCAAGTTTCAGACCTTCCCATTACCGCTGTATTGCACAACCCACAACCATGGCCGGCCATTGGCCTCTGATACTGCCACCTCAGTGACTGTCACATCGCCAATATTAGCTGTAAGTCCCTTGAACCCACTCACCCACCACTCCTTCCACTGATCATCATCCTCACATTGGCACCATTACCAATGCTGCCACCAGCTCCACTGTCGCATGTGGACTCCAAGCTGCTGCCTGCCACTTCCTGGGCCAATCTGAGCCCTGCACAGTGACGTGGCCACGGCTGGGGTGTGCATTAGCACAAGCCACAAGCTGCAACAAGTGCAACGAGGGCAGTGGTGGGTGAGCATTGTGGCAGCAGGGCCAGGCGGTGAAGACTAGGACCACAACAACGTGACTCCGACAACAGTGGCTGTGGAGCCTAAAAAGCAATCTCGTTTGCGTGATGATCAATGTATTTATTTACATAGTATGCATCGAATGTGTCTAATGAAAATGTGAAATGAAAGTCCTGGGGTATTCTATGGGTCCCAAATGCAGGAATTAGATGGGCAGCATGTAGGAATGAGTCCAAGTGAACTACGGAACGCTCCTGTCTCCCACACACGATGTCAGGGCGAACAACCCACATCCCCATTACAGGGTCCAGTCCTACCTTTTGAACCACTCCACAAGAGCAAATGGGTAATATGTGCCATCGTATTCAAATGAGAAGAAGAGAAAAACTCTTACGACACCCATCCCTCTCATCCTGGGCTCATTGTCATCATCAACAATAAATGCACAGTTCGCATCTTGGCATTGGGCCTCTCCATGATGGCGTTGATCGGATGCGCTTGTGTTGCATTCCATGAGCACCACTTGGGTCACTTGGGGCATGGAACGTTGTGACTGCTGAGTGAAACACAGATATTGTGTTGTCGATTGGAGGGACATAGTCTACTTCAGTATTGAGCTGGTGAGCAAGTGCCACCTGCATCAAGAAATGTAAATTGGGTTCATCTATGTGTCGAGAGAGACCATCGATATCCTGGGGATACTGGTGTGCTTCTCAGAATCAGGGAACGAATATTTGGCTCAACAGAACGGTGACTTACCACACCTCTGGGCTAAGTTGACATGACCCATTACGAACTTTGCACCCTCCACAGGGCCCTCGTCTTCGCCTTCACTTTCATTGCCATCAGGTCTTGACTGGTTTGGCATGTGCTGATGTGTATCTGGGAGGGGTGTGCCTGGCCGGTAACATTCCCCAGTTCAGCGAAATTGCTGCGCATAGCAGCAAGTTTGTCGAGGCGCTGGTTGGTCAGTAACATTTGACCCAGCTGCCTCAAAGCGATTGGAATGGCGCCAGGGCCTCTTCACTGCTGTGATGTGACGGGACTCTGTGATAGAAGTACAAAGTCCACCCGGTGTGCACTGAAGTCTTCCACCTGCCGCCGGTAATGGACCAGAGAATGTTGCCTTGGAAGAGAAAACCCTGCAGGCCACACACCCAAGGTACGAAAGACTTCACGCAAGTCCGAAAATCTTCTCAAGGCTGGCTGTCAAAGTCATCCAGCGCCTTATTATTGATGTCATGACGGCGAGCAATGTAGCATGCATCAAGGAATGCGACCATGCACCTGACCATATTGTCAGGTACATAACCCACAATGGCAGGCAGATACACCTGTTGTTACGCCACTACAGGGGTGTGTAGTACGACCTGTACCAAGTCAGTTAAGTCACGGTAGTGCAAGCTCTAAGGCTCGGCTTCAGTAGAAGGATGCACAAGGATCACAAGGACAATGGTCACTTGGATCGTAGAGGGAGGCTAAGATGCGAAGGTCTAGCAGAGGCTCGGGGAGTTCTTGAGACAGGGTGTTACGCCCTAGCAGGGGCGTGGGTTCTAAAGGTTCTGAATCACACAAGTATCAAGCGAAGACCTCTGTTGTCTTGTTGCTATGAAATACAAGTGATAAAAGTGTGGCACAAAGTGCAGCACTACTCTGTAACGTAGGACTCCTCGTCCGAAGTGTCTAACACTTCTCTACACTTGATCTTGCTAGTGCACAGAGTATAACAGGTGTGACGCGTTGATATAGTTCAACTGCAAAGACTTCGAAGTGTCCTGGTTAGGGACTGAGGTAGGGGATGCACAAGAAGAGAGGGATAAGGCGAGGTCACACCAAAGTACGAAGGCAAGGTTGCTAGATTGCAAACGAAGCCAAGTCTGGCTTCCTACGGTCTATGGTACAGGTTTATATAGGACGAGGTTCCAAACAACATGAACACAAGTCCACACAACATCAAAGAGACTAAACGGAGTAAACAGAAGTTCGGATCAAAGAAACAGCGCTACTAATCGCAATAGCTCCTTTGGTAACAAGGTATAGTACAGAAGGGGAAAGGCAAGGTGGAAACATACTGTGATTGAGGTCCGAAGCGTCGGATCATAACATGAGCCCCTCTCTAAGTCAACTCTCCCTAGAGTGCTTCGAAGTCCATCAGGTCATAGACATCGTTGTCTACATCGTTGGAGGGGGTGTTTTCGCGAGGGAGGGGGCAGCGATGTTGGCGAAGGAAGTTGAAGGGGCCATAGGTCCCGCACTTGCGACAGTTTTCATACTTGGGGCATTTGATTTCTTCATGGCTGTTGCTGGTGAAACACTTGCCACACCACTGAGTGCGTTCTTCTGGGGCTGGCCAAAGGCACTGGTAGGGGAAGTGGTCAGTGCTAGAACACCTCCAGCAAAACTTCTGTTTTTGAGGGCAAGCGAAGGAGAGGTGGTCTTCGGACTGGCACCTGTAGCAAAGTCGGATGGTACCAGTCCCCTTCTTGTTGGACCTGCGCTTGCGCCTCTTCTTCCTTTCTGCAGAGGGACTAGGTCCTTCTGGTTCGTCGTGGAGCTCTGGCATGGAGTGGTAACGAGGTGGGGCAGGGGGAGGAATGTGGTGGACCCCAAAGGGGTGAGTTTCTTCTTCCGGAGGAGGTGGGTGTAGTGCAAGCCATCGGTCTGCAATCCGGACATAGGCCTTGTGCTCTTGTAGCCTCCTTCGGGTGCTGGTTAGTTGCATGTCCATGTTGAGGAGGTGCCTTTTGAGGGGCTCCATCGTCTTGTACAGGCCTTCAATCTCCTTTCGGAGGGCCTTCTGGTTTCGCAAGAGTCGGCGGGTCCTGGCGATTTCTGCTGTGAGGCGGTCATCTTTCAGGTCTTCCAGGACTTCGTCGACTTGTCCGGCTGTGGAAGAAGCTTCGTCCAAGTTCTGCATCTGAGCTGGGGTGATAGGAGGAGCTGGATTGTGGGGGTCGTCGTCTCTGGGGAGGAGGAAGAGGGGGAGGCCATAGTGGGGAAGGTTCTTGCCCATGGTGCCGATGACATCTTCTTTGTTCTCGCTGATCTTGATCCATTTAGCATCCTTTCGGATGTATGAGGTTGGGTCAGCATCGTCAGGGATGAGGAAGTGCACATAGCGGCTGCTCCAGGGGTCATTCAAGAAGAAGGGGTAGCCAGGGTCGTCGTCTTCTTCAGCAGTGATGTGCATCCTTTCATAGTTAATGGGGAGTGCGTCCATGATTGGGTCGTTGATTATTTCGCTGAGACGGGCCATGGTTACTCTAGGATCAGGGGGGGAGGTGGTAGGTCGGTGTATCTCGGGAGTAGGGGGAGCTGTGTGTCCAGGAGGGGGAACGCGAAGGGCTATTCCTCCTCCTTCTGTTTCTATGACGCTGGGCATGGTGGGATCGATGGGTTGTGGTTCCTGGATGAGTGCAGGCAAGGAGGGGGGTCGTGCTGGGAAGGGAGAATAGCCAGAGGAGGGTGTGACAGAGGGTGTTTCGTCAAAGGAGCCTCTTTCCATGGCACGAGCAACAAGACGTTCTACAGAGGAGGAGCGAGAGGGCATGGTGAAGCTAGTGGGGAAGGTGGTTGCTGTTCGTACTGTTACTTCCTTTCGTTTTAACCATTGCTTTGCTCCTTCGCTTCTGGGGTTGCTTTCAAAGTGTTCCTGGATAAGTTCTGGGGCGTTGAGGTTCTTTTCTGGTTCCCAACTGTTGTGTGCATCGGAGTATCCCTTCCACTTGATTAGGAACTGTAACTGGTTCCTGTGGCGTCTTGTTTCTAGTATTTTCTCGACTTCCCACTCCTGTTCTCCATCTACTAGATCTGGGGGTGGTTCCGTAAAGTTCTTTCCATGTATGGAGGTTTCTTTGTACGGCATCAGGAGGGACGCATGGAATACTGGGTGGATCCGCCACTGATGGGGAAGTTTCAGGGCATATGTGGTGGCGGAGATCTTCTTTGTGACCCTGAAGGGTCCATATCTTTTTGGGGCTAACTTGAAACTAGGGTGCGTTGTTTTCAAGTTCCTGGCATCCAGCCACACACTATCTCCTTCTGTGTGTTGTTCGAAGCGAGAGGATCCTTTGTAGAGTGACTGTGCATGGGTAATTGCTGCTTGGGCAGTCCTTCTGGCTTCCTGGATTCGCTCCAATCTTTCTTGTGTTCCTGGTACTGTGGTCGTTCTTTCTGGTTGGTGTACTCTTGGGATGTATCCAAGGATTAATTCGTAGGGTGCCTTTTTAGTGGTTGCGCTTGGCCAGGAGTTGTGGGTGTACTGTGCCAGTGGTAGTAGCTCCGTCCAATTGTCTTGTTGATGGTTTATGAACATTCGGAGGTACTGCTCTAACCACTGGTTCGTTCGCTCTGATTGTCCATCTGTTTGTGGGTGGTATGCTGTGCTGATGTTTTGTTCTATGTCAAGCACTCTGCACAGTTCTTTGATGAACTTCGCTGTGAATCTGGGGTCTCTGTCGGAGATGACCCTTCTTGGTAGTCCATAGTGTGGCAGGACAGTTTTGGCATAGAGTTTTGCCACTCCTTCTGCGTCTATTGTCTCGCTGCATGGGATAAAGAAGGCTGCTTTGGAACAGTCATGATCCGTGATGGTGAGAATTGTGTCATTGTCTTCTGATTGGGGTAGCTTTGTGATGAAGTCTAGAGCGATGGTTTCAAAAGGGAGTGCTTCTGGGTTAGTCTTGATGGGGAATATCGGTGGTTTCGGGTTCCCAGGGAAGTTCTTGTTTGATTGGCATGTGGCACAGCCCTTTACATATGCGGATATGTCGTCTTTCATGTTTGGCCACCAAAAGTCTTGTGACACTAACCACAAGGTCTTTGTTATTCCGGGGTGTCCAGCTGTTTTTGTATCGTGAAACAGGGAAATTACCCCCCTCTTTAGCGGTGTGTTGTCCACAACCACCAGTTTGTCACCTCTCCACCAGTGTTTGCCTTGTTTTACTAGGTGGAAGGGGGCGGCCCACTCGTCCAGAGTGTCTTGGTGGTCTAATTGGTGTGCCATGACTCGGTCATCTATCCTTATGGAGAGAGCGGAGTTTGCGAAGATGGTTGGGGTCAGGACCACTACATCAGTGTTATCCCCTGCTCCGGTGTCGTGGTCAGGGCGTCTTGACAGGGCATCAGCATGGTTTTGGGGTCCGGGTTTGTGGTGAAGTTTGATGTGATAGTCTGCAAGTCTGGGGATGTAACGCGCCACTCTCCTATTGATTTGTCGAGGGTGGCGATAATATTCTAGGTTTTTGTGGTCTGTAAACACTGTGATTTCGTGGGGGGACCCTAAAAGAAGGTGTCTCCAGTGTTCCAGTCCTCTGATTACTGCCAGGAGTTCCCTGTCATGGATGTCATAGTTGCGCTCCGCTTCTGAAAAGGATTTGGAGAAGTATCCCACAGCTTGTGGTTTGTTTCGGCTGTCTCTTTGTGTTAAGATTGCCCCTGTGGCGAAAGCGGAGGCATCTACTTCTAGTTCGAAAGGTTTGTCCATATCTGGTTGACATAAGATGGGGTCTTTGCACACAAGCGTGATGAGAGCTTCTAAGGCTTCTGCTGCTTCCTTTGTCCATCTGAAGGGTCCTTCTGACGTCTTTATTGTGTCCGTGATGGGTCTTGCTAAGTGAGCGAAGTTGGGGATGAAGGGTCGCTGATAACTTAGTGTTCCCAACACACTTCTTGCTTGTTTGACTGACTTAATGTCTCTTGGCCAGTCTTTTAGTCCTTCTACTTTCTTTGGGTCGATTTTGATTTGGGACCCATCGATGACAATGCCTAGGTAGTGGATCTTTCTTTGTTCGAACACGCATTTCGACGCTTTGAGGAAATAAGATTCCTTTTCACAGATTTCCAAGAACTCGTGTACAATTTGTCTGTGGCGTTCTGTATCTTCTTCTGTGGCTATCAGGACATCGTCCATGTACACAAATAGCTCTCTTGGGTATTTGTCCATAAGTGGTCGAAGTATTCTGCTCATGGTTCTTGCAAAGGTGGCTGGTGCATTTGTGAGGCCGAAGGTCATGACTCGAGGGATGAACAGCCCCCTTGGTGTCTTGAAGGCTGCCTTCCACTGGTCTTCTTCTTTTATGCAGATGTTATGGTACCCCCATCTGATATCGAACTTTGAGAACAGTGTTTTCCCATTTAAGTTGGTCAGGATGTCGGAGATGAGGGGTAGTGGGTAAGTGTCTTTTATCGTCCAGGTGTTTAGGGGTCTGTAGTCCAGGATAGGACGCAACCCTCCGTCTGTTTTCTTTCTGAAGAAGAAGGAGGAAGCGTAGGGGGAGCTTCCTTCATAGATGTATCCTTTTGCTATGTTTTCGTCAAGATATGCCTTCAACTCCTTGTCTTCTTCTGGAGTCAAGGGGTAGATTTTGCAGTTGATCTTGTTGGGTGCATCTGGTCGCAATGTGATGGGATGGTCTTCTTCTCTTTCTGGGGGAAAGCGCTGTGCTTCTTCATCTGAGAATACCTTGTTGTGGCGCTGGTATTCTTCTGGGATTGCAGTTTCTTTTACTGGGTCAAAGGTTGTTTTGGTTGCTGCCGCTTTTGCTTCTTGGTGTCGCTTTCTTCGGAAGCGGTACCCTCCTGTCAGGATGGTGATGGCTTCTCCTTTCAGCTCTTGTTTCTTCCAGTCTATGTCTGGGTTTTCGTGTTCAAACCAGGGGTATCCAAAGATCATTCTGTCTTCTCCTAGGCTAGTTACGAAAAACTGGAAAGGAGTTTCTTCTTCTCCTCTTTTTATCCATAGCTGGCATGTTTCTGTCATGGTGCCATCTTTGTTTAGCGATCCATCTACATTTCGGACCAATCTGGGTGGTTTCAGAGGAGTGGTTCCTAGTCCAAGTTTTTGGATTAGGTTTCGGTCGATTAGGTTGTCTGTTGCACCGCTGTCTAGCAGCACATTTATGCGAGCTTCTTTGTAGTAAAGGCGAACGAGGACTTTGATTGTCATAGCACTATCGCGAACACTATACATTGAGTTGGCCTCCCTGTCAGCTCTCACAGGTCGGCATCGCAAAAATCCTGATCTAAGGCATAGTAGCGTCTCTTTTCATCCTCAGTCATGCCTTGGACGAGTGCATGGGCTTGTCGGACTTTATCTTCGGTTGTGGTAGCAGCCACCGATGAGGTGCTTGCTTCTGGGGTGTATGGGGGTGCAGTGTCCGCTTCTTGAGTGTCTGTGGCTCTGGCTTTGGTTTGGTTGGTGGTGTTTTGTCGTTGACAGTTCCTTGCCATATGTCCTTGTTGTCTACATTTGAAGCAGCGTCCTTCTTTCATGAGGGCTTTCTTTTCTTCTTCAGTAAGCTTCTTAAAGGGGGTGGAGGTGGTGGCATCTACATCCATCGCGTTTGGGTCTCGCTTTGGTCGTCCTTGGTGGACATTCTGGGTTGGCCCTGGGTTTCTATTCCCTGGTCTGGCTTTTAGCAGCTTCCAGCGTTGGTGTTCTGCTCTGGCAGCGGTTTGCCACTCGTCCATGGTGTTTGGGATGGTGGTTCGCATAAGGCAAGCACGATACAGCCCTGTGGGTAGTCCTCTTTTAAAGAATTCCACCGTTCCAGGGGCATCTCTTGCCCATCCTGCTATTCCTGCAAGGTGTTCGAAGTCGAGGATGTAACTGTCCAGCGCTCCACCTTGCATCGTCAGACTGATGAGCTTCTGGTAGGCTCTTTCTTTGTTTAGAGTGTCGGTCCAGTCTCTGTCGAAGCTGTCGAGAAAACCGTCCCAAAGATCTTTGCTGTTTTTGGTGAGGGCTTTGGTGGGGTCTGCTAGTGCCGCTTCCATGTCATCTTCGGTTTGGTTGACCCACAGCTGTACACCAGGTCCTTTGAACATTGTAAGGGCGAATAGTACTCGTGCATAAGGTTCTTTGATGAGTTCATTCTCGCTATTTAACTTGATGTATCGTAGTAGTTCTCTTTTGAACTGACCACTCTCTGTTCTGTCTCCGGTGAACGGAGTAGGAGGTGCTCCTTTGAGTCCCCCTGAGCTCGTTGTTGGTGTTCCTCCTGTTCCGGTGCTTGAGCCGGTACCTGTGCCAGTGCCTGTGGCGTTTATGGCTGACATGATAAGTGTTGGCTGTGGTGTGATGGGGATCTGGGGTGGTTCGACTGGGGAGGGCAATCTGATTGGTGGTAGTGGGGCTGGGAATCCTTCTTCCGCTGGGGATGGTTCTATCCAGATGGGGATAGTGGGGCTGGCTTGTGACGAAGCTTGTGTGGGTACTGTGATGTCTAGGCGGTGTTCTGAGGAATGGGATAGTTCTGAGTGTGATTCCGCTTCGTCTGAGCTGGGTTCTTCTGATGATGAGTCTTGTTGTAGTCTGTATGTTCCCCTAGTGTTTCTTGGTGCTGAGGATGATTGTTGGGTGGGTGTTTCTGGGTTCTGTTCGTCTTCTTCGTTCCACCAGCCTAGTCCTTCAGCAAATCTGTGTGGTGTGATGTTTATGGCTCTGGTGTGGTATGTATTTTGAAAGTATCGGAGGATGTACCAGTTGTTGTTGATGAATTCCACTGGCCTGAGTTCGCCTTTGATGAGGCACTTGTAACAAGGTGGTCTGCCTGATGTTGTGGCCCAGCGAGCTCCTTTTCCTAGTTGACTGCTTTTAACGTGGTGTGGGAGGTCGTCTTGTGTTCTGGTTGTGACTGGGGTCCAATCGTTGTCTGATTCAAAGGTGACACTGATGCTAGCCACGATTGTGGTCTGTCTTGGGTGCTGATTTGTGATGGCTGAAGCGGCCTCTTGTGTCAAGGAGGATCCGTCGCCCGGCTATGCCGTTGTTTCTGGGTTCTGTGGAGTGTCTGGTTGTTGGCTGATGCGTCCTCTTGGATCGTCGCCCACTCTGCTGTGTGGCAGTAGTGTCTTGGGTGTGTTGGGAGTTGTAGACTTGGCTTATGTTACGCCCTAGCAGGGGCGTGGGTTCTAAAGGTTCTGAATCACACAAGTATCAAGCGAAGACCTCTGTTGTCTTGTTGCTATGAAATACAAGTGATAAAAGTGTGGCACAAAGTGCAGCACTACTCTGTAACGTAGGACTCCTCGTCCGAAGTGTCTAACACTTCTCTACACTTGATCTTGCTAGTGCACAGAGTATAACAGGTGTGACGCGTTGATATAGTTCAACTGCAAAGACTTCGAAGTGTCCTGGTTAGGGACTGAGGTAGGGGATGCACAAGAAGAGAGGGATAAGGCGAGGTCACACCAAAGTACGAAGGCAAGGTTGCTAGATTGCAAACGAAGCCAAGTCTGGCTTCCTACGGTCTATGGTACAGGTTTATATAGGACGAGGTTCCAAACAACATGAACACAAGTCCACACAACATCAAAGAGACTAAACGGAGTAAACAGAAGTTCGGATCAAAGAAACAGCGCTACTAATCGCAATAGCTCCTTTGGTAACAAGGTATAGTACAGAAGGGGAAAGGCAAGGTGGAAACATACTGTGATTGAGGTCCGAAGCGTCAGATCATAACACAGGGGAAGGCACGAAGGCGTCCATCTTAGACAAGTGTAGTATTTACACAAGAAGTCTAGTCTACCATACAAGCTAGATATGACTAGGGTTAAATAGGGAGTACGTTGTATGGCTACTACAAACAGATGGCGCCATCGCCTGGTCAAGGAATAAAGAGATAGACATAGTGGGAACAAGGCATGGATATCACAGATGAAGACGAATCACGCGGGATCGCGTGTGAACAGGAACAAGTTGGAAACTAGCACATGTCGAACTTTATCAGAAGGAAACATTGATAAGTAGGGCGCGTGATAGGAACCGGGTAATCGTAAAGTCTGTGTACTTGTACAGGGCTCGTATAGTATGGGGAAGGGGATAGCAGTATGGGAAAAAGATGAGTCCAAGGAAAATCGTAACATTACCCCCCATCTTGGCCTGAAGACGCCTCGACTTCAGCTCTCCGGGTCGACGAGATCCTAGATGTCAGCATCAAGGTCGTTCTCTGGCCATGGAGAAATGTCCAGTCGACAGTGATGGGTTTTGAGAAAGAAAAGGGGTCCGTGAGCACCACACTTGCGGCACATTTCATACTGAGGGCACCGAATTTCATCATGGTTGGCGTTGGTAGTGAAACACTGCCCACACCATCTTCCTTGTGTGTCGGCAGTGATGGTTGGTGGATTTGGTACCATGAAGGAGGTGGTAGCCTCAGTGGATATCAATTGGTGTATATGCTCTTCTGCCTGATGAGTGGTGATGACTTTGGCGACCATTTCTGTGTGGCAGAATATGCACCGATGGGATTGGTGCTCTTGACTCTGGCAATGTCAACATGCTGGTCTGGGTCTGGTGGGGCAGTCGCGCACTAGGTGGTGAGGACTGTTACAATGGTAACAGCATCGGCGATGGGGTTTGTCGGCGAGGCGGGGGAATTCGAGTGGTCCTCCGCGTCGGGGGGCGAACAGGATGGCATATCGTGAATGTTGTAGGGGGGCTGGGAGTGCTGTCATATGAGCATACTCATCTGCTATCGTACTAAGGGCTCCGGCGTATTGCAGGCGTCTTTTGGTACTGGCCAGCATTAGATCCACTGTCAACCACTCAGCTCAAAGTCTGCAAGTGTCTTCCTCTAGTTTTCGTACTTCTCATCTAGCTCCTTCAGTGCCAGGAGTCCTGTGTGCAACCTAGTGACCTCTGCCGTGATATGTGGGGAGTTGAGCTCAATAAGTGTCTTGTCTAGGGCACAGGCTCGAATGTCGTGAGGGTTGAAAAACTGTAGCTGTTCTGCTGTGAAAGGGGGGGCCGAGATGTTGGGTCTGAGAGTTGAGAGGTAAACCCCCTCTCTGTAGTGCGGTTGCCTAGCACCCATCGTCCCTACTACCTCGGTGAATCCTTTGCAATAGTAGATATACTTCGCAGTGTTGGATCCGCCATCAGGTAGTGGGATCTGTAACGGGAAGTACTTTGGCATTCCCGGGAGGTTTGGAAAGAAGGGTGCACCTGGGTTGTCAGTGTCTTCAGGGGGGGAGTTGGGTTGGTTATAGTCGATGGGAGTGTGAACACAAACTTGGGTGAATGGTTCTAAAGGTGGTGGGGGAGTGGAGGATGGGGATGATGGTGGTGACAGTACTTGTGGTTCAGGTGGCAGTGTGGGTTGTTGATGAGGAGGGGGTGTTGGTGAATATTGTCCCTCTTCGGGTGTCAAGGGAGTAAGCTCCCCTGGTTCTCGCTCTGGGGAACGAGGTTCGATGAGGACAGGGTCGATGGTTATGGTAGATCGGGGGGATTGGGGCATAGACAGTGGTGGTGACAGGCGCAGGATGTCGGAGATGTCGATGGTAACAATCCCTCATTCGAGGGTGGCTTCGAGTTGGGGGTTGCTGAGGACGTTGACGAGGGTGGTGTTGGATACTGGGGTGTCTGTCATCATGCTATTGCTGAGGGAGTTCGGTCGGAGGGTGTCACGATCACGTGACATCACGGTGTACGGAGTGACGTCCGTTGTGAGTTCGTGGCGGAGAGGATTCGGTGTTGAAGTTAAGTTAAAGGGCTTAGCGAGCCAAAAGGGGAGTGGGCGGGATCGAAGGTGGCAGGACGTGGCGAGGTGACGGCGGGCTGGAGTCCGAAGTTGATAGTTCGGGCACTAGCAGATGGCTAAGATGAAAGCGAGGTCGAGGATTATGGCTTTGGGCGACAGCTGACTGGAAGACCGAGTGTAGCGGCTTGGCTGACAATGACAAAGGCGACGGCGAAGGTAGGCCGTGGCGAAGTGACGGTGGACTGGAGTCTGAAATTGACGACTCGGATGTTGAAGATGATAGCTGCTTGTTGCGAGGGCTTCGGACTAGCGCGGCGAGGATTAAAACTTAGAGGCAGACAAAGGAAGAGAAGAGGTGAACAACGGTTCATTCCTGAGTCAGAGAGAGCGTCTTAAATACATGGAAGCCAGTATGCGACGCGATCTGAGGCTAAGTCGAATGTATAGTGCGAGTAATGGTAGGGGGACAGAGGGGAAACAGAATGGACGGTGAACAGGACGACGAACGAAAGTGGCACAGGTACGAGCTAGCAGGGGATATGGGCGCGACCATGAGGAGAGCACCCTCCTGAATCTAAGTAAAAGGAAGCGAGCATAGGAGACAAGAGACAATAGAAAATCGTGACGCTATGACGCACGACAATGGGAATCCTTCTCCGACTCCAACGGTGGCGCAGAGGCTCGCGCGATTTTCAACGGCGTCTTGTGAGCGGGTAGGAGAACTGACCAGGTGGATCGGCGGGAGACAAAGGGTGGAGACATAGGTTAGTGGAGTGAAAAAGGAGTGTTGACAGGTTGAAAGAAATCGACTATGATTGACGCGGGAATGAGCGATGCGAAGAAAGGATGGGTCGGGCTGATGTTTGAGGCATGAGGCCTGGTGGCGATCTGCGGGTGTCCGGGGTCAGACAGGGCAGCGGCGACGACGTGAGGGAATAGAGGGATGACGAGACGGAAAAGATTGAAACAGAGACGATGCGGCAAGGGTTGGATTATGAGTAGTATTAGCGTATGAGAGGGGGAATAAGGAAACGATGAGAACGAGGTCGGAAGGGACGGAGAGCGAAATATGCAAACGGCGACGATTTGACTTGAAATCCGGTGGCTGCAGTGGCTGAAGGATTTAGTTAACCGAGTATGGCCGAAACTAGCGAAAATAGACGTATTCGGGCCCAGAGCCCGAGGTATCCTTACAACGGTCATGCGTCACAAATGCCAGTGAACAAGTATTGCGAAAGACTGACTCAGAGTTTCAGAAGTAGCATGCCTTATGGTGTTACCATGTATGTGTCATAGAAAACAGCCACGTAAACCCCAGTATTGTATGAGTATAAGAGTAGTTGAGTAGCCAAGTAGATAACTTGTCTACTCTTAGTCCTTTGAATCTTAGCCTTGCCTTGTCTTGCCCACTGAACCATTGTCTGACTCCCGCTCTCATGTGATAGCCTTTGGCTTGAGCCACGATACCCCCAACTTGTACTTGATCGTTGATCAAGTCTCGACATCTCTCTTGCTCTTGTCTTGAGCCCGGAACTTGCAGGTCACGAACAGTCTGCTGGAACCGTGACAGAGGGTCCTTTTTTCTTATACCTTTTGTCCAGCCCCTTCGGTGGATGGGTATAATCGGTAATAGTCTCTGATTGCGTCTCTAGCATGTGTCAGGTTGGCCGCAGGTTCCCATGTGTTGTCACTCGTGGGGAATCCCTTCCACTTAACTAGGAAGTGGAGCTTACACCCTCGTCCTTGTGCCTGGGTGTCTTCGATGCGTTCCACTTCATACTCCTCTTCTCCATTGATAAGGTCGGGTGGAGGCCGGGTGAAGTTCGTTCCATGTATTTCCGTTTCCTTATATGGTGTGAGAAGGTTCGCATGGAATACAGGGTGGATCTTCCATGTTGTGGGGAGTTTGAGTTTGTAGGAAACATCTGATAGAACCTTCGTTAATTCGAATGGTCCATGTCTTTTTGGAGCGAGTTTACTTGTGGGGTAGAAGGTACAGAGGTTCGTTCCTTCTAGCCATACTTGGTCTCCTTGTTGATAAGGTGTGAATTTCGTCTTGCCTCGTTGCATCATGAGGTGTTGCGCGTGTTTAATGCTGTCCTGGGCATGTTGTCTGAGAATCAGTAGCTCTTCTAATCTTTGGTCTACCACTGGGCAGTTCGACAGTTTGGGATTCCAGGTTGTCCGTGGTTCCCATCCCATAAGGAGTGAGAATGGGGAGTGTTTGGTCGTGGCATTCATCCAAGAATTGTGCGCGAATTGTGCCATAGGCAGAACTTCCGCCCAATTGTCTTGCCTTACGTTGCACCAGTGTCGTAAGTATTGTTCCAGCCATTGGCTGGTGCGTTCTGACTGGCCATCAGTCTGGGGGTGATATGCCAACGATATGTTTTGTTGTATCCCTAGGGTGTTACACAGCTGCCTCATAAAGGTGGATGCGAATCTGGGGTCTCGGTCAGATATAATTTTTCGGGGTAGGCCATAATGGGGGTATATGTGTTGGAGATAAAGTTTGGCCACTCCTTCCGACGTTATGGTTTCATTGCAAGGGATGAATATTGCTGCCTTCGAGCAGTCGTGATCAGTGATGGTGAGAATTGAGTCAAATCCGTTTGATACTGGGAGTTTGACTATGAAGTCCATTGCCACTACCTCGAAGGGTTCAGCTGATGGGTCTGTGGTGATGGGGAATAGGTGTGGTTTTTGTCGATGAGGGTTGATTTTGTTACTTTGACATGTGGCACATCCTTTGATGTACGCTTCCACATCCTTTCGCATGTTTGGCCACCAGAAGTCACATCGCACTAGTTCCAGGGTGTTTGTGATTCCTGGGTGTCCTGCACTTGGGGTATCGTGGAAAAAGGTGATTACCCCCCTGCTTAAGATCGTTGTTTCCCACAACAATGAGGGCATCGCCTTTCCACCATAAGCCGTTGTGCTTTTTTAGGTTGTGGGGTCCAACCCATGGAAGTACCACAGATTCTTCCATGTTTTGGGTAATCTGGGTCCATATGTCCATGTCGTGCATGGACGTCTGGGTGACTTTCAGGAATACCTCTTCTGGTAATACCGTGATGTGATCGTTGTCTGTTGTTCCATCGTCATAATCAGGGCGTCTTGATAAGGAATCCACCTGGGTGTTTTTTGTGCTGGGGATGTGTTTGAGTATGAAATTGTACTCAGAGAGTTCTTGGAACTCTCGCGCCATGCGTCGACTAATCTTCCTTGGTTCTTTCCAGTACTGAAGGTTGGCGTGGTCCGTGTGAATAGTTATTAGGTGGGGGGAACCAATCAGATATGTGTGCCAGGTCCGCAGGGCTTTGACGATGGCCAACAATTCTCTGTCATAGATATTGTAATTGCGTTCTGTTTCTGTCAATGACTTGGAGTAGAACGCAACCGGGTGTATTTTCTGGTCCTCCCCCTTTTGGTTTAATACTGCTCCCAAGGCGTAGCTGGAAGCATCCACTTTGATTTCAAAGGGTTGGTCTAACTTTGGGAATAGAAGTACCGGTTCGGAACTGATTCGTTCCTTGATGGTGTCGAAGGCCCTTTGTCTGGCATCTGTCCATTCCCAAGGTACGTCCTTCTTTGTGAGGTCGTGGAGCGGTCTTGCTATCGTAGAGAATCCTCTTATGAATCGTTGATAGAAATTGCAGAAGCCTAGAAAGGCTCGTACTTCTTTCAGGGACTTCGGTGGTTTCCAGTCTCATATTCCTTGCACCTTCACAGGGTCCATTCGCAACTCGCCGTGTCCAATGATCAGCCCTAGGTATTCCACTTCGTAGACCTTAAACACACATTTTTCTGGCTTGATGTACAAGTCGTGTTCATTACAGAGGTCTAGGACGCGGTGTAACACTTGTCTGTGGTGGGTGTGATTGTCTGTGGTTGCGATTAGGATATCATCCATATAAACGATGACTTCTCCTGTTAGCATTAGTTCCTGGAATATAGTGTCCATCATGGTTTGGAAGGTGCTGGGGGAGTTGGTGAGGCTGAAGAACATGACCCATGGTTCGAATAGTCCCTGATTAGTCTTGAATGCTGCTTTCCACTCGTCACCTGGTTTGATTCGAATGTTATTGTATCCCCACCGTATGTCAAGCTTAGAATAGAGCCGCGCTTCTCGGATCCAGTCGATGAGTTCAGGGATCAGGGGCAGCGGGTAATGGTTCTTTACGGTGAGTTCATTGAGTTGACGATAATCTTGTACTGGGCGTAATTTCCCATCCTTTTTCTTGATGAAGAAGAAAGGGGATGTGTACGGGGATTTCGACGGTTGTATGTATTTTTTGTCTAGGTGCTCCGTTACGAATTCTGATAACTTCTCGGTTTCAGGGACTGTAAGTGGATACACTTTACAATCCATAGTTTCGGGGGCGTTTGGAACGAGATCAATAGCGTGGTCCCAGGTTCGTGATGGAGGGAATCGTTGGGAGGCTTCCTCACTGAACACCTTGCGGTGTCTTCTATATTCCTTAGGGACCATTTCTTCGAAAGTCTTCTGGGGCCTTTTGGCAGCTTCTTGTTGTGTCAATTCCAACACCGTCGTCGTTTTTCGCAGTCGGATGTGCAGGGTTGCTTCTTTTTCCAGTTGTTCCCAAGCCAACTCATCAAGTTGATACGTCTCCAATGCCTTAATGGTAGCTTCCATAGGCATGGCTTCGTCTGACAAGTTAAGGCTGGTGACTACCACTGGTTGGAACTCCTCATCCAAAGTGGCGTCTTGCCAATGGAATTTTGGTTCGAAGGCCGTAAACCAGGGGTATCCAATGTTACGCTCCACCGGCGTTAGTCCGACTTGGACTGCAAGTCAGGCGTAATCGACTTAGCGAAGGTGAGTGAATGGGGACCACGTGTCAACCCAACACGAGCTGAACAAGGGCACACTGGCACACGCTGCAGCTAAAGATGATAGAGTACTATCCTTTGGTGGATAGAAGCGGAGGCACACTTAGTCTGAAGGCTAAGGCAGACAAGAGACGAGTCAAGTGGTGGATTGAAGAAGACCAAGATGGAGACTCTTGGTCTTCCGAGTCAACTACTTATACAGATACGCGCGGGCTTTAAAGCGCCGCTGGAACAGTAAGTAACCAGTAGCGTAACTAGCTCGAACCCTAGTACAGCTATCCTAGGAATGAGTCATACATGAGTCACAATCACATGCGAACTACTATGCTGACTGATACGAAGTAAGAGTCCATGACTAATGCTAATACCAGACCGTAGTCATAACCAGCCGTGAGTCACTTTGTAATAAGTCCGTACCGTAACATCACCCCCTTTTCAGGAGTGAGGCCCACCTCACAAGTCAATGGTGTCCCTGCTAACCTGTCTTACAGCCTTGATCTCGTCTTCGATTCTTGGTAGGGCGTTAGCGCGCTCCAACCTGTAGATGGAGTCCATCTTGCGGTGGTGGACTGTCACGGTTCCAGCGGACCGTTCGTGACCTGCGAGTTCCGGGCTCAAGACAAGAGCAAGGGAGATGTCGAGACTTGATCAACGATCAAGTACAAGTCGGGGGTATCGTGGCTCAAGCCAAAGGCTATCGCACAAGAGAGGGAGTCAGACGATGGTTCAGTGGGCAAGACAAGGCAAGGCTAAGATTCAAAGGACTAAGAGTAGACAAGTTATCTACTTGGCTACTCAACTACTCTTATACTCATACAATACTGGGGTTTACTTGGCTGTTTTCTATGATGTTACGTTTCGGACTTGTACGGCGATATTCGACTGAGGACCCTTACTGTACCGGTTGCAACTACGGCGGTAAGGTAGATTAGTTGCGGACTTACGATAGGCGATTACGAGTACGATAGGAGATTGCGCGCTGATTGCTGACTGAGGACTGTGCCACTAATACTAGTAGTAGTAGTATTAGGATTCGAGCTACTTACGCGATACGTTGGACGCTACTATACTGTGACTCATAGCAGCGCTTGAAAGCCTGCTAGACTTGTATTTAAACCGTCTTGTGAAGACCAAGATACGCCATCTTGGTCTTCTTGAATCGTCACTTTCTTGTTCCACTCTCGTCTTCATTCTTAACTCTAAAACCTCATTCTAATATCTGCCCTTATCGCAAGTCAGCAAAGAGTCTTGTCGGTGTACCTCCGAGTATTCACTAAAGGCAAGAGCACGGGCTTCCACGCCGTCGTGTCGTTCTACGTTTGCTAAGTTGTTACCGCTTCCATCGAGCTCAAGTCGAGCTGACGTCGTGACGGCGTTACATTAAGACCAAGATATCATCGTGGCCGTAACAACAAGAGATCAGTGGACGAACTTCCGTCCTTATTCGCTCCCAAGAAGAGGAGAACGCAACGTCCCCACGCGCTTTTTACGAGCTGCTGGTTGGAGGGAAAGAGAAGAAGAAACCGGATATTTTGTGGAATTCAACGGACCTACTAGGTTCCGACCAGTTGAGTTCAACTTCGACCATTTGTGCTGGACGGAGGTTACGTGGAACCCCATAGAATCCCAGTGGGACGTTATACGACCAGCAGGACCCAGATATCAGTGTGATATCGACGCCAGAGAACTCAACAGCCGAGCAGATTGGGGGCCCATCGACGGACAAGTACGAGAACACTCCACCGGAGAAATAGTTTCAGAAGAAGGAGAAGGGCAAAGCCAAGACGAAAACGAAAGTGAAGGACGAGAACCGAACCAAACAGAAACTAGCGGGGGAGCAATACAAGACTTCCTCATCGAACGAGCTGAGTCTGCACACATCACAGAGCCCGAACCGATTCACATCCGATCACCAGCTATCATGGCGACAATAACACGAGCCATGGAAGAAGTCGCAATAGAAGAAGCACGCGTAGTGCGAGAAGAAGCACGAGAAATCCTCATGCCCATTAACCCAGAAACTGGCGTACGAATGACCGCAGACGACGCAGCAATCTTTCGAGCAATAGGGTCAGACCGAGGAGACCCCCCGTCTGGACGACAACCCGCACTAGACCTCCCACCTGGAATAGGAGGACCGGGAGGAGACCCGCCACCGCCACCGGGAGGGGGCATCCCGTTCGACTTACGAAGAACCGAACCGCCAAGAATGCCACCCATGGGACCACCAGGAGGTGGAGGAGGTGGTGGAGGAGGAGGTGGAGGTGCCGGAGGGCATCATGGAGAAAAACTAACCGGCGAGCCACCTTCCATTTTCGACGGGGACAGACTCAAAGTAGACCAATTTCTAACACAGTGGCACGTCTACTGGGGCATGAATCTCGACGCCCCCATCATGCGCAACGATTACAGGAGATGCCTCCTGTTTTTATCTTACATCAAAGGCGGAGCAGTCAGCGAATGGGTCCTATCCTTCCTGAACTGGCTCAATAGACAAATACAACGAGGGATTAGTCCCTATACTCGTGATCTATGGGAAGCCGTAGCAGATGGATTCAGCCAGAGGTTCGAAAACACACTAGAAAGAGAACAAGCCCAAGCCATACTACGAAAGGGCTTCCGGATGGTGGGAGAGGACATCGACAAGTACGTCAATGATTTCGAGCAGCTCGCACGGAAGGCTCATTACCGCCTCAACGAACCACAAACCATCGACCTCTTCACGTCGGGTCTACCCAAGGAACTATTCAAAAACGCGTTCCAGTTCGACGACCCCATCACGTTCGACGACTGGAAGAGGGCAGTTCTTAAGCGACAAAAGAACTATATACACCTCAAGGCACGACTCAATGAGCACAAGAACACGACAACACAGCCGAAGAAACAGAGCGGTAACGCTGGGTGGACACTTCCGCAAAACTTACCACAAACAAACCCATGGGCAATGGATACTTCGGCCGATCGAGCCAAGGTAAGGCTTGCGGGGTCTGAAGAAATAGACTTCAACAAGCTGCCACATCGTGACTGGACCGCACCGCCATTCCCGCCAAGAGGAGGACCGGGTGCACGAGGACGAGGCAGGGGCGGATCTCGGAGGGACCTAAGGAACGTCCTCTGTTATAACTGTCACGCCCCTGGCCACCTCTCACGAAATTGTCCCTATCCACGCACGCAGCCCCAATGGCAGGCCGCCACGACCAGCAGCCGCATGACCGAAACCACGGAGTACCCTCCGGGACCCGTCTCGCAGTACGCGCCGTCGCAATACGCGCCGTCATTACCCGGGTACATGTCGCCCGCAAGCGCGACACCCGCACCTCAAATCAATGCGGCCAAGACGGCAGGAGAACAAGCCAAGGAATGGCTCACACAGGTGGCCAACAGTACGGATGAGGTGAAAGACCTCATACTTCAAGATCTATGGGGAAAAGAGGGTTTTCGGGACGCCTGAACCCATCAGTCTGGGTGAGGGCTCTTCAATGTAATTCTGTAATTGTGACAACGCGCTATCGATCTATGCGAATTCCAGTAACTGTCCGTACGAATTACCAAACGACTGAAACCAACGCGCTCATCGACTCCGGCGCAACCGACAACTTTATCCGCCCAAGCCTAGCAAAACGGGCCGGAGTGCAAACACAACCACTAGACATCCCTCGCAAGATATGGAATATAGACAACACGGAGAACAAAGCTGGGTTAATCACTCATTATGTTAACCTAGAAGTGAAAACACGGGGACAGATAAAACAAATGACCTTCCTAGTCACCGATCTAGGAAGCGAAGACATGGTGCTGGGATACCCCTGGTTGAGTGCGTTCGAACCGACAATCAACTGGGCCACGGCCACCCTACACCCCGATATGCAACCAGTGACACTAGCAACCACTGAAGCGTTGCTATCGTCAATAACCACTCGAGCCCTCATTGTGGCCGAGAAACAGGACATCGTACGTGAATTAGAAGAAGAAATGTCCATCCGAGCCACCACCTCGACGGAATTGGCTATACAAGCTAAACAGCACCAGACGGCAGCAGTGCTTCCTCCCGAATACGCGATGTTCGCCAAACTTTTCAACGAGCAGGCCTCACACCGCTTCCCCCCGGCACGGCCCTGGGATCATGCCATCGACTTCAAACCGTCCGCGCCGGCCGCCATCGACTGCAAGATTTATCCGATGACTCAAAAGGAGGAGAGTGAACTTAAAGAGTTCCTCGACGAGAAGCTAAAGCAGGGATATTTACGCCCTTCCATCTCCCCGTACGCCTCCTCTTTTTTCTTCATCAAAAAGAAGGATGGAAAACTACGACCCGTACAGGACTACCGAGTTATCAACTCCCACACCATTCGCAACCAATACCCGCTCCCGCTTATACAGGACCTTATTCTCGACCTCAGCAACGCCCACATCTATACGAAGCTCGATATCCGATGGGGCTACAATAACATACGCATCCGCGACGGCGATCAAGAAAAGGCAGCGTTCAAAACCAAATTTGGCCTTTTTGAACCCACTGTCATGTTCTTCGGACTCACCAACTCCCCCGCCACCTTCCAGGCCATGATGAACCACATCTATCGTGACACGATAGCAAAGCATGAACGCTTGGGCACTACTATACGTGTTTATATGGATGACATCGGTATCGCCACTCACTTTGATCATGATCTAGTGGCCCATGTCAACGCCGTCCGCGATGTGTTACGTGTCGCGGAAGAGCACGACCTTTACTTCAAACTCGAAAAGTGCCTGTTTCATCAACCGCGGATGGATTACCTGGGGGTAATCCTTGAGAGGGGGGTGACCCGAATGGACCCCGTAAAAGTTCAGGGCATCAAGGATTGGCCAACACCAACGAAAGTCAAGGACGTCCGCTCCTTCCTCGGCTTCTGTAACTTTTACAGACTTTTCATCCGCGGTTTCGCAACTCACGCCAAGCCGCTCACTAAACTAACACGAAAAGACGAAGAGTGGCGGTGGACTGAAGAAGAAGAAAAGGCGTTCAACACTCTAAAACGCCTCGTAACGGAAGAACCGGTGCTAGCACACCCCGTTCTTCAAGATCCATTCGAGTTAGAGGTGGACGCCTCGGGCTACGCGGTGGGAGCCGTACTACTGCAAAAGAAATCTGACGGCAAGCGACACCCCATAGGTTACTACTCGGCGACGCTTTCCGAAGCCGAAAGAAATTACGACATCTACGACCTAGAACTACTCGCAATAGTTAAGGCCTTACGAAACTGGCGACCACTTCTTGCTGGCGCCCCTCACAAAATCAAGATCTACTCGGATCACCTAAACTTGCAGTACTGGAAATCACCGCAAAAGATTAGCAGACGAGTTGCTAGGGAAGTACTTGAGCTTTCCGAATATGATTTTGAAATTCATCACATCAAGGGAAAGAACAACGGGCGAGCAGATGCATTGTCAAGACGACCGGATTACGACCAAGGAATCGAAGACAACAGCGAAGTAGTGGTCCTACCCCCCGAAGTCTTTGTGCGAACCCTCAATACCGCACGCACCTTCGTCGCCAATCCAAACCTCCTACAACCACGCCACCAGCAAGATGAGAAAGTGATCAAAGTATGGGCTGATCCCTACCACCTCAAAAAGATACAGGGGGAGTGGTACAAAGATGGCCGGTTCGTAATCACAGGACCGGCATCCACTCAGCGCGTACTAATACACGACCATCACGACACGCCGATACACGGCCATCCGGGGATTGCGAAAACCCAACGCATCCTGGAGAGGCACTACTGGTGGCCGCGACTTCGCCGGGATGTATACGAATACGTACAAGGTTGCGCAGAGTGTCAGAGAAACAAAGTTAACACAAGACCCATACGAGCCGCACTACACCCCATCACGCCAATACTAGAAGCCATGCCGTTCCAAACGGTAGCGGTAGACTTCATCACTAAACTTCCTGTCTCCAAGGGGTACGACAGCATACTAACTGTCACGGACCACGACTGTAGCAAGGCATCCATCTTTATTCCGTGTAAAGAAGAAATTACCGCAGAAGAAACGGCGACCCTGTACGTCGCCCAGGTGTTCAAACGTTTCGGGTTGCCACGCAAGATAATAAGCGACCGCGACCCCCGCTTTACATCCAAATTCACCAGAGAAGTATGCCGCATCTTGGGAATTCAGCAGAACATATCCACTGCGTATCACCTGCGTACTGACGGACAGTCCGAGCGCACCAACCAATGGCTGGAGCAGTACTTGCGCTTTTGGGTAAATGAACAACAAGATGACTGGGAGGCTTATCTACCAATCGCTGAATTCGCGCACAACAACTGGCCACATGAACACACCAAGGAATCGCCGTTTCAACTTCTAATGGGATACAATCCGCTAGCTGATTGGACGGATAAGCCCTCTCCAATTCCCCTTGTAACCGCACGACTGACACAGCTGAAAGAAGCTAGAGAAGACGCCCAACGCCTCATGAAGAAGGCACAAGAATCATGGGTGCGCAACAAAGATACGCCCAAATTCAAAGTCAACGACCTCGTGTGGCTTGAAGGCAAGCATCTTCGCACCAATCAGCCAACGGCAAAATTAGCGGCGCGACGCCACGGACCGTTCCGGGTGATACAGGTGATGTCCCCCTATAACTATCGATTGGAACTTCCCACGCAGTGGAGCATCCACTCAGTGTTTCACATCGATCTTCTCACCCCATACAAACAAACCCCCTTACACGGGGAGAACTTCACACGACCGCCACCGGAATTAATCGATGGAGAAGAGGAGTACGAAGTCGAGGCCATTCTAGACGCCCGGCACTTCGGCAGGGGGAAACGCCTTCAATATCTGATCAAATGGAAGGGGTACCCAGACTCGGAGAACCAGTGGGTCAACAAGGACGACGTCTTTGCGCCCGAAGCCCTTCGCCTATATCAGGAAAAACAGACGCGCGGGAGGATGATTAAAACGGGGAGCGTAACGACGAAGGAAAGTATTCCCCTCTTCCTTCGCTCAACTACTACCACTCTTATGCCTACTTCCCCATTGCGACATGTCACACAAGCGCAACTCCTCGACTCCCTCGCAGACGACGCCCGCGCCCTCCTCGCGGAGGACGACGACACCGAAGTTCCCAATACTCAGCTCACGCCATGGACACCTCTTGCACCAACAGAGGGGCCCATCACCGCGCAAGAATGGATCAACGTCGTCACCAGGTTCCCCGATCCAACAACCACACCCGACGACGACCGAGCCGTCGTCCACGTCTTCCGAAACGACAGCGGTGAGCGTGAACCCATCGCCGCTATCCCCCCAAGCGACGACCTCATCGGCGTTCGCGGAGTTTTCCCGAGCAACGACCAGCGTTCAAGCGCTGATGGAGTACGAGTTGGAGGGGTGGAGGAGGGTAGCGGCAGCGTGGCAGAAGGAGCAGCTGGACTCGGCAGCGGCCCGACTGAGGGAGATGCGCGAGCGACGGCAGCGATGGCGGCAGCTGAGGCTGGCCATGACGACGAAGATTATTACCCGGCGAGACACCCCTTCCTTCGAACGAAACGCGACCCTGATAATCCCCTCATCACGCCCTGGCTCGTCTACACCGACGGGTCCCCCATGTATCGAGGACGTGTGCGCGTGCCTGGTGCCGCCGATCACCGTCCGTTCACCGCCGCCGAAGACCCCGCGCATGTCATTGCGCCTGAAGGGTTCCGGGCGAACAGACGACCCCATTACATTCAGTACCCCATCACCGGACCCGACGGAGTAGAGAGGAACGCATCGCACGTTCAGATCATCGGAGGGGCGGACCCCCTCATATTGGGAGTTATACCGGGCTCGCCGCATGTTTATGGTAAGCCCTTCTACGCCGAACCCCACGTTTCCGCCGCGCTCCGCCCCACGTACCCGCACGAGGACCTCGTGGTCTTCGAGGCCGACAAGATCACCGATCGCGCACTCAATCGTATCAACGATGAGTCGCTCACTGCGGAAGTCACGCGCTTCCGCGCGGCCAGCTACGAGCTGGACCGACTCCGTGCCAGGGTGAGTCAGCTACGCGCGATGATCGAGTGCGCCCAAGACGACAGGCGCGACGCCATCTACCGTCTGGAGCGCGCGACGGCCTTGGAGCGCATCGCCGACGAACAGCGCGATTGGCCGGCTCGCGACTTTCGGTGAGTCTGGGGCCTCACGCTTAGAAAGGGGGTGATGTTACGTTTCGGACTTGTACGGCGATATTCGACTGAGGACCCTTACTGTACCGGTTGCAACTACGGCGGTAAGGTAGATTAGTTGCGGACTTACGATAGGCGATTACGAGTACGATAGGAGATTGCGCGCTGATTGCTGACTGAGGACTGTGCCACTAATACTAGTAGTAGTAGTATTAGGATTCGAGCTACTTACGCGATACGTTGGACGCTACTATACTGTGACTCATAGCAGCGCTTGAAAGCCTGCTAGACTTGTATTTAAACCGTCTTGTGAAGACCAAGATACGCCATCTTGGTCTTCTTGAATCGTCACTTTCTTGTTCCACTCTCGTCTTCATTCTTAACTCTAAAACCTCATTCTAATATCTGCCCTTATCGCAAGTCAGCAAAGAGTCTTGTCGGTGTACCTCCGAGTATTCACTAAAGGCAAGAGCACGGGCTTCCACGCCGTCGTGTCGTTCTACGTTTGCTAAGTTGTTACCGCTTCCATCGAGCTCAAGTCGAGCTGACGTCGTGACGGCGTTACATATGACACATACATGGTAGCACCATAAGGCGTGCTACTTCTGAAACTTTGAGTCAGTCTTTCGCAATACTTGTTCGCTGGCGTTTGTGACGCGTGACCGTGATGTCACATGATCGTGACATAGTCCCCCTTCTAGGTTTATTCGTCCACGAATGAGCTAGGGGCTTCGATCGGCAGCCTCCCAGTCAACATCGTAGGGGTATTCGTAGTCATCCACGGGCTGATCGTCAATGGTGATGCGGCGTCGACGGCGCCGAGGGTGTGCAACGGGTTGGAGGGCTCGTTCAGGGGAGTCGTGTACCCATGCGTGTGTCCGTGCTGTCAGCGCGTTACTTGGTATCGAGGATGTGAGACATGCGGTCCCATAGTGAGGGTGTCGAGATGGGACGACGCAATGTTGTCGTTGGGGGCACCTAGTGTGAGGTTGTTGACAGAAAGCCTTGGTGTGTCCGACACCGTGGCAGTAGTGACAACGGCGGGCGTCCGTTTGTCGCAAAGATTGGTTTGCGCTCTCTCGTGGTACAACAAGAGACGCGTCGTGATTTGGGTCGGGGTTCGTTACGGTCAGTCGTTGCAGTGTTGTCTCGGTTTCGGGTTCACGACCGGGAGTCGAACAGTGTTGGTTTTGCGCGTGGTGTCGGCGATGAATACTCTTGTTGTTATCACGCAAGGAACGGCCTCGCGAGACCTGTAACGGGGAACGAGTGATCGTGCCGATGTTCAGCAGCTCTCTCCAGCATAGGGCTTCGACCCTGGGGAGCTGCCATCGTTGTGCTAGGCGAAGGATTAGCGTCCATTCTCACGTAGTCGCTTCATAAATGGAGTAGTCTGGGTTATAGAAGACCCATAGGAGCAATTCAAGCTCCTCGGTCGTTACTTCGTCGAGTGCGACGTAGTACGGTTCTGCGGTGGCGTCGTTTTCACCTGAAACTGGCCCGTCGTTACTGAGATCAATGGGTGTTTCTGCTGTAGCCCCCATGACCTTCCAAAGTCGGCGGAAATATGGTGATTTGCGCGTGAAGAAGTAACTGTGAACGCGAAACATGCAGTCGTTCGTCGTAAATACTGCATCTGCGCCTGTTATGTCGTAGAGGCGGTGTCGGCAGGGGGCGTCCGTCCCTGAATTAGTATGAGGTGGTTCCCCCTTCTGGTCGGCACCTGTGTTTTCCTGGATGCGGGCACTGGTCGAGGTACCATGGTCAGGAATGACGATGGGTTGACCTAGTCCCTCGGGTTCCGCAGTGTCAAGGGATGACGATGGTGTCGGCTCTGGGTGAATGTGTCGACCTTCTTCGATAGGGAGAGGAGTGGGGGCTGTGCGTTTGTCGTCTGACTCGAATGTCCACTGGACAGGGAGTTGGTCGGCCGTGATGGCTGTGGTCAGTGGGGAGTTCTCGTCCATCGTTGGGTAATTCATGGCGGTGGGATCGATGTTCGACAGTACTCGCTTCTTATGTTGTGCGAGTCGCGCTGGTATTTGGTCGTTGTCTAGGGGTTTTACCCTATCATGCATGGTGGAGCATTTCTTTTGTCATATCGGAGGTAGCGGTGTTGTCTTCTTGATTGGTGTCTCTTGGCTTCTGATAGTATCGATTGTACGATCGGGGATGAGCAATTTCTCATAGAACACGTTATGGGCCTTCCCCAGTTTCGGTGAACGTGTCTTATCTGAAATATGAGATGGTTTACATGGTTGTGGCGTGAGTTCGCCGTGTGTTGTTTGATGATTTCTGATCGACCCTTTTCTAATCGCTGTAATCGATGAGAGATTTCTGTGGAGTGTGTTCCATATGGTGAGATGTTTGTCGCTTGTTTGCGAGATGATAGGTATCTGCCGATGTGTCGAGGGTATGGACCCCGTGAGTGTCTCGTATGGGTACCGTGTTGTCTCCTTAGACGGTTGTGTGTCGTGGGCGGATAGTGTTACTAGTAACTGTGTTGTACATTCGCTATACCATCGCGGGTTGGCACGAGTATCAAGATATTGCACTCGTCGTTGGCTCAGACTTTTTGGTCGATCGTTGGTGTACGAGCAGTATTTTGAATGGGTGTTTGGTGGAGTGTAGGGGGCGCGTGTGAGTATGGTGATAATGCGTAGGCCTCGCTCGGATGGTGTCTTGCTTGGTAGTCCGCAGTGTGGTGGCATGCGGTCGCTGGACAGGTTAGTCATCCTTTCGATGTCACCGTTTTCTTTTGTCAGTATGATGACTCTGATTTTGGAACGTCTTTGATTGGTGGTGGTAACGAAATTGAGAGACTTGGAGGTCTTGGCGTCGGAGTCCTGGATAAATGTGTTGAAACGGGATGTACTTCGTCGCGGATTGATAGACGACAAGGGTGCGCGGGGTAATTTTGGGAGATTTTTGTTTTCGTGTGGGTGCTTCATGGTGATTGAGTCGTGAAGCGACTGAATTACTCCCCTCCTCAGAAGGGGATCGTCCGTGATCACAAGATGGTCGTTGCAGAACCAAGGGTTGGCAGCGCCATGTGTCGGGGGATGGGGAGAACGAACGTCGGTCATGACGGTCAGAACGGTTATGAGGAGGTGCAACAAGGGCAGAACGACAACAGGGAAAATGTCAGTGTCGGGCGAAGTAAGGGCAGGGTGACGAGGAAGGGTAGCGGTATGAGGGTGTGTGTTACGGATGTGCCAATGTCGAAGGTCGTAGTTCGTCAGGATGAGGCGGGCGACCTGGTGGCGCTGGAGATTCACGAGGATGAAGACCGGGTATCTTGCGTCGACGAGCAGACGTCGCCAGCGTACAAGAACATGTATCGGCGCGAAGAGTTCGCGATCGTGTGCGTAGTGGTTACGATCGATGGGGGAGGGTAGCGGCGGAAAGCAGTCGACGATCGGCGTTTCTTCTCGACCGTTGAATTGTGTAAGGGTGGCGTCCGTATCGCACCACAAGGCATCGGTTTGTCGACGTATGGGGCACGAGTAGGCAATGTTGAGAAGGATGCCGAGTGTCGTAGCGTGCTTCGTTGTGTATAAAAGAGAGTTGGTCATTTGCGTAAGAGGTTGGACAGGTTCGGTGTGTCGCGAAGTTAATAGTTTTTGGCGTCCGAGAGTCTCCAGGGTACAGCAACTTTGTTGGATGGCAGAGAGTGTTCGTGATCGATGTTGTCGACTGAAGTGGTCCAATTTGTTTGTATCAAGACACGGAGCAGTTTGTGGCGCGCGTAGCTGAGAATGATCAAAATTGACATATTGTCCAAAGAAGTGAACAGTTCTGTCGAGTAAGTTTGAGGTACGGGATGGGAGACGTGATTCGTTATTCGTTTGGAGGTTCACCAGAGAATCGATCAACCAAGAGGGTACGATCGTTGGTTCAGCTAGTTCTTTACTCGTAATCTGGCGTTGTTTCCTATCCTGACCCCAGGTGGTAGCATACATTTGACGTATGTCGGACGCGGTAAGGCGCGTCTTGTCAGTCAGCTGATCTAGGACGTCTGGAATTAGTAGGATTGTACATGCATTCCATAACGTCAATTGTTTTAGCGGTTGGTATCTTAGTTGTCGTTTTTCGTCTTTCACTCCTAAACAGAAGAGGGGTGACTGAGGTTTACAACAACATTCCTTCACGAGGTCTTCCGTCATAGAACCGTCTAAGCATTCGAACTCGTTTAGTGAGCATATTTTGTTCGATGTGATCGTTGGTTTATCGGGTGCTGATGCGATCACATGATCGTCGTTTCGTTGTGGTGGGAATCTCCGTTCGGTTCCTTCCGGTGGGGTCGTCGTCAGGTCCGCGTAACGCTTTCTTAACGACTTTCTTCTTGTCCCCTGCGCGATGGTGTCGACCCTGGTACTTTGTTGCAACGTGATGTGTCGTTCTACCTCCGGTATTTCTTTGTCGGTTCGGCTGATTACCAGGTGAGTTCCTCTTATAGCCTTAATGTATAGAGGTGTAGTATAGGGGGGTAATTCCCATTGGGTTGTTTCTCGATACGCAAGAACTATGTCGTCTCGTTGGTTCGATGCTTCACTTGCACTGGTGATGGGGCGAGGTTCGCAGAATTCTAGTTCGAGGTTCAATCTCCCCTTCCTACTGTGATTGGTGACTCTGTCCGAGGTTCCCGAGTCGCTTATTGCAACCGCGTCGTCTCGATGTTCTTCTCCGTGTGTCGTGATCACTTTAGACGACGTAGTTTCGTGATTTTTGATGCGTCCGTCCGGGGTTTCGTTTCTCTTTTCGCTTTGGTTGTCGGGGTTGTTCATCGTCTCCGGCGCGAGTTCAGCAACTTTGTCGTGGTGTTCTTTCACGGGCATATGAATTGTAAGTGGTTTTACTGTCGTACCCTCATCGCTTCCGGCGTTCTCATTCTTTCGTTCGTTTTCCAGTCTTTTTGCGAGTCGTGATACCACTTTTCGTCGCGTACTGATGTCCGTGCCTCGGAGTTCAGTCGCGATTTGTTTCAGTGTGAGCTCGTCGACGTTCAGTATTTGCGCGATTATTTTCCGCCTAGCGGCGACGTCCATTCTTCGAATCTCGATCGCGATTCGTTCCGTCGATAATTGTTCGTATGCTGATGTCTTTCGTGTCACGAGTTTTCTTGGTAGGAACGTGGTGACTTCTTTGGCTGTCTCTGGCTTGCACCGGTTGTTTCGCGGGGATCGCGACACTGTTTTCAATGGGGGCTTGCTTTCGAATTTCTCGAAACGTGGTTCGTTCCGATTCATTCTTATTACCTTGGCGGGCGTAGTGACTCGGTCATCTAGTGCGTCTCCTCGTGCGTTTCTGTCGCACGGGCTTCGGCTTACCTGGTTGGTACGTGTGTCATCCAGTGCGTCTCCGCGTGTAACGGTCTTACACGGGCTTCGACTTAGCTGGTTCGCGTACGCCATCCGGTGCGTCTCCTCGTGTAGTGGTTCCACACGGGCTTCGACTTGACTAACGCGCGCGTACCGTTTCGGAGCTCGTTCCTCTATGTTTAGAGGGCAATTCTTCGACGTGTCTTCCAAGTTATCGATGTTCGTTTTCCGGGTATTCGGTGTGTCCTCGGTATTCATGTACAACAAATACTCCTTTGTTGTGGCCTTTGCATTTCCGATGACTATCTCTATTGACTCATGGTCGTGGGAGTCTTCGACTCTCGCTTCGTTACCCGTCGCTGGGGTTTCTGATCGAAGTTCCCGTTGTACTTCTGCCTGATAAGTAATCGGTTTCGTTTCGAAGTTCATGGGTTGGGGGTGACTACGTGTCATCGATTCCCCTGTGTCGATGATGTACGTCGTGTTGCGTTCGTAGGTGCGTGATTCCATTTCGGTTCTGTCGTGTCCTTGCTGATGGCAGTCAGTATGGTCCCTGAATAATGTTCTTGTCGGTCTGTTTTCTTTGAGCCGTCGAGCCTCGTTCGGGAGTCGAACGACCTCCTCTATGCCGTGGTCTGTTTTGCTGTCAGGTCCTGGGGTTCCGTATCGTACTTCCGTGCGAGAAGCGCTTGGTCGTGGATTGGAGTTCGCATACGGGAGATGATTCTTCGTTATCGATGAGGCGTTTATCGATCTCTGTGTGTCCGTACGTTGCTCTTTTTCGTTGCTGTCGTGTTTCTCTATGCGCTGACATCCGCCTATTCGGTTGTCGTGATTCCTCAGGGGTGTTTTTTTTGTTGGTTCTCTCTCGTGGCACAGGGTTCTGTGCTCTGTCGTTCGCGTCCCTTCGCAGTTACCGTGCGATTCTGTATCCGTGTGCTCAAGTCGTCTGGCGTGGGGCTCGTTTGCTTCGACTCTTGTGTTGTTGAGTCGTTTCGTGCTCGTCTCATGAGCCGTCTGTGTCCTGCTGATCTGTTCCGTAGATCGTTCGTTTGCGCCATACTTTGCGCGGTTCGGGAATGTCGAGTTGTCTCCCTCGTTAATGAAGGATGGCGGTTCCGGTTTATCAGTTGTACACTCTACGTCGTGTCCGTCCACTGGTTCAATATACGCGAGTTGTCTCAAGCTATCCATTGTGTGGCCTGGTCCTGAGTGTTGCATGTCCGCGCGGGGAACGTCATGCGTACAAATCGTGGTTTCGTGGGGACGCGTTTCGCCTCGTCCAGCAGCAACAGTTTCGGTTCTAAGCATCGTGATTCGGTTTCGTGGGGACGTGTTACGCCTCGTCCAGTGGTAGCAGGGTTCCGGGTTTCGTTGGTGACTCGCAGTCTCGATCGTACTGAGTGTCGGTGTGCTACGCGTCCGCTCGGGACTGTTACGCGCACGGTTCTGGTTTCAGGGAACGCCTTTCGCCTCGTTCTGCGGCAACCGGGGTTCGCGCGTGCAGGGAGAATCTATCGTCCTTCCCTACAGCAACTTCGAGGTTCAGGCTACTGGGGAGATCGATTGTCTCGTCCGGTAGTTCGTGAGAACGACTTGCGCCTCGTTCGTGGCAGGGTAAGAGGTCTACTCTTATGTCACGGTTCCAGCGGACCGTTCGTGACCTGCGAGTTCCGGGCTCAAGACAAGAGCAAGGGAGATGTCGAGACTTGATCAACGATCAAGTACAAGTCGGGGGTATCGTGGCTCAAGCCAAAGGCTATCGCACGAGAGAGGGAGTCAGACGATGGTTCAGTGGGCAAGACAAGGCAAGGCTAAGATTCAAAGGACTAAGAGTAGACAAGTTATCTACTTGGCTACTCAACTACTCTTATACTCATACAATACTGGGGTTTACTTGGCTGTTTTCTATGACACATACATGGTAGCACCATAAGGCGTGCTACTTCTGAAACTTTGAGTCAGTCTTTTGCAATACTTGTTCGCTGGCGTTTGTGACGCGTGACCGTGATGTCACGATCACGTGACATGGACGACCCCCTTCTCTTCTTGGAGACGCCGGATACGCCCTTCCAGCTGGTCTTCGGCAAACGCGAACTGCCTATAGCAACGCACCTCCTCTGTAAGTGTAATGTCGCCAATGCGCTGGAGCATGGTGTCGGCGGGATGACGATCTCTGAGTAGAAAGAGATCTTCATGCGCAATGAAGGCGCGGTTGTCGTGTGGGAGGTGTGGCGTGGCGTATAGGGGTTTCCCATAGATGTATGGGGATCCCGGGACTAATCCGAGAACGAAGGGGTCGCCGGCCTTGATAATTTGTATGTGCGAGGCCTGTACTGTAAGTCCGTTGGGGAGACGGACCGGGAACGGAACGTAATCGGGTCGTCCATTGACCCGGAACCCCTCAGGGATGATGATGCTGAGGGCGCTGTCGTCTGCTCCGAGTGGCGTACAACGAGCAGCGTGGGGCGCTGTGATGTATCCCCTGTGCATAGGCGCTCCGTCTGTGTCGACGAGATAGGGAGTAGCCTCTGCGGCTCCAGGGTGCTGTTCATAGTCAAGGAACGGGTGTCGTGAGGGGTAGTAATCGTCATAGAGGTTGTCATGCGTAGCTTGGTCCAATACTCCTTCCGCTCCTTCGCCATCTTGCGCCGCGAGGCGGCGATATGCAATTGCTCGGCCTGCCACTTCCGCACTGTCTCCTTCCACTCCCGCTCGTAGTTCTTCACCACGTCGGGCCCCTTCAGAGATCGTGAGAGCCGCTTGAAGTTGGAAGAGCTCATCTTCCGTGATGGTGTGGGTTGTGGCTCCGGTATCGGGGTTGACGATGTTGTACAGTGGCTGAGGTGTTGGTTGAATTGATGCTGGGTCGTCGGAGACCACTCCCGTCGTGGGCATAGGAAATCGTCGCAGTGCCTCGGACAGGTCTGCGCTGGCTTGTCGTTGTAGCGTTTGCTCTTCTGCGGGTCGTTCGTTGCGAGACTGCTGTGCAGCTTGTTGATGAGCTCTTCGCTGTTCAGTGGTGGCGGGAACGATAATGTTAGGGGAGACGATGGGGGCGATGATGGTTTCGAGGAGGTCAAGGTGGTCATTGCGAGGGATAGAGGACATGAGAGGAGATGGTGACTTATCGCGTTGAATGGCGACCCTTATATGCACTTCTTGTTCGGGGTTGGAAGTTTTAAACTTCCGAATGGCTTCGTCAGCGAAGACGTCATCCTTATCGACCCACTGGTTGTCCGAGTCGGGATAACCCTTCCATTTGACAAGGTATTGCAGCCGACGTCTTCTGCTGAATCGCTGAGAGTCCAGAATCTTCTCGACTTCGTATTCTTCTTCATTACCGACCAAATCCAGTGGGGGGCGTGGATAGTTTGGTCCGTGCGTGGGTGTTTCGCGATAAGGTGTGAGAAGATCTATGTGGAAGACGTCGTGGATGCTCCACTGCGTGGGAAGTTCAAGGCGATAGTTGACAGGGGACATCACCTGGGTGATCTTAAATGGTCCATGTCGTTTGGCAGCTAGTTTCGCAGTTGGCTGATGGGTACGCAAGTGGCGTCCTTCTAGCCATACGAGGTCGCCTTCTTTGAATTTGGGCGTGTCCTTGTGCTTGACCCATGACTTTTGCGCCCTGATCATACAAGAAAAGGCACGCTGTCACGCTTGCTTGAACTGGTCTAGTCTTAGTGACACTTGTGGGATAGGAGAAGGCCTATCGGTCCAATCAGCACGAGGGTTGAACCCTGATAAGAGAAAGAAGGGGGACTCCCGCGTGGTTTCGTTAGGCCAATTATTATGCGTGAATTCAGCCATGGGTAGATAACGGACCCAATCGTCCTGTCGTTTGTTCACCCAGAAACGGAGATATTGTTCTAACCATTGGTTTGTTCGTTCCGATTGGCCGTCAGTCCTAGGATGGTAGGCGGTAGAGATATTTTGGCTGATGCCAAGGATTTTGCATATCTCCCGCATGAACTTGGATGCGAAGCGAGGGTCTCGATCACTGATAACGCGCGAAGGGAGTCCGAATCGTGGGAATACATGGGAGACGTACAGGGCTGCCGTTCCTTCGGCCGTTATCTCTTTGTTACAAGGGATAAAGACCACCGCTTTGGTACAGTCGTGATCTGTTACGGTGAGAATAGAATCATACCCCTGAGAGATAGGGAGTTTGGTGATGAAATCCACTGCAATAGTCTCAAACGGCAGGGCTTCTGGTTTGGGGTAGATGGGTTGTAGAGGCGCTCTGATGGGGCGAAGGTTGGCTTTGTGCCGTTGACATTCCGCACAGCCTTTGACATAGTCTTGAACATCATTCTTCATTTGTGGCCACCAGTAGTGTCGTTCGGTAAGTTGAAGGGTGCGTTTAATTCCGGGGTGACCATAGACAGGAGAGTCGTGGTGAGCGGCAATGATGGTGCGCTTGTCGTGGGTGCCACCGGTAACCACTCGGCGTCCGTCTTTATACCATGTCCCTTCGATGTCTTTTAGTTTGTGAGCGTCAACCCAGGGTTTCAACTTAGCTATATCCTGTTCGTAGATTGGGTGTTCCGGGGTCATCTCCACTGGTAGGATTTCTGGTCTCCAATGTGGGTGCCGTGGTTCTTCCAATGTGGTAGCGCGTGCAAAGACGCTTTTTGGCAACACCGTCACCCCTTCATTGTCGTTCTCCCCCTGGTCGTAATCTGGTCTTCGTGATAGTGCGTCAGCGCGTCCGTTGGAGGTGCCCTTGATGTGGTGAATCTCAAAATTGTATTCGGAGAGCTTGAGTACTTCCCTGGCCACACGCCTGCTAATCTTTTGTGGCGATTTCCAGTATTGTAGGTTGAGATGGTCGGAAAATACTTTGATCTTGTGGGGTGAGCCCGCTAAGAGGGGTCTCCAATGGCGGAAGGCTTTGACAATTGCTAGGAGTTCAAGATCGTATATGTCATAATTTCTCTTGGCTTCACTGAGGGTGGATGAGTAGTAGCCGATGGGGTGTTGTTTGCCGTCTGCCTTTCGTTGAAGAAGCACTGCACCTGTGGTGAAGCCGGAAGCGTCAACTTCTAGTTCAAATTGCTGTGTGAGATCCGGATGCGCTAGGACAGGTTCGCTGGTGACGAGGGTTTTAAGGTCCTGGAACGCCTTTTCTTCCTCACTTCCCCAGTGCCATTCGGTGTCTTTGCGCGTGAGTTTGTTAAGTGGTCGTGCTTTGGATGCAAATCCTCGTATAAAAGGGTGGTAAAAGTTGCAGAATCCAAGGAAGGAGCAAACGTCCTTAACTTTGGTTGGCGTTGGCCAGTCTTTGATGCCCGAAATTTTAACGGGGTCCATGCGCGTCACCCCCTTTTCAAGGATTACCCCCAGGTAATCCATACGTGGGGAGTGGAAGAGGCATTTCTCGAGTTTGTAGTACAGGTCGTGTTCCGCGGATACGCGGAGAACGTCTTTGACTGCTTCGATGTGGTCTGGTAAAGAGTGGTTAAGTCCTGTAGCGATGCCGATGTCGTCCATGTAAACTCGGATGGTTGTTCCACGTTTTTCATGTTTTGCAATGATGTCCCTGAAGATGAAGTTCATCATAGTCTGGAACATTGCCGGGGAGTTGGTTAAGCCGAAAAACATCACCGTTGGTTCAAATAATCCATATCGCGTTTTGAATGCCGCTTTTTCCTCATCTCCCTCTTTGATGCGTACGTTGTTATACCCCCATCTGACGTCGAGCTTGGTGTAGATGTGGGCGTTGCTGAGGTCGGTAATAAGATCGGAAATGAGAGGGAGTGGGTATTGATTGCGGATGGTGACGGCGTTGATTTTTCGGTAGTCCTGGACAGGTCGTAACTTACCATCCTTCTTTTTGATGAAGAAGAAGGATGATGCGTAGGGGGATTTGGAGGGACGTATGTACCCCTTTTTCAGCTGTTCGTCAATCCATTCGCGCAGCTTCTTGTCCTCTTCTTGAGTCATGGGGTATATTTTGCAATCGATGGCGTCAGCTGTCCCTGGTTTGAATTCGATGGCGTGATCCCAGGGCCTGCTGGGTGGAAACTTGTCCGATGCTTCTTCACTGAAGAGACGTTCAAATTCGCGGTATTCGGGGGGTAACTCAGCTTTGGTAATATATTGTTGCGTGGCGATAGCGAGGTCGGTGGCGGTGGCTCTAATTTGGCACCCTTCTTCGAATTGTTGCCGTTGTTCATCTGTAATAACACAAGAGTGCACAACTTCATAGTCGTCGTTCTGGGCAGTGGTTGCTGCAATCGTTGTTGTTTTGAGATAGGGATTGGTTGAGCGAATGATAATGGGGAGCATGTCCTCGTGGATGGCGGCTTGCGACCATTTAATGTGTGGGTCATAGATGGCGAGCCAGGGATATCCTAACACAATGTCTTCGTTGCCAATATCTGTAATCAGGAAGCGTATTTCCTTATGGATTCCTTTAGTTTGGACATCAACATCGGTATAGTGAGTGATACGCCCCGACTTATTTTCAGTATTGTCAATGTTCCATATTTTCTTCAGGACGTCGAGTAGTTTTGTCCCAAGTCCCATCCTTTTTGTGAAGGAGGGTCTCATGAAGCAGTGAGTTGCTCCTGAGTCTACTAGTGCGCGTATGTCGGCCATTGCGTAACTGGTGCGAATCGATACTGGAACTCTCATAGAACAGTAGCGAGTCATGATTACACTGTTACAATTAACCGCCCTCACCCAGGCCGATGGGTTCAGGCGTCCTGAAAACCCTCCTTCTTCCATAATTGCTGGAGAATGATGTCTTTTACGTCGTCCGATTCTCCTGCTACTCCGTTAAGCCAATCGCTGGCATGCTGTTGAGGGGGTACATCTTGGACCGCCCTGGTAGCAACTTCGGGTTCCTGTTGATGGTAGTTGGTGTCGACATACCGACTAGCAGATGCGTGAGGTTGATAGCCTCCTCCCGGCTGTCTGCAATCTCGTGCCATGTGTCCATCCTTTCCACAATTGTAGCAAGTGACTGGCCTTTGGTTATTACGTCCTCCTCCTTTCTGTAGAAATCCTCCTCTTGGTCGGTATGGGGGACGAGGAGCGAGTATGTCTTCAGCTCCTGCGAGTCGCCCTCGAATTCGGTCTGCGGAGGTGTCCATTGCGTTTGGATCTCGTGGTAGGTTCCTTGGTTGCCAGGAGCTCCTCGGTGGTCCCTGCCATTGTCGCTGTTGTCGCTGCCTTCCTTGTCTTTGTCCTGGGGGAACCCCTTTGTTTAGCACTGCTTTGAGATGAAGGTATTGTTGTTGCCGAGTCGTGGCTGCTTCTTTCCATTCACGATAGTTGCGAGGGTTGTCAAGGGTATAGACCTTTTCATATAGGTCTTTTGGTAGTCCGCTCGCGAATAGGTCAAGCGTTTGCGGATCATCGAGCCTGTATTGAGCGCGGCATACTAGCTGTTCGAATTGGGTGCAGTACTCATCTAGATTGCCCCCAACCATTTTGACTCCTTTCTTGAGCTCGTATTGAGCTTGTTCTTGTTCCATTGTATTGCGGAAGCGCTGCATGAAGCTGCGCGTAACTTCGTTCCATAGCCCTTCGCTGGTTCGGGGTATGCCGGATTGTATCTGGCCGTTAAGCCAGGTAAGCATTGCCAACACCCATTCGCTGACGTTGATGCCCTTGATATAGGATAGGAAAAGTAGAGCACGTCGGTATGGTGTGGCCATTATGCCTTCGTCTGCGTTCATGCCCCAGTAGACGTGCCATTGAGTGAGGAACGCCTCGACTTTGGCACGTTCTCCGTCAAATACTGTGGGTGCTTCGCCAGCCAATTTATTGCTTGGAGGAGGAACAATGGGACCTGCACCTGGTAATCCTCCTCCTCCCGGTGGTCCTCCACCTGGTGGTCCTCCCGGGAACCCCCCAGGAAATCCCCCGAATCCGGGTCCTCTTGATGGGGGTCCTCCTCCTCCTGGCAGGTCGCCAGGGGGTCCTCCTCCCCCGCTGGGAGGGTCGGCTACGTCAGGGCCGATTGCGCGATGGATTGCTACATCGTCTTCCGTCATTCGATGACCAGTGTATGGGTTGATGGGAGCCAAATTAGCTCTGGATTCTTCCGCGATGCGTCTCTGTTCTTCTAGGACTATCTGGTCTCTTGCTTCAGTGCTGAGTATTAGCTCCTCCTGCATGACTGTGGCAGTAGCCATGGCGACTGCTGGACTGCAGATGTGAATTACTTCTGGTTCGGGTTGGTGAATAGTGAGGGACTCAGTTCGTTGTATGATATGGTCGCCGATGGCTCCCAGACTGGCTTCTTCAGCCGGCGTTGTTCCTCTGCTTGGTGATTGACTTTCGGAGGCTTCTTCCCCGCTGATTCCTTCGTCTGTATGTTCTTGTGCTTGTCCGTCAATAGGACCGTAATCTGCGCAGCTGTTAAGCTCTCGCGCGTTGATGTCGCAATTGTAGTTTCTTCCTGCTGGTCGTACAATGTCCCAACGATGATCTATGGGGTTCCAAGTAACCTCAGTCCAACAGAGGTGTTCGAAATTGAACTCAATGGGTCGGAAACGGTTAGGACTGTTAAACTCTACGAAATACCCGGTGTCTTCTTCTCGTTCTCTCCACTGGGCTGCCCCCAGGAATCTTGTTGGTACGTTGCGATCTCCTCGTCGTTCAATATGATAGGGACGGAAGGACGCCCACTGGTCTCTGGTCGAGTACGCCACGATGAGGATCTTGGTCTTAATGTTACGCTCCACTGGCGTTAGTCCAACTTGGACTGCAAGTCAGGCGTAATCGACTTAGCGAAGGTGAGTGAATGGGGACCACGTGTCAACCCAACACGAGCTGAACAAGGGCACACTGGCACACGCTGCAGCTAAAGATGATAGAGTACTATCCTTTGGTGGATAGAAGCGGAGGCACACTTAGTCTGAAGGCTAAGGCAGACAAGAGACGAGTCAAGTGGTGGATTGAAGAAGACCAAGATGGAGACTCTTGGTCTTCCGAGTCAACTACTTATACAGATACGCGCGGGCTTTAAAGCGCCGCTGGAACAGTAAGTAACCAGTAGCGTAACTAGCTCGAACCCTAGTACAGCTATCCTAGGAATGAGTCATACATGAGTCACAATCACATGCGAACTACTATGCTGACTGATACGAAGTAAGAGTCCATGACTAATGCTAATACCAGACCGTAGTCATAACCGGCCGTGAGTCACTTTGTAATAAGTCCGTACCGTAACATCCAAGGATGACTTCATCATTCCCTAGGTCAGTGATAAGGAATCAGAGGTTCTGGGTTTTTCCTCCGGTTTTAACGGTCAGATCAGTGAAGGAGGTGATTTCTCCTCCTTGGTTGTGGGTTCCATCCACATTCCATATTTTGATGGGTCTTTCCGTGGCTAACCAGGCAATCTTCAATTGCTTCAAAAGGTTCGCGCTTATGAAATTGTTGGTTGCTCCAGAGTCGATAAGGACATTTCGTTCGGCCGTCGCATATGCAGATTTGAAAAGTACTGGAATTCACATAGATTGAAACCTGCTATTGTACACGCTAAGTTTTAATGCTCTAGCCCAGGCCACTGGGTTCAAGCGTTCAGAAAATCCTTTTTCTGCCCGAATAGTTTGTCCACCATGAGTTTGCGGACTTCAGGGCTTTGAGTGAAGAGGGCAGCAACCTGTGCTTTGGCTTGTTCTTCGTTGGAAAGGGGTCGTGAGGCCATCATAGAAATTGTGGCCGTTGTTGGAATGGCGGTGGTATCTGCGGCTTTGGCCGCTACTGTTGGTTTTTGCAGGCAAAAACGGGAGATGTGGCCCTGGCCCTGGCATCAGAAGCACCTTCCTTCCTTTTGAAGCTGTTTCTTCTCATCATCTGTCATTGCGGTGTGGGCTCGGGTTCGGCTGACATCCATTGCATTTGGGTCCCTGTTTCTGTTTAGGGTGGACAACCACTGGTCGCGAGAGGCTCCTCCCCTCCTGTCGTTCTTCCCTTTGGTGAGTTTATCTTTGAGGAGGAGGTATTCGGCTTGTTGGAGAGTGACTGCTGCTTTCCAATCATCCCACATTATTGGGTGATGAAATTTGATCGCGTTGACCACAAGGGCGTTTGGTAGACCCTTTTGGAATATTTCCAGGGTTGTGGCTTCGTCTTTGTTGTACCCCGCCTTGTTTGCCAAGTTGGAGAATTTGGTGATATACGTGTCGATGTCTTCTTTTTCCATTCGGAGAGTTTGGATGGCGTGCCATGCTTTTTGCTGCTGAGTGGTGTTGGTGTAGGCTTGAATAAAGTGTGTTTCAATAGTGTTCCAAAGGTTTTCGGCATTTATGGCCACCCCACCTGCTAATTGGTCTACAAGCCATTGAATTTGTTCTTCTACCCAGTCGTCCACAAGTGGTCCCCGTATATAGGAGAGCAAAGTCATCGCTCGGGAGTAAGGGAGAGTGAGCTGTTGGATGTTTGGGTTCATTCCTCTGTAGAGAGAGAAGGCGTTGAGGAATGCGCGACTGGTTTCGCGATCTCTGGCAAATTCTGGGGGGGGGGTTTCCTCCGAGCCATCCAGTTGGGGCTCCTCCAATGGCTGCGCCTCCAGCGCCTGTTCTGCCTCCAGGCGTGCCGCCTCCACCTCCAGGCGCACCGCCTCCACCTCCAGGCGCACCACCTCCATGATGGCCTCCTGCGCTTCCCACAGGGCCTCCTCCGCCTGTCAGCAGACTTCCTCCCAAAGAATGTCCTCCACTACCTGAAGGATTCGCTGACGAGGTTCCTGCAGGTTGAGAGCTTCCTGAGGACTGGGCAGTGGTGAGGGTGGTGGAGAGTTGGGTGGCAGACATATTGGCATATGATGCAAAATCAACCGGTCATTGGATAGTGGGGGTGTGAGTGGGGTTATTTTCTGATTCGGAATCTGGTTCCGACGTGGGTTCTTTGACGTCTGAGTTGGTGTTGATGGCTTGGAGGTGGCCTTTCCCTGGTCCAAGTCCGAGGTGTGCAGGGACTGGCTTATACGAGTACCAGGAGTGCTTTGAGTTGGAGTAGGCGACGTAGGCCCAGATATGCTGATCTTCGATATATTCGATTGGTTCGTAGGAGAGCTTGTCGGGGTCGTAGATGTAGTATCCTTTGTCATGTGGGGTATTTCACCAGAGAGCAGTTCCTTTGATAGAGGGTCAGAGATCGTCATTTGGGTGTCATTCCAGGTATTCCCGAACAAACTGAGTTTGGCTTCTGCTGGTGAGAGCCACGGTGTGCAGCTGGGGAGACTAGACTTAATGTTACGCCACTACAGGGGCGTGTAGTACGACCTGTACCAAGTCAGTTAAGTCACGGTAGTGCAAGCTCTAAGGCTTGGCTTCAGTAGAAGGATGCACAAGGATCACAAGGACAATGGTCACTTGGATCGTAGAGGGAGGCTAAGATGCGAAGGTCTAGCAGAGGCTCGGGGAGTTCTTGAGACAGGGGAAGGCACGAAGGCGTCCATCTTAGACAAGTGTAGTATTTACACAAGAAGTCTAGTCTACCATACAAGCTAGATATGACTAGGGTTAAATAGGGAGTATGTTGTATGGCTACTACAAACAGATGGCGCCATCGCCTGGTCAAGGAATAAAGGGATAGACATAGTGGGAACAAGGCATGGATATCACAGATGAAGATGAATCACACGGGATCGCACGTGAACAGGAACAAGTTGGAAACTAGCACATGTCGAACTTTATCAGAAGGAAACATTGATAAGTAGGGCACGTGATAGGAACTGGGTAATCGTAAAGTCCGCATACTTGTACAGGGCTCGTATAGTATGGGGAAGGGGGTAGCAGTATGGGAAAAGACAAGTCCAAGGAAAATTGTAACACGCCCCCTGCCTTGTGCCTGGGCATCTTTGATTCGCTCCACTTTGTACTCCTCTTCTCCATTGATAAGGTCAGGTGGAGGTCAGGTGAAATTTGTTCCGTGCATCTCCGTCTCCTTATATGGCATGAGAAGGTTAGCGTGGAATACTGGGTGGATCTTCCATGTTGCAGGAAGTTCTAATTTGTAAGAGATGTCTGATAGAACTTTCGTTATCTTGAAGGGTCCATATCTTTTTGGGGCAAGTTTACTTGTGGGGTAGAAGGTGTGAAGATTTGTCCCTTCTAACCATACGTAGTCTCCCTGTTGATAAGGTGTGAACCCTGTCTTGCCTCATTGCACCATGAGATGCTGCACGTGTTTGATACTGTCCTGGGCATGTTGTCTAAGGATTAGCAGTTCTTCTAGTTGTTGATCCACTGCAGGGCAAGTCAAGGGTTTGGGGGTCCATGTCATACGAGGTTCCCACCCCATAAGGAGTGCAAATGGAGAGTGTTTGATTGTGGCATTTGCCCATGAGTTGTGCGCAAATTGTGCCATGGGTAAAACTTTGGCCCAATTGTCTTGTCTTACGTTGCACCAGTGTTGTAAGTACTATTCCAACCATTGGTTGGTTCATTCTGATTGTCCATTGGTTTGAGGATGGTACACCAATGATATGTTTTGTTGTATTCCCAGGGTTTTGCATAATTGTCTCATGAATGTAGATGCAAATCTGGGGTCTCAATTGGATATGATCTTTTGGGGTAGGCCATAATGGGGGTATACATGTTGAAGGTAGAGTTTGGCCACTCCTTCTGACATTATAGTTTCGTTGCATGGGATGAATATTGTCACACCTCTGCGGGGGTGCACGTCGTTCTGTAACAGATCCTGCCTGAGGCAAAGGACTCTGAGTTGGATTCCCACTGAGTGGAAGGACTCCTAAGGTCTTCTGTAACAGCTCCTACACTGAGGTAACTGAGTCTGTGACAATCCCCCTATGCTGAGGTGGGAAGGTCCTTCTGTAACAGCCACTTGTGCTAAGGTGACTGAGTCGGTAACAATGGACAAGCTCAGAGGCCTAAGTCCAAAGGTCACGTGTCACTGGGCTGACCAGTAAGACAGGAAATTGGTAAGAGTGAAGTCAAGGGGAAGCCTGCACAGAGGCTGAGAGGGGAATGACACAAAGGGGATAAGGGTCAAGGGTCAGGGGTTCTGGGTTAAGGACTTGAGTGCCTCAGTTCCTTCAGTGCTCAAGGAGGCAGTGGAGATACAATGCAGATAGTTGATTAAGCCAAAGCTAAGGAGCTAGGGCGCACTACAGGGTTCCTTATATAGTACAGGATTGTGCCTGAGTGCATAATGCTACTGGTTGCTATAGATAGAGTGGTGTGCTGGCGAGATGATATCAACAACGTGTGAGATGGTGTTATGCCAGCAAGGCAACAAGAAGGTGGATAAGAATAGCACAGAAGGTGCCAGAACGATCAGATAAGGGGGAACATAGGTCTTTAGAAGGTAACTGCCAAGAAAGGGAATGGATCAGATAGGGACTGGAAAGGAAAGGTGACAGGGGAGTTCATGACAAATATGGCTGCTTTCGAACAATTGTAATTGGTAATGGTGAGAATTGAATTGAATCTGTTTGATGTGGGAAGCTTGACTATGAAGTCCATGGCTACCACTTTGAAAGGTTTGGCTGATGGGTTGGTTGTGATGGGGAATAGATGTGGTTTTTGTCGGTGCGAGTTAATTTTATTGCTTTGGCATGTGGCACATCCCTTGACATAGGCTTCTACATCTTTTCGCATGTTGGGCCACCAGAAATCGCATCTTACTAGTTCCAAGGTATTTGTGATTCCTGGGTGTCTGGTGCTTGGAGTATTGTGGAAAAAGGTGATTACCCCCCACTTAAGATCGTTGTTTCCCACAACAACAAGGGCGTTGCCTTTCCACCATAGTCCATCATGCTTCTTTAGGCTGTGGGGTTCGATCCATGGAAGAAGTACTGCTTTGTCTATATTTTGCACAATTTGGGTCCATATATCCATATCATGCATGGATGTTTGGGTAATTTTGAGGAACACGTCTTCTGGTAGGACTGTGACATGGTTGTTATCCATGGTACTGTCGTCGTAGTTGGAGCATCTGGATAATGAGTCAGCCTGTGTGTTCTTTGTGCCTGGGATATGTTTAAGTACAAAATTGTATTCTGAGAGTTCTTGAAATTCTCAGGCCACTCTTTGGCTTATCTTTCTTGGTTCCTTCCAGTACTGGAGGTTGGCGTGATCAGTGTGTATGGTTGTAATGTGGGGGGACCCTATGAAGTATGTGTGCCATGTTTGTAGGGCCTTGACAATTGCAAGTAACTTGCAGTTGTAAATATCGTAATTGTGTTCCACCTCTGTTAGAGATTCAGAGTAGAACACGATGGGATGGAGTTTCTGATCTTCCCCCTTTTGGTTCAGTATGGCTCCTAGAGCATAGCTGGAAGCATCTACTTTGATTTCAAAGGGTTGATCCAATTGGGGAAAGAGGAGTACAGGTTCACTACTGATACAGTCCTTGATAGCGTCAAACGGTTCTTGTCTTGCTTTCGTCCATTCCCATGGCATATCCTTCTTTGTGAGGTTGTGTAATGGCCTTGCAATGGTTGAGAACACTTTTATAAAGTGTCTGTAGAAGTTGCAGAATCCTAGGAAGGTGCGTACTTCTTTGAGTGTTGTTGGTGCCTTCCAGTCACATACTCCTTGGACCTTGATGTCACAGTTCGACTTGTAACGCTATGATGACGACGTATGAACCCTTACTGTACTGGTTGTGACTACAGCAGTAAGGTAGATTAGTCACGGACTTACGGCCTTAGGGCTTTACGATGGTAGTGCGATAGGTGATAAGCGGTGATACGATACGATGACTCAATCCTAGTATGACTAGTAGTTGTATTAGGGTTTGCTCTGTTTCTGCGATACATTGGATGCTAGATTACTGTGACTCATAGCAGCACTTGTAAGCCTGCTCGACTTGTATTTAAGATAGCTGGTGAAGACCAAGACACGCCATCTTGGTCTTCTTGAATTGTCACTTGTCTGTCTCTTCTCTTTAATAAGTCTTGCTGTCCCCATCTTCTAGTCCGATTTATTGTCAACAAGTCCACAACTTGTCAGTGTGCCTCCGAGCATTCACTAAGACAAGAGCACGGGCCTTCAAGCTGTCGTGTCTATCTGCTAAGTTGTTATCGCCTTCATTGAGCTCAAGTTGAGCTAACATCGTGACGACGTTACATTAAGACCAAGATCCCACCGTGGCCGTAACAACAAGAGACCAGTGGACGAGCTTCTGTCCTTATTCATTAACCCGAAGGGGAGAACGCAACGTACCAACACGTTTTCTAGGAGTGGCCAGTTGGCGAGAGAGACAGGAAGAAACAGGATACTTCGTCGAGTTTAATGGACCTACAAGGTTCTGACCAGTTGAGTTCAATTTTGATCACTTGTGCTGGACAGAGGTTACGTGGAATCCAATAGACTCTCACTGGGATGTAATATGACCAGCAGGACCGCGATATCACTGTGACATCGACGCCTGAGAGCTTAACAGCAGGGCAGACTGGGGCCCCATTGACGGCCAATTGCAAGAACACACCACAGGAGAAGCGGTCACAGACGAAACCAAACCCAGTGAAGGAGAAGAAAACGCCGAAGGACACCAGCCAGATCAGACAGAAAGTAGCAGAGGAGCAATACAAGAACTCCTCATCGAACGAGCTGAGTCTGCCCACATCACAGAGCCGGAACCAATTCACATACAATCACCAGCTGTCATGGCCACTCTTACACAAGCTATGGAAGAAGTCGCGCTAGAAGAGTCACGCGCAATACGACAGGAGGCTAGAGAAATCCTAATGCCCATCCATCCAGAGACCGGTACCAGAATGACCGCCGACGACGCCGCCATATTCAGAGCCATAGGATCGGATCGGGGGGATCCACCATCAGGAAGAGGACCGGTGCTGGAACTACCCCCTGGAACAGGGGGTCCAGGAGGAGACCCACCACCACCACCCAGAGGAGGAATCCTGTTCGACATACGACGAACCGGACCACCCCACTCAGGACCACCAGAAGGGGGGCCACCCAATGGGCCACCTGGAGGAGGAGGCGGTGGAGGAGGCAGTAGAGGAGGAGGACATAACGAAAAATTAACCAGCAAGCCTCCTTCCATTTTTGATGGAGACAGACTCAAAGTAGATCAGTTCCTGACACAGTGGCATGTTTATTGGGGTATGAACCTGGACGCCCCCATCATGCGTAATGACTACCGATGATGCCTCCTGTTCCTCTCCTATATTAAGGGGGGAGTGGTGAGCGAATGGGTCCTGTCGTTCCTCAACTGGCTCAACAGACAAATACAACGGGGGATAAGCCCCCACACAAGAGAATTATGGGAAGCCGTAGCAGATGGGTTCAGCCAATGATTTGAGAACACGTTGGAACGAGAGCAAGCGCAAGCCATACTCTGAAAGGGGTTCAAAATGGCAGGAGAGGATATCGACAAGTACGTGAACGATTTTGAGCAACTCGCAAGGAAGGCTCACTATCGCCTCAATGAACCCCAAACCATCGATCTCTTTACATCGGGGTTACCTAAGGAACTATTCAAAAACACATTCCAGTTCGACGAGCCAGTCACATTCGATGACTGGAAGCGAGCTGTCCTCAAAAGACAGAAAAATTATATTCACCTCAAAGCGTGGCTCAACAAGTACAAGAATACACCAACACAGCCAAAGAAACAGAGCGGGAACGTGGGATGGACCCCCCTGCAGAACTTGCCGCAAACTAATCCATGGGCAATGGATACGTCCGCTGATCGCGTGCGAGTATGACTCGCGGGATCAGAAGAAATCAACTATGGAAAACTGCCCTACACGTGGCCACAACCACCATTCCTGCCTTGGGGAGGATCTGGGGCCCGAGGGAGAGGATGAGGGGGGTCAAGGAGAGATCTAAGGAATGTCCTTTGCTACAACTGTCATGCACCAGGACACCTCTCATGAAATTGTCCACACCCAAGGACACAGGGAACCTGGCAGCCCAATTGTCATGCCACTGTCGGGGCGTGCGTGTAACGTCGTCACGACGTTAGCTCGACTTGAGCGCGAATGACAGTAACAACTTAGCGGTATGTTGAAGCGTCAACTTGAAGACTCGAAGGTCCAAGTTTCTGTCTTAGTGAATGCGCGGAGGCACACCGACAGATCTCTCAATGCGTTGCTCACGAACGGGGTCGGAGGTCGTTGAAGAATGAAGAGGCGAAGAGAAGAGAAAGTGACGATTCAAGAAGACCAAGATGGCGTATCTTGGTCTTTACAAGGCAGGTTAAATACAAGTCGAGCAGGCTTTCAAGCGCTGCTATGAGTCATGGTAATGTAGCGTCCAACGTATCGCGTAAGTAACTCGAACCCTAATACTACTACTACTAGTATTAGTGGCATAGTCCTCAGTCAGCAATCCGCACGCAATCTCCTATCGTACTCGTAATCGCCTATCGTAAGTCCGCAACTAATCTACCTTACCGCCGTAGTTGCAACCGGTACAGTAAGGGTACTCTTCACGACAGAGTCCGTTCGAGTCGCAACGTGACATCACCCTCCCTTTTAGCGTGAGGCCCCAGACTCACCGAAAGTCTCTGGGCGGCCAGTCCCTCTGTTCGTCGGCGATGCGCTCGAGTGCGGTGGCGCGCTCCAACCTGTAGATGGAGTCTTGGCGATCGCTTTGGGCACACGCGATCATGTCCCGCAGCTGCGCCACTCTCGCCCGAAGTCGTTCCAGCTCGAAGCTGGCCGCGCGGTAGCGCGTGACCTCCGCGGTGAGTGTCTCGTCGTTGATACGGTTGAGGGCGCGGTCGGTGATTTTGTCCGCGGCGAAGATGACGAGGTCTTCGTGGGGATACGTGGGGCGCCGCGCGGCGCTAACATGAGGCTCGGCGTAGAGGGGCTTACCATATAAATGGGGGGAGCCCGGTATGACTCCCAGTATGAGGGGGTCCGCCCCACCGATGATCTGGACGTGCGATGCGTCCCTCTCTACTCCGTCGGGCCCGGTGATGGGGTATGGAATGTGATGGGGTCTTCTATTCGCCCGGAACCCTTCAGGCGCAATGATGTGCGCCGGGTCGTCAGCGGCGGTGAAAGGACGGTGTTCGGCGGCGCCCGGTACACGCACACGTCCTCGGTACATGGCGGACCCGTCGGAGTTGACGAGCCAGGGTGTGATGCGGGGATCAGTAGGGTCGCTTTTCGTTCGAAGGAAGGCGTGGCGTGCCGGGTAGTAATCGTCGTCGTCATGGCCAGCCTCAGCAGCCTCCATCACTGCCGCCGCTCGCGCATCTCCCTCAGTCGGGCCGCGGCTGAGTCTAGTTGTTCCTTCTGCCACTCCGCCGCTACCCTCCTCCAACCGTCCAACTCGTACTCCAGGAGAGCTTGAACGCTCGTCGTTGCGCGGGAAAACTCCGCGAACGCCGACAAGGTCGTCGCTTGGGGGAATGGCGGCGATGGGTTCGCGCACCCCTCGTTCGTCACGGAAGACATGGGCGACGGCGGATTCGTCGTCGGGCTGTTGCGTGGGGTCTGGGAATCGGGCAAGGACGTTTGCCCATTCTTGTGCGGTGATGCGGCCCTCTGGCTGGCCAACAGGTGTGTACGGGGTGATTTGGGTGTTGGGAACCTCGGTCTCATCGTCTTCAGCGAGGAGGGCCCGAGCGTCTTCTGCAAGGGAGTCGAGGAGGATCGCTTGGGTGACATGTCGCAGAGGGGAAGTGGGCATGAGAGTGGAGATTGTAGAGCGAAGGAATAGGGGATGACTTTCCTCTGCACGGATCGAACCTCTTTTAACTACTGCCCCGTGTGCTTGCGCTTCCTGATAAAGGCGAAGTGCTTCTGGCGCGAAGACGTCATTTTTGTTGACCCATTGATTCTCCAAGTCTGGGTACCCCTTCCATTTGACGAGATACTGGAGTCGTCGTCCTCTGCCGAAGTGCCGGGAGTCCAGAATGGCCTCGACCTCGTATTCTTCTTCCCCATCGATCAGTTCGGGCGGTGGTCGTGTGAAATTTTCGCCGTGAAGAGGCGTTTGTTTGTACGGTGTGAGAAGATCGATGTGGAACACTGGGTGGATACTCCACTGCGTGGGAAGTTCCAGTCGATAGTTATAGGGGGACATCACCTGTGTCACCCGAAAGGGTCCATGGCGTCGCGCCGCTAATTTCGCTGTGGGCTGATTGGTGCGGAGGTGTTTGCCTTCTAGCCACACAAGGTCTCCAATCTTGAACTTGGGCGTATCTTTGTTACGAACCCATGCTTCTTGTGCCTTCTTCATGAGTCGTTGGGCTTCCTCTCTTGCCTCTTTTAGCTGGGTCAGCCGTTTCGTGACCTGAGGAAGGGGAGATGGTTTATCGGTCCAGTCCGCTTGGGGGTTGTACCCCATCAGGAGTTGAAATGGTGATTGTTTCGTGTGTTCATGAGGCCAATTGTTGTGCGCGAATTCGGCGATTGGTAGATAAGCGACCCAGTTGTCCTGTCGCTCGTTTACCCAAAAGCGCAGGTATTGCTCCAGCCATTGGTTGGTACGCTCGGACTGCCCATCAGTGCGCGGGTGGTATGCCGTTGATATGTTCTGCTGAATGCCTAGAATGCGGCATACCTCTCTGGTGAACTTCGATGCGAATCGGGGGTCTCGATCACTGATACATTTGCGAGGTAGTCCGAAGCGTTTGAACACATGAGTGACGTACAGGGCCGCCGTTTCTTCTGCGGTTATTTCCTCCCGACATGGGATGAAGACTGAGGCTTTGCTGCAGTCGTGATCTGTGACCGTCAGTATACTGTCGTACTCCCTCGACGGCGGGAGCTTGGTGATGAAGTCTATAGCGACCGTTTGAAAGGGGGTCGCTTCTAGCTCCGGCGTGATAGGGTGTAGCGCGGCTCGTATGGGCCTTGTGTTGACTTTGTTCCTTTGGCATTCCGCACAGCCTTGTACGTACTCATATACATCTCTTCGCAGCCTGGGCCACCAGTAATGTCGTTCCAGAATTCGTTGCGTCCTCGCGATGCCCGGATGTCCGTGTATTGGCAGATCGTGGTGATCGTGTATCAGCACCCGGTATGTGGATGCAGGTCCGGTTATTACGAACCTGCCGTCCTTGTACCACTCCCCTTCTATCTTCTTGAGGCGATGGGGGTCTACCCACATCTTAATCACCTCCTCATCTTGTTGGTGTCTCGGTTGCAGTAAGTTTGGGTTTGCCATGAAAGTTCGTGCGGTGTTGAGGGTTCTTACGAAGACTTCGGGGGGTAGGACAACGACTTCACTGTTGTCGCTTGCTCCTTGATCGTAATCTGGTCGTCTCGAAAGCGCATCCGCTCTGCCGTTGTTCTTTCCCTTAATGTGGTGAATTTCGAAGTCGTATTCTGAGAGTTCGAGCACTTCCCTGGCAACTCGTCTGCTGATCTTTTGTGGTGACTTCCAATATTGCAGATTGAGGTGATCCGAATATATTTTGATTTTGTGCGGGGCTCCGGCGAGCAGCGGTCTCCAGTTCCGCAGCGCCTTGACTATTGCGAGCAACTCTAAGTCGTAGATGTCGTAATTTCGTTCCGCTTCCGAGAGCGTGGTGGAGTAATAGCCTATAGGGTGTCGCTTTCCGTCAGATTTCCTTTGCAATAGTACGGCTCCCACCGCGTATCCGGAGGCATCAACCTCTAATTCGAACGGGTCTTGCAGGACCGGGTGCGCCAGCACTGGTTCTTCTGTTACTAGGCGTTTGAGGGTGTTGAACGCTTTATCTTCTTCGTCCGTCCACCTCCATTCTTCCTCTTTTCGCGTCAGTTTGGTGAGTGGTTTTGCGTGATTTGCGAATCCGCGGATGAAGAGTCTGTAAAAGTTGCAAAAGCCGAGGAACGAGCGAACGTCTTTGACTTTTGTTGGCGTTGGCCAATCTTTAATGCCTTGAACTTTTACGGGGTCCATTCGGGTCACCCCCCTTTCAAGGATTACCCCCAGGTAATCCATCCGCGGCTGATGGAATAGACACTTCTCGAGTTTGAAGTAGAGGTCATGCTCCCGTGCAACTTCCAGAACATCGCGTACCGCGTTAATGTGGGCTGCTAAGTCATGGTCAAAATGAGTGGCGATGCCAATATCGTCCATGTAAACACGTATCGTCGTTCCTAAGCGTTCGTGTTTCGCAATCGTGTCGCGATAAATGTGGTTCATCATTGCCTGGAAGGTCGTGGGGGAGTTGGTGAGGCCGAAGAACATGACTGTGGGTTCGAAGAGGCCGAATTTGGTTTTGAACGCTGCCTTCTCCTGATCGCCGTCACGAATGCGAATATTGTTGTAGCCCCAACGGATATCAAGTTTCGTGTAGATGTGTGCATTGCTGAGGTCTAGGATGAGGTCTTGGATTAACGGCAGCGGGTACTGGTTTCGTATTGTGTGGGAGTTGATGATACGGTAGTCCTGTACCGGGCGCAGTTTTCCGTCCTTCTTTTTGATAAAAAAGAAGGACGAGGCGTACGGGGAAATGGAGGGGCGTAAATACCCCTGCTTCAACTTTTCATCCAGGAACTCTTTCAGTTCACCTTCTTCCTTCTGCGTCATCGGGTATATCTTGCAGTCAATTGCAGTTGGCGCTGATGGCTTGAAGTCGATGGCATGATCCCATGGTCGCGATGGAGGGAAACGATGCAAGGCCTGCTCGTTGAATAGCCTATGAAATTCAGCATATACGGGGGGGAGCACCGCCGCCGTTTGCTGTTGCTTTGCGGATATGGCCAACTCTGTTGACGTGGTGGCACGGACGAATGTTGATTCGTCTTCTAGTTCTTGGACGATTGCTTCTTTTTCTGCGACGATCAGGGCCCTTGTAGTGGACGTCGTAAGTAATTCTTCGGTAGTGGCCAGAACTACCGGCTGCATGTCTGGATGCATGGTTGCTGTCGCCCAACTGATTGTGGGCTCGAAGGCGCTCAGCCATGGATACCCCAGTACCATGTCTTCGCTGCCGAGGTCGGTTACCAAGAAGGTCATCTTCTTGATCTGTCCGCATGTCTTCACCTCGAGGTTAACATAATGAGTGATTAACCCAGCTTTATTTTCCGTATTATCTATGTTCCATATCTTGCGAGGCGTCTCTAATGGTTGCACGGGAACTCCGGCTCGTGCCGCCATTCCTGGTTTGATGAAATTGTCGGTGGCTCCGGAGTCCACCAATGCGTTTGTTTCAGTCGTTCGGTAATTCGTATGGACAGTCACTGGAATTCGCATAGATCGGTAGCGTGTCGTCACAATTACAGAATTACATTGTAAGGCCCTCACCCAGACTGACGGGTTCAGGCGCTCTGAAAACCCTCCTTTCCCCACAGGTCTTGAAGTATGAGGTCTTTAACCTCGTCCGTGCTGTTGGCTACCTGCGTAAGCCATTCCTTCGCCTGTTCCCCCGCCGTTTTCACCGTTTTGATTTGTGGTGCGGGTGTTGCGCTCGGTGCTGGCGTGGCATACCCTGGTAGTGATGGTTCGTATTGAGAGACGGGCCCCGGGGATCCCGGCCATTGCGATGGCCAGGCGGTCTCCGTCATTCTGCTGCTAGATGGAGGGTTCTGCCATTGTCTCTGCTGTCGGGGGTATGGGCAGTTTCGTGAGAGGTGTCCTGGTGCGTGGCAATTATAGCAAAGGACGTTCCTTAGGTCTCTCCTGGACCCGCCCCTTCCTCGCCCTCGGGCCCCTGGGCCACCTCTTGGAGGAAAAGGTGGTGTAGGCCAATCGTGGTTTGGCAGCTTGTTGAAGTCGATATCTTCCGATCCGGCTAGCCGTACTTTGGCACGATCGGTGGAAGTGTCCATGGCCCATGGGTTGGGTTGAGGCAAGTTCTGTGGTAATGCCCATCCCGCATTGCCAGTCTGCTTTTTTGGTTGAGTAGTAGTGTTCTTATACTCATTGAGCCTGGCCTTGAGGTGGATGTAGTTCTTTTGTCGCTTGAGGACGGCTCTCTTCCAGTCGTCGAATGTTGTGGGTTCGTCAAATTGGAACGCGTTTTTGAACAGCTCCTTGGGCAAACCCGACGTAAACAAGTCGATGGTTTGTGGTTCATTGAGGTGGTAATGAGCTTTCCGCGCTAGCTGTTCGAAGTCATTGACGTACTTGTCAATGTCCTCCCCCACCATTTTGAAGCCTTTTCGTAGTATGGCTTGCGCTTGCTCTCTTTCTAACGTGTTCTCGAACCGCTGGCTGAATCCGTCGGCTACGGCGTCCCACAAGCCTCGAGTGTAGGGGCTGATCCCTCGTTGTATTTGCCGATTGAGCCAGTTCAGGAAGGATAGAACCCATTCGCTGACTGCCCCTCCTTTGATGTAAGACAGAAATAGGAGGCATCTCCTATAGTCGTTGCGCATGATGGAGGCGTCTAGGTTCATGCCCCAATACACATGCCACTGCGTGAGAAATTGATCGACCTTAAGTCGGTCTCCGTCAAAGATAGAGGGTGGCTCGCCGGTTAGCTTTTCACTAGGGTGCCCTCTATCCCCTGCTCCTCCACCGCCTCCACCACCGCCCCCTCCTCCTCCACCTCCAGGTGGGGTACGGGGCGGTTCTCTTGGTGGTTCAGTTCTTCGTAGGTCGAATGGAACGCCTCCCCCAGGTGGTGGCGGCGGGTCGTCTCCCGGTCCTCCTACGCCCAGGGGTAGCTCCATTGTCGGTCGTCTTTCGGATGGGGGGTCTCCCCTATCGGAGCCTATTGCTCTGAAGAGTGCGGCGTCATCCGCGGTCATTCGTACTCCCGTTTCTGGGTTAATGGGCATAAGGGTGGTTCTTGCTTCTTCTTGCACTGCTCGTGCTTCCTCCAACGCGACCTCTTCCATGGCTCGCGTTATCGTGGCCATAATGGCTGGGGATCGGATGTGAATAGGTTCGGGTTCTGTGATGTGTGCGGACTCAGCTCGTTCTAGTAGGAGATCTTGTATTGCTCCTCCGCTTGTTTCAGTCTGGTTTGGTTCTCGTCCTTCGCTTTCCTCTTCCGATTCTTCTGGTTCTTCTGACACCACCTCTCCTGTGGAGTGTTCTCGTATTTGTCCGTCAATGGGGCCCCAATCTGTTCTGCTGTTGAGTTCTCGGGCGTCGATGTCGCACTGGTATCTAGGTCCTGCTGGTCGTATGACGTCCCACTGAGAATCTATGGGATTCCACGTAACCTCCGTCCAACACAAGTGGTCGAAGTTGAACTCAACTGGTCGGAACCTACTGGGTCCGTTGAACTCCACAAAGTATCCGGTTTCTTCTTGTCTTTCCCTCCAGCCAGCAGCTTGGAGGAAGCGCGTGGGGACGTTACGTTCCCCTCTTCTTGGGATTGAATATGGACGGAAGCTCGTCCACTGATCTCTTGTTGTTACAGCCACGGTGTGATCTTGGTCTTAATGTAACGTCGTCACGACGTTAGCTCGACTTGAGCGCGAATGACAGTAACAACTTAGCGGTATGTTGAAGCGTCAACTTGAAGACTCGAAGGTCCAAGTTTCTGTCTTAGTGAATGCGCGGAGGCACACCGACAGATCTCTCAATGCGTTGCTCACGAACGGGGTCGGAGGTCGTTGAAGAATGAAGAGGCGAAGAGAAGAGAAAGTGACGATTCAAGAAGACCAAGATGGCGTATCTTGGTCTTTACAAGGCAGGTTAAATACAAGTCGAGCAGGCTTTCAAGCGCTGCTATGAGTCATGGTAATGTAGCGTCCAACGTATCGCGTAAGTAACTCGAACCCTAATACTACTACTACTAGTATTAGTGGCGTAGTCCTCAGTCAGCAATCCGCACGCAATCTCCTATCGTACTCGTAATCGCCTATTGTAAGTCCGCAACTAATCTACCTTACCGCCGTAGTTGCAACCGGTACAGTAAGGGTACTCTTCACGACAGAGTCCGTTCGAGTCGCAACGTGACAGTGCGTCTGATCTGTAACAGGTCCTGCCTTAGGCAAAGGATACTGAGTCGACCCGCTGCTGAGCAGAACGGCATCTAAGTCTGATGGGTGTTCCTTGATATAGCTCAAGGCAACAAGGCTTCAGAGAAGAGGGCGATGATAGAGATGAGAAGAATGTGCTGAAGGGAGCTAGACAGTATATTGACGAAGCCGAAGCTAAGGAAATACAGGATGTACTACAGGGTTTATATAGCTAGTGCCCAGGAGTGCCAGCGAGGCAGTGCAATGCCAGCAAGGTCAATGCCAGCAAAGCAGATGCCAGCAAAGCAAAGAAGTGAGGCAAGTGCCAGCAAAGCAGATGCCTGCAAAGCAACGAATCAAAGGGACAAATGGAAGGGAAGAAGAAGAGAGGAAAAATATGGGGCGTTCATGACATTACCCCCATTCTAAGGGGTGACTTCCACGTCACCTAGTCGAATGGCATCTGGGTGCATGTCATGGAATGCCTGGATAAGGTCAGGGGCGTGGACATTGCCGTGGGGTTCCCAAGTGTTGTCTGCGTCAGGGTATCCTTTCCACTTAACAAGGTACTGGAGTTGGTGGCGTCGTCTTCGTGAGTCGCGAATTTCCTCAACCTCATACTCATCCTCCCCATTGATAAGATCAGGGGCTGGGCGCGAGAAGTTCGGGCCATGCTCGGTAGTTTCATGGTAGGGGAGTAGAAGGGACGCATGGAAGACATTATGGATCTTCCATGTTGTCGGAAGTGCCAGCTGATAGACAACATGGGAAATGACCTTAGTGATGGGGAATGGACCATAGCGTTTGGGTGCCAGTTTAGCGGTGGGGTGCGATGTGGTAAGGTTTTTTGCTTCCAGCCAAACAAGGTCGCCTTCTTTGTAGGGGACAAAGGAAGCAGGGATTTTGGTAGTCATTTCCTGAGTGGCCTTGATACCCTGCTGTTCCAGCACACGTAAGTCTGAAACTGCAGTGAGACGCTCGTTGACAGATGGGACAACTTGGTTGGTTAGATGAGTGCCAGGGGTGCGAGGGGTGTGTCCCATGAGGAGTTCAAATGGGGTGCGGCGTGTGGTGGTGTTTGGCCAGCTGTTGTGCGCAAACTGGGCAGAGGGGAGCCAGTCTACCCAATCTGTCTGTCGTCCGTTGCAGAAGAAGCGCAGGTATTGTTCCAGCCACTGGTTGGATCGCTCCGATTGTCCGTCTGTCTGTGGGTGATAAGCGGTCAAAATGTTTTGTGTGATTCCCAGGGACTTGCATAGCTGCTGGGAGAAGGTGGAGGTGAAGCGGGGGTCCCTATCGGTGATAACACGAGTTGGTAGTCCAAAGTGGGGGTAGACATGTCGGTGATAAAGCGTGGCCACTCCCGGTCCATCAATCGACTCTTTACAGGGGATAAACAATGTTCCCTTGGTACAATCGTGATTGGTGATTGTTAAAATGGAGTTGAACCCATGGGAGAGGGGGAGTTTGGTGATGAAGTCCATTGTTACTGTTTCAAATGGTCGCGCCACAGGATTGGTGGTGATGGGGAAAGGTGGGGGTCGAGGTCGATGGGAGACAACTTTATTTGCCTGACAGGCAGCGCATCCTTTGACATAGGCTATAATGGTGTTTCGCATTCCTGGCCACCAGTAGTCGCGTGTAATAAGGGCGTGTGTATTGGCAATTCCTGGGTGACCGGCACTAGGGGAGTCGTGATAGAGGGAAATTACCCCCCTCCTAAGACCGGGGTCTTCCACGACCACGAGGCGGCCGTCATGCCACCAGGAATCGTCAGAAAAGGAAAGACCATAAGTGGCTTTCCAGCGCAGAATCGTGGGGATATGTGACAATTGAAGGGTGCGAACATCCCGCTCAAGGGAGGGGAGCTGAGCAGCGTGGGTGAACAGTTGTGTGGGGAGGACAGTGACGTCTTGGTTATCAGCGGAACCATCATCATGGTCAGGTTGCCGAGAGAGAGCATCAGCACGGTTAGTGGCCCCTGGTTTGTGGACGAGTTTGAGATTGTATTCCCCAAGCAAGGGGATGTAGCGGGCAACGCACCGGTTGATCTTGTGGGGTTGTTTGTAGTACTGGAGGTTCGCGTGATCGGTATAGATAGTGACAGGATGTGGGGAGCCGAGGAGGAAGTGTCGCCACTCCTTAAGGGCAGTGATAACTGCAAGGAGTTCACGGTCATGGATATCGTAGTTGCGCTCTGCCTCATTGAATGTTTTGGAGTGATAGGCGACGGGGCGGAGTTTATGGTTGGCGTCACGCTGATATAGGATGCCACCAGTGGCAAAGGCAGAAGCGTCAACTTCAACCTCAAAGGGAGCGCTCAGGTCGGGTTGTCAGAGAACTGGAGTGCTGGTGAGGATGGTAACGAGTTTATCAATGGCGGCCGTGCATTCAGGTGTCCAGATAAAAGGGCAGTCCTTTTTTAGGAGATTAGTAAGTGGGCGAGCAATGTTGGCGAAGCCTGGGATGAAGGGTCGCTGGTATCCAAAGACGCCTAAGGTACTGCGTACTTGTTTAACTGTTTTAAGGGTGCGAGGCCAGTCTCTGAGTCCAGCAAGTTTTGTAGGGTCAGCTTCGATTTTGTCGCCTTCAAGGATGAGCCCCAGATACTCCACTCGTCGTGCTTCAAAGGTGCACTTTTCTGGTTTGAGGAAGAGGCTCTCGCGTTCCAGGATGTCAAGTACTTCATGGACAATAGCACGGTGGAGGGAGAGATCATCTGGGGTAGCAATAAGAATGTCGTCCATGTAATCGAAGACATAGCGGCGGCTCTCTGCCTTTAACTGGGTACGCAGGATGGTGTCCATCATGGCTTGGAAGGTCGAGGGTGAATTGGTTAGCCCAAAGAACATAACGCGCGGTTCAAACAGTCCTTCCTCTGTTTTAAAGGCTGCTTTCCATTTGTTGTCACGGACGCTCTATTTTCGCCTTATTTTTCTGTATTTTTATGGATTTATTCGGTAAAGATATGAGCCTCTAACGCTGTGTCAAACATCCAAGTCCTTATCATTAGATATGATAAGATGGTTAGTCACGTGATGCCAACATGTGCACCCACAAGCACGTGACCCTGGGATAGTAACTTCCTTATCGGATGTTACCTCTTTAGGTCACCTTCCTCATTAGTATAGTAGTTTCTCATTGGACGATAAGCAGGGAAGATTCTAGATAGTTCTAGACTACGTTGTCATAGGGTTGTGACTCATAGATAAGGACACGTCATTGTTCTGTCAGCGTTAATGACTGTGCATCAGTCAGCACAATAGATAACGCTATTATTAGATACGATGCGTCAGCGTCTGACTCATTACTATTACACGCACCTTTAGTAATAAGGTTTAGTAGTAATTTGAACTCAGCCGCAGCAGTGTATATAAACCCTCATGTAGCGTCCTGAGTGGAACCAACTTGTCCTCTTGGTTCTCCACTCAGGTGCGTATCCCTTTGTACTTCCCTTACTCTTCTCCAATATTAACTTGTCCTCTTGGTTCTCCACTCAGCGTGCCACTGCGTGATCACCTGACCTTTGGTCTTGCATAAAGACCTCACGTGTGTCTACCCTCCGCAGTGACTGTACGTTCGGCGCGTGACTTGTCTCCGCGCTAGGCTTGGGTGTGCTACTAGTTCAGTTCACTTACCTTCTCTTGGTCTAGTTGTCGCGATAAGTCATACCGCTACATTCGTCGCCTTCCTTAATTCGCATGTTATTATATCCCCACCTGATGTCGAATTTGGTGTAGAGGCGGCTGCCTCTGAGGCCCTCTGTGAGGGTTTTAATGAGGGGAAGAGGGTACGTGTTGCGAATGGTGTGTTGGTTCAGGCGTCGATAGTCTTGGACTGGCCGTAGTTTTCCATCCTTTTTCTTAATAAAGAAAAAGGGGCTGGCATAGGGGGAGTGCGATGGGCGGATGTACTGCTTTGCCAAATGTTCATCTAAGAATTTCCACAGTGCCCCACGTTCATCCTTAGTTAGGGGATACACCTTACAGTCAAGGGTGGCGGGTGCATTCGGGGCGAGCTCGATTGCATGATCCCAGTCACGTGATGGTGGGAAGCGTTGGGATTCCGCTTCGGAAAATACCTTGATGTGGCGGTGGTATTCGGCGGGGATCGAATATTCAGTTAACTTTGCCTTGTCTTTATTCGCCTCTATAGCCCACTGTTGGGCTATGTTCGCTCCTTGGATCGCCTCCTCTCCTGGTATTCTGATGTGTAACTCGTCTCCAGCTTCCCAGGGGTCAATGGCGTCTACAAGCGACCGCCATTCGTTAAAAGCGGCCGCCCTTATGACCAGGTAGGGGGATGGCGTCTGGTGTTGACTCTTTCCTGCTGCAGGGTTCGTTCTCCGCGCCTGATCGTCGATCGGGTTTGTTTCTGGGCTGCAGGGGTCGTCCTGAACCATGAATGCGTCTCCCCCATCGGGGGCTTCGACTTGGATCGTGGTGGATCGACGCGTTATGGGTACGAGGAGGGTAGAGAGGTGGAGGGGTTCTGGGGTGAGTATTCCTTGTTTCCAGTCGATTGTTGGTTCAAATTGCTGAAGCCATGGGTACCCTAACAGGATGTCATTGTTCCCTAGGTCGGTAATGTAGAAACGCTGAGTCGCGTGTCGATTTCCAAGCTGTACCTTCAATGCGATATATTTGTCGATTCGTCCTGCTCGATTCTTGGTGCCATCGACGTTCCGAATCGTTCGAGGCGTGGTAAGTCATCGTGTAGGGAGTTTTAGTCGTTGAGCGACTCGGGAATGGATGAAATTTTTGGTTGCGCCACTGTCAACAAGCGCAATTTCGGCCGTTTTGCAAGTAGATTGGAAAATGACTGATATTTGCAGGCTATTCCGTCGGCATACGTACATGCTGTCTACTTGGAAGGCTCGAACCCAGGCCGTGGGATTCGAGCTGGCTAAAAATCCTCATCGGTGAAGAGCGCGTTGAGGATGGCTTCTTTCTCGTCATTTTTCATGGCGCGGACCTGGGTGACGAAGCTGTCGCCGTTCTTCTTGGGTTGGGTCGGTATGGAGGTGCTGGGGGTGGGTGCTACTGGTGCTGAGGTTGGTTCGACTTCGGCGATATGTGCGGAAGTTGTATTTCCGCGACGGTTGTCGTTCTGTCGGATCGTTGTTGCCCCGCCGCTGGTCTGGCCCGTTGATCGTTTTGGGCAGTCGCGCGATAAGTGGCCTTTGCCAAAGCAGCAGAAGCAACGGCCTTCTGAGCGGCAACGTTGCATTTCTTCGTCGGTCAGCGCGATACGAGTGCGATCGACGTCCATCGCATCAGGATCGTGGATTGGGGTTGTGGTCTGCTGACTGGGTTGGTTATTGGTGCGTCGTCCTCCTCCTTGGTTGCTGTTTGAATTGAACAGCTGAGACCACTCTTGTCTAGTTCTTCCGCTGATCTTTTTGCCTCCATCGTTGAGGCCTACACAAGCGTGAAGCATCGCGTATTTACGTTGTTCTTTTTGTGCCGACTCGACCCACTGAGTGAATGTTTCAGGGACGTTGTCGCGTTTCAAGATGGCCGATAAGAGGCCATGTGGCAACCCCCCCGAATAGAGATCGACTGTGGCTGCGGCGTCAAGGGTGTATCCTGCCTTCACGGCGAGGTTCTGGAACGTGGCGGTATATGTGTCGAGGTCTGCTCCTTTCATTTGGAGCGCTTTCAGGAGCTGGTAAGCGTCCTGCTTCTTGGTAACGTTGGTGTAAGCTGATTTAAAGCTGGTGACGAAGTCGTTCCACAACGACTCCTCTGTTTTTGGGATAGCGGCCGTCGTCGTTGTACCACTAACTTTTGCTCGGAGTCCCTCGAGCTGGGTGTCGACCCAATTGTCGACATTGGGTCCTCGGATGAAGGATAGCGCGAGGAACACGCGTTGATAGGGCGATCTGATAACTGATGAGTCTTCGTTCATGCCACGATACAGGTCGAATTCTCGAAGGAACTTTTTCGACTTGTCGCGGGAGCCATCGAATATGGCTGGGGCGTTGCCACTGAGCTTTCCTCCGGAAGAGGCATTAGCTGCGGATCCGGAAGACATCGGAGGTGCTGATGGGGTGATAACGGGTGGTGCAGTGACGGTGAGAAGAGGTGGGAATACAGGTGAGACGGGTGTGGATGCTGTTGCAATCTGATGCCAAAAGTCGGGAGCGTCAACGGGTACGGTTTCGAGTGCTGTGGTAAGTTCGTCTGCTGATGTTTCGTCAGGTACTTCTGTGATGGGTGAATCTACGCATTCGGGCGCAGTTGGTTCTGGAAGGGATTCAGGGTTATCAAGATGATATCGTTCGGGGTTCTCGTCGTCTTCTGGGTTCCACCAGCTGAGGCCGACGTTGTTGTTGCGAGGGATGGCGAGGGATGATTTAGTGAAAAATTCGGTACTGCGTTTTTCAAGGACGTGCCACCAGTGATTTATAAAGTTGAGGTTGTAAATGCGTCCGTTAAGGAGAGCTCGGTAGCCTCCGCGTCTGTCAACGTGCGAGGAGTTCCAATAGGCACACCCAAGTACGTGTGTCGGTAAGTCGTCTTGCCAGCGGCGAAATACTTCAGTCCACTGGTCGTCGGGTAAGAGATCGAGTTCGATGCTAGCCACGGTGGCTAGTTCTGAGGTCGGTAGCTTCGGCTTATGTCACGCCACTGTCGGGGCGTGCGTCTGATCTGTAACAGGTCCTGCCTTAGGCAAAGGATACTGAGTCGACCCGCTGCTGAGCAGAACGGCATCTAAGTCTGATGGGTGTTCCTTGATATAGCTCAAGGCAACAAGGCTTCAGAGAAGAGGGCGATGATAGAGATGAGAAGAATGTGCTGAAGGGAGCTAGACAGTATATTGACGAAGCCGAAGCTAAGGAAATACAGGATGTACTACAGGGTTTATATAGCTAGTGCCCAGGAGTGCCAGCGAGGCAGTGCAATGCCAGCAAGGTCAATGCCAGCAAAGCAGATGCCAGCAAAGCAAAGAAGTGAGGCAAGTGCCAGCAAAGCAGATGCCTGCAAAGCAACGAATCAAAGGGACAAATGGAAGGGAAGAAGAAGAGAGGAAAAATATGGGGCGTTCATGACACCAATGCCCCATTGAGCAGTCAAATGACAGAGACTACAGGATACATACAGAGGCCCCTGACAACATACAAACCATCATTGCCTGGGTATGCATCACCAACACCCAGTGCCACACCCATGCCACAGATAAACGCAGCCGCAACCAAGACAGCAGGAGAGCAAGCTAAGGAATGGCTCACGCAAGTGGCCAACAGCACGGATGAGGTAAAAGACCTCATCCTTCAAGATCTGTGGGGAAGAGAGGGTTTTTGGGATGCCTGAACCCATCAGTCTGGGTGAGGGCTTTAAAATGTAATTCTGTAATTGTGACTACGCGCCATCGATCTCTGCGAATTCCAGTGACGGTTCACACGAATTACAAAACAACTGAAACAAGCACCCTGATTGATTCTGGGGTGACTGACAACTTTATATGGCCAAGCCTGGCAGCATGGGCAGGAATCCCGACACAGGTACTTGAAGTACCACGCAAAATCTGGAATATTGATAACACGGAAAACAAAGCTGGGTTAATCACTCATTATGTTAACCTAGAGGTGAAAACGCGTCAGCAGGTGAAAAAGATGACCGTCTTGGTCATGGATCTCGGCAATGAAGACATGGTGCTGGGGTATCCATGGCTCAGTGCGTTTGAACCGACAATCAACTGGGCACAAGCCACGATGCACCCAGATATGCACCCAGTAGAGGTCGCCACCGATGAGGCACTACTGAATCGCACCACGACAAGAGTGTTAATCGTTGCCGAAAAAGAAGATATCATCAGCGAGCTAGAGGAGGAAACTTTCACCCGCACAACCACTTCTACGGAGCTGGCCATATTGGCAAAACAACAGCAGCAGGCGGCAACTCTTCCACCTGAGTATGAACAGTTCCACAAGCTCTTCGACGAACAGGCATCGCATTGTTTTCCCCCAGCCAGACCGTGGGACCATGCGATTGATTTCAAACCATCAGCGCCGGCCGCAATCAGTTGCAAGATATACCCAATGATGCAGAAGGAAGAAGGCGAGTTGAAGGAATTCCTAGAAGAAAAGTTAAAGCAAGGGTATCTACGCCTGTCTATTTCCCCATACGCATCCTCTTTCTTTTTCATCAAAAAGAAGGATGGAAAACTACACCCGGTACAGGACTACCGGGTCATTAACTCACATACGATTCGCAATAAGTATCCACTTCCACTAATTCAGGATCTCATCCTTGACCTCAGTAACGCCCATATTTATATGAAGCTAGACATCTGGTGGGGCTATAACAACATACGCATTCACGACGGAGATCAGGAGAAAGTGGCTTTCAAGACCAAATTCGGCCTCTTTGAACCAACCATCATGTTCTTTGGGCTCACGAACTCTCCTGCTACGTTCCAGGCCATGATGAACCACATTTATCGAGACACTATCGCCATGCACGAAGGGTTGGGAACCACGATACGTGTCTATATGGATGACATTGGGATCGCCACTCACTTCGAACATGACATAGATGCCCACATCGCCGCAGTATGCGATGTTCTGCGTGTCGCCGCCGAGCACAACCTGTACTTCAAATTGGAGAAATGTCTCTTTCACCAACCACGAATGGATTACCTGGGGGTAATCCTTGAAAGGGGGGTGACACGTATGGACCCCGTAAAAGTTCAAGGCATCAAAGACTGGCCTACGCCAACAAAGGTCAAGGACATATGATCGTTCCTAGGCTTTTGCAACTTTTACAGACTCTTCATTTGTGGTTTCGCAACACACGCCAAACCCCTCAACAAACTAACGAAGAAGGATACAGAATGGAAGTGGACAGAAGAAGAAGACAAGGCTTTCAACACTCTGAAATGCCTAGTAATGGAAGAACCAGTGCTAGCACACCCGGTACTCCAAGACCCATTCGAACTAGAGGTGGATGCATCAGGATACGCGGTGGGAGCCGTACTGCTACAACGAAAATCTGATGGAAAGTGACACCCCATAGGCTACTACTCTGCAACACTTTCCGAAGCAGAAAGGAATTACGACATCTACAACCTTGAACTGCTTGCGATAGTGAAAGCTCTGTGCAACTGGAGACCGCTGTTAGCGGGAGCACCCCACAAAATAAAGATTTTCTCCGATCATCTAAACCTGCAATATTGGAAGGTGCCGCAGAAAATTAGCCAGTGCATAGCCAGGGAAGTGTTGGAATTGTCAGAGTACGACTTTGAGATTCACCACATCAAAGGAAAGAACAATGGTCAGGCGGATGCCCTGTCTCAAAGACCTGATTACGACCAAGGAACTGCCAACAATGAACAAATCATAGTGCTACCACCGGAAGTCTTCGTAAAGGCAATCAACACGGCCAGGACCTTCACAATCAATCCAAACCTCCAACAACCCCGACATCGACAGGATGAGAAAATCATAAAACAGTTGGTAGACCCCCACCAGCTGAAAAAGATCGACGGAGAATGGTATAAAGATGGCAGGTTTGTGATCATGGGGCCCGCCTCCACACAACGGGTACTGATACATGATCACCATGATCTGCCTATCCACGGACACCTGGGAATTGCGAGAACACAGAGAATTGTGGAGCGCCGCTACTGGTGGCCACGCCTGCGAAAAGACGTATATGAGTACATACAAGGATGTGCCGAATGCCAACGGAATAAGGTCAACACACGCCCTATCCGAGCAGCACTGCATCCCATCATGCCCGTCGTGGAAGCCACCCCATTCCAGATGGTGGCAGTAGACTTTATCACAAAACTACCAACATCAGAGCGATACGACAGCATTCTCATGGTCACCGATCACGACTGCAGCAAAGCCTCCATCTTCATACCATGCAAAGAAGAAATTACGGCCAAGGAAACAGCCATCCTATACATAAATCATGTCTTCAAATGCTTCGGGCTACTGCGCAAAGTCATCAGTGACCACGACCCAAGATTTACATCAAAGTTTGTGCGAGAGATATGCCGAATCCTAGGCATCCAACAGAACATGTCAACAGCTTATCACCCACGCACCAACAGACAGTCTGAAAGGACCAATCAGTGGCTGGAACAGTATCTGCGCTTCTGGGTGAACAAGCGTCAAGATAATTGGGTCACTTATCTGCCAATCGCGGAATTTGCGCACAACAACTGGCCCCATAAACACATGAAACAGTCGCCATTTCAGCTTCTGATGGGATACAATCCACATGCTGATTGGACCGATAAGCCATCTCCTGTTCCCCAAGTAACCGCACGGCTGACACAGCTGAAAGAGGCAAGGGAAAATGCCCAACACCTCATGAAAAAGGCACAGGAAGCTTGGGTACACAACAAAGATACACCCAAGTTCCATGTCAACGACCTTGTATGGCTGGAAGGGAAGCACCTGAGGACCAATCAACCAACAGCAAAATTAGTGGCACGACGCCATGGACCTTTCTGGATAGTGCAGGTGATGTCCCCTTACAATTATTGATTGGAACTTCCCACACAGTGGAGCATCCACCCAGTGTTTCACATCAATCTACTCATGCCATACAAACACACCCCTTTCCATGGGGAAAATTTCACACGACCACCACTGGAACTGATTGATGGAGAAGAAGAATACAAAGTCGAGGCCATTCTAGACACTCGGCACTTTGGAAGAGGCAGGCAACTCCAGTATCTCATCAAGTGGAAGGGATATCCCGACTTGGAGAACCAGTGGGTCAACTAGGATGACATCTTCGCACCAGAAGCGCTCCGAGCATATCAGGAAAGACGGACGCAGGGCTGACAAGTTAAAAGAGAGAACCCAGAGGCTGAGGAAAGTCATCCCCTCTACCTTCGCTCTGTACACACTCATATGCCTACCTCCCCCTTGCAACATGTCACCCAAGCGATGCTCCTCGACGCCGTTGCCCAAGACGCCCGTGCCCTCCTCGCAGAGGACAACAACACTGAGGTTCCCAACACTCAGCTCACCCCATGGACACCTGCTAGGCCACACGAGGGCCCCATCACCGCACAAGAGTGGGCACATGTTATCACCAGATTCCCAGACCCCACGCAACACCCCGACGACGACGAACATGCTGTCGTCCATGTCTTCCAAAACAATGCCGGTGAAAGAGAACCCATCACCGCCATCCCTCCAAGCGACAACCTCATCGGTGTTTGTGGAGTTTTCCTGCGCAACGATGAGCGTTCAAGCTCTCCTGGAGTACAAGTTGGAGGGGTGGAGGAGAGTAGCAGCAGAGTGGCAGAAGGAACAGCTTGACTCAGCCACAGCCCGACTGAGGGAGATGTGTGAGCGGCAGCAGCGATGGTGGCAGCTGAGGCTGGCCATGACGACGAAGATTATTACCCGGCGAGACATCCCTTCCTTCAAACGAAAAGCAACGCTGATAATCCCCTTGTCACTCCCTGGCTTGTCTACACCGATGGGTCCCCCATGTATCGAGGACGTGTGCGTGTACCAGGTGCCGCCAACCACTGTCCATTCACCGCTGCTGACGACCCGGCACACGTTATTGCGCCTGAAGGGTTCCGGGCAAATCGACAACCCCATCACATTCCATACCCCATCACCGGACCCGACGGAGTAGAGAGGGACGCCTCACACGTGCAGATCATAGGAGGGGCAGACCCCCTGATACTGGGAGTCATCCTGGGTTCCCCGCATGTAAACGGTAAGCCCTTCTACGCCGAGCCCCACATATCGGCGGCTCTCTGCCCAACGTACCCGTATGAAGACCTGGTCATTTTCACCGTGGACAAAATTACGGACCACGCACTCAACCGCATCAACGACAAATCCCTCACAGCGGAGGTGACACGCTATTGCACAGCGAGCTATGAGCTCAACCGACTCCATGCCAGGGTGAGTCAGTTGCGTGCGATGATTATCTGCGCACAGGACGACAAGCGGGACTGTGTTTACCACTTGGAGCATGCCACCACGCTGGAGCGTATTGCGGACGAACAACGCGACTGGCCAGCATGAGACTTTCAGTGAGTCGGGGTCTCACACTGAAGAGGGGGTGATGTCACGGTTCAACTTGTAACGCTATGATGACGACGTATGAACCCTTACTGTACTGGTTGTGACTACAGCAGTAAGGTAGATTAGTCATGGACTTACAGCCTTAGGGCTTTATGATGGTAGTGCGATAGGTGATAAGCGGTGATATGATATGATGACTCGATCCTAGTACGACTAGTAGTTGTATTAGGGTTTGCTCTGTTTCTGCGATACATTGGACACTAGATTACTGTGACTCATAGCAGCACTTGTAAGCCTGCTCGACTTGTATTTAAGATAGCTGGCGAAGACCAAGACACGCCATCTTGGTCTTCTTGAATTGTCACTTGTCTATCTCTTCTCTTTAATAAGTCTCGCTGTCCCCATCTTCTAGTCCGATTTATTGTCAACAAGTCCACAACTTGTCAGTGTGCCTCCAAGCATTCACTAAGACAAGAGCATGGGCCTTCGAGCTGTCGTGTCTATCTGCTAAGTTGTTATCGCCTTCATCGAGCTCAAGTCAAGCTAACGTCATGATGACATTACATTGACGGGGTCCATGTGTAGTTTGTTGTGCCTGATAATGAGTCCTAGGTATTCCACTTCATAAGCCTCAAATACACATTTCTCTGGTTTGATGTAGAGATCGTGTTCATTGCATAGGTCTAATACTTGGTGGAGTACACGTCAATGGTGTTTCAGATTGTCTGGTGTGGCTATTAGGATATCGTCCATGTACACGATGACTTCTCCAGTTAATACCAGTTCTCAAAAAATGGTGTCCATCATTGTTTGGAAGGTACTGGGAGAGTTTGTCAGGCCAAAGAACATTACTCTTGGCTTGAATAGTCCTTGGTTTGTTTTGAACACCGCTTTCCATTCGTCCCCTTCCTTGATACAGACATTATTATATCCCCACTGTATGTCTAGCTTCAAATAGAGCCGGGCATTTTGAATGCAATCAATAAGTTCAGGGATAAGGGGGAGTGGGTAATGGTTCTTTACAGTGATGTCGTTAAGATGTCAATAGTCTTGTACTGTGTTACGATTCGGACTGGAGGCTGGTATGACTGAGGACCCTTACTGTACCAGTTGCAACTACGGCAGTAAGGTATATTAGTTGCGGACTTACCTATGATAGTGCGGTGATACGGTGACGCGATAGGAGATACGGTACTGATAGCTGACTGAGAACGGACGCCACTGATACTAGTACTAGTAGTACTAGGGTTTGAGATGTTTCTGCAATACGTTGGACGCTTACTTACTGTGACTCATAGCAGTGCTTCAAAGCCTGCTGAATATGTATTTAAACTGTCTTGTGAAGACCAAGATACGCCATCTTGGTCTTCTTGAATCGTCACTTGTTCTCTCTTTCTTTCTCTCTCTCTCTAAGGACTCCAGCTTCGTTCATGACACAAGACAAGATCTATTAGGTGCACCTCCACGTGTTCACCTCGGTTAACGCTTGGACCTCCGAGTCTTCAAGCTATTCGCTAAGTTGTTACCGCCTCACCGAGCTCAAGTCGAGCTAACGTCGTGACGACGTTACATTAAGACCAAGATCCATCATGGCCATAACAACCCGGGATCAGTGGACGAACTTTTGTCCCTATTCACTCCAACAAAGAGGAGAACGTAACGTTCCCACACACTTTCTTGGCGCCGCGTCGTGGAGGGAAAGATGAGAAGAAACAGGATATTTTGTGGAGTTCAACGGACCAAGCAGGTTCCGACCAGTTGAGTTCAACTTCGACCACTTGTGTTGGGTAGAAGTTACGTGGAACCCCATAGACTCTCAGTGGGACGCAATACGACCAGCGGGACCCAGATATCGGTGCGACATCGACGCCCGAGAGATCAATAGCAGAACAGATTGGGGCCCTATTGACGGACAAATACGAGAACACTCAACTGGAGAAGTAGTATCAGAAGGAACTGAAGAAGACGGGCAAAGCCAAGAAGAAGAAAGCGAAGGACGAGAGCCAAATCAAACAGAGACTAGCGGAGGAGCGATACAAGATCTCCTCATTGAACGAGCTGAGTCCGCACACATCACGGAACCAGAACCGATTCATATCCGATCACCAGCCATTATGGCAACACTAACGCAAGCCATGGAAGAAGTCGCGATCGAAGAAGCGCGCGCAATACGGGCGGAAGCAAGAGAAATCCTTATGCCCATCAACCCAGAAACAGGAGTACGAATGACCGCGGACGACGCCGCCATCTTTCGGGCAATAGGATCCGACAGAGGAGACCCCCGTCAGGACGACGACCAACACTAGAACTCCCTCCAGGAGTGGGAGGGCCGAGTGGAGACCCGCCACCACCGCCGGGTGGAGGTATCCCGTTCGACATACAAAGAACCGAACCACCAAGAGGACCGCCCGCTGGGCCGCCCAGCGGAGGCGGAGGTGGAGGCGGCGGAGACGCCGGAGGAGGGGGACATTATAATGAGAAGTTAACTGGCGAGCCACCTTCCATTTTTGATGGAGACAGACTCAAAGTAGACCAATTCCTGACGCAGTGGCACGTCTACTGGGGTATGAATCTAGACGCCCCTATTATGCACAACGATTACAGAAGATGCCTTCTGTTTCTCTCCTACATCAAGGGCGGAGCAGTCAGCGAATGGGTTTTATCCTTCCTGAACTGGCTCAACAGACAAATACAACGAGGGATCAGTCCCTACACTTGAGACTTATGGGACGCCGTAGCCGACGGCTTTAGCCAGCGATTTGAGAATACGCTGGAACGGGAGCAGGCGCAAGCAATATTACGAAAAGGATTCAAAATGACTGGAGAGGACATTGACAAGTACGTTAATGACTTTGAACAGCTCGCACGGAAAGCTCACTATCGCCTCAACGAACCACAAACCATCGACCTCTTCACGTCGGGTCTGCCCAAGGAACTGTTCAAAAATGCGTTCCAGTTTGACGATCCGATCACATTCGATGACTGGAAAAGGGCGGTACTCAAACGACAAAAGAACTACATCCATCTCAAAGCGAGGCTCAATGAGTACAAGAACACCCCAATGCAGCAGAAGAAACAAAGCGGTAACACTGGATGGACTCTCCCGCAAAACCTACCCCAGAATAACCCGTGGGCTATGGATACGTCAGCAGATCGAGCCAAGGTAAGGCTCGCAGGGTCCGAAGACATCGATTTCAACAAGCTACCTCACACCTGGTCCCCGCCTCCATTCCCACCAAGAGGAGGACCAGGAGCTAGAGGGCGCGGTAGAGGAGGATCATGACGAGACCTAAGGAACATCCTTTGCTACAACTGTAATGCTCCAGGACACCTCTCACGAAACTGCCCACACCCCTGACAGCAGAGGCAGTGGCAAAACGCTCCATCCAGTAGTAGAATGACGGAAACCGCCTGGCCCTCAGGACCAGTATCACAATATGAACCATCGCTACCCAGCTACGCAACGCCATCGGTTAGCGCAACGCCTATGCCGCAAATCAACGCGGCCGCGACTATCAAGACCGCCAGAGAACAAGCAAAGGAGTGGCTCACCCAGGTGGCCAATAGCACGGATGAGGTAAAAGACCTCATACTTCAAGATTTGTGGGGAAAAGAGGGTTTTTGGGACGCCTGAACCCGTCAGTCTGGGTGAGGGCTTTACAATGTAATTCTGTAATCGTGACAACGCGCTATTGATCTCTGCGAATTCCAGTGACTGTCAAAACGAATTACCAAACGACTGAGACACATGTGTTGGTCGACTCCGGAGCGACCGACAATTTTATCCGACCAAGTATGGCAGTACGGGCCGGCATCCCGGTACAGCCTTTAGAAACGCCCCGCAAGATATGGAATATCGATAATACGGAAAACAAAGCTGGGTTAATCACTCATTACGTTAACCTGGAAGTGAAAACACGAGGACAGATAAAGAAGATGACCTTTCTAGTCACCGACCTCGGCAGCGAAGACATGGTACTCGGCTACCCGTGGCTAAGCGCCTTCGAGCCCACCATCAGTTGGGCCACGGCAACAATGCACCCCGATATGCAACCAGTAGTACTGGCTACCACTGAAGACCTACTCTCCGCGCCTATAATCCGAGCCCTAATCACGACTGAAAAGGAAGATATTGTACGAGAACTAGAAGAAGAAACGTTCGCTAGGGCCACCACCTCGACGGAATTGGCAATACAGGCGAAACAGCAGCAAACCGCGGCCACACTTCCAGCAGAGTATGCCATGTTTCACACACTATTCAATGAGCAAGCGTTGCATCGCTTTCCCCTGGCTAGACCATGGGACCATGCAATAGACTTCAAACCATCCGTGCCAGCCGCGATAGACTGCAAAGTGTATCCGATGACGCAAAAGGAAGAGAACGAGCTTAAAGAGTTCCTCAAAGAAAAACTGCAGCAGGGATATTTACGCCCCTCTATTTCCCCGTACGCATCCTCCTTTTTCTTCATCAAAAAGAAGGATGGAAAGCTGCGACCCGTCCAGGACTACAGGGTCATCAACTCTCACACAATCCGCAATCAGTACCCACTGCCACTCATCCAGGACCTGATCCTCGACCTCAGTAACGCCCACATTTACACAAAACTGGACATCCGCTGGGGCTATAACAACATCCGTATCCGCGACAGCGATCAAGAGAAGGCGGCGTTCAAGACAAAATTTGGCCTCTTTGAACCCACAGTTATGTTCTTCGGACTCACTAACTCTCCCACAACCTTCCAGGCCATGATGAACCACATCTACCGCGATACGATCGCGAAGCACGAACGCTTGGGCACTATGATACGTGTTTATATGGACGACATTGGGATTGCTACTCACTTCAACCACGATCTAGCAGCCCATATCGCTGCGGTACGTGACGTTCTGAGCGTCGCACAGGAGCACAACCTCTACTTCAAACTCGAAAAGTGCCTGTTCCATCAGCCGCGTATGGATTACCTGGGGGTAATCCTTGAAAGGGGGGTAACCCGAATGGACCCTGTAAAAGTTCAAGGCATCAAAGACTGGCCAACACCAACGAAGGTCAAAGACGTCCGATCTTTTCTTGGCTTCTGCAACTTTTACAGGCTTTTCATCCGCGGCTTCGCAACCCATGCCAGACCACTCACAAAGCTGACACGTAAGGACGAAGAGTGGCAATGGACAGAAGAGGAAGACAAGGTGTTCAACACGCTCAAACGCCTCGTAACCGAAGAACCAGTACTGGCACACCCCGTCCTTCAGGACCCATTCGAATTGGAGGTGGATGCCTCGGGCTACGCGGTGGGAGCCGTACTGTTACAAAAGAAATCTGACGGAAAACGACACCCCATAGGCTACTACTCGGCAACGCTCTTGGAAGCAGAACGAAATTACGACATCTACGACCTAGAATTGCTTGCAATAGTCAAGGCCTTAAGACACTGGAGGCCACTGCTGGCGGGAGCCCCACACAAAATCAAAATCTACTCGGATCACCTGAACCTGCAATACTGGAAGTTGCCGCAGAAGATTAGCAGGCGAGTCGCAAGGGAAGTACTCGAACTCTCTGAATACGACTTCGAGATTCACCACATCAAAGGAAAGAGTAACGGAAGAGCCAACGCGCTATCGAGACAACCAGACTACGATCAAGGAGCAGCAGACAACAGCGAAGTGGTGGTATTACCACCTGAAGTCTTTGTCCGGACCCTCAACACAGCAAGGACGCTGACCCTCAACCTGAATCTGCTGCAACCGCGACATCAACAAGATGAAGAAGTGATCAAGGTGTGGGTAGACCCCCACCGACTGAAGAAGATACAAGGAGAATGGTATAAGGACGGCAGGTTCATCATAACGGGACCAGCGTCGACGCATCGTGTGCTAATCCACGACCACCACGACTTACCCATACACGGACACCCCGGAATCGCGAGGACGCAACAAATCTTAGAGAGACATTACTGGTGGCCACAACTACAGAAGGACGTTTATGAGTATGTCCAGGGATGTGCCGAATGCCAGTGAAACAAAGTCAACACGCGCCCCATTCGTGTGGCTTTACACCCCATCGCACCTATACTCGACGCATTTCCCTTCCACACCGTGGCGATCGACTTCATCACCAAACTACCAGTATCAGAGGGATACGACAGCATTCTCACCGTCACTGACCACGATTGTAGTAAAGCCTCGGTGTTCATACCATGCCGAGAGGAAATAACAGCAGAAGAAACCGCAGCGTTGTACGTCAGTCATGTTTTCAAACGATTCGGATTACCGCGTAAAATTATCAGCGATCGCGACCCTCGATTTACGTCCAAGTTCACAAGGGAGGCATGTTGGATCCTGGGGGTCCAGCAAAACATATCCACAGCATACCACCCACGCACCGACAGGCAATCGGAAAGGACCAACCAATGGCTAGAACAATACCTATGCTTTTGGGTAAACGAGTGTCAAGATAACTGGACCACGTATCTACCAATCGCTGAATTCGCGCACAATAACTGGCCCCATGAACACACGAAGCAGTTGCTGTTTCAGCTTCTGATGGGATATGATCCACGAGCTGATTGGACCGATAAGCCATCTCCTATCCTGCAAGTAACGACGCGACTAACACAGCTAAAAGAAGCTAGGAAGGACACTCAACGCCTGATGAAAAAGGCACAAGAGGCGTGGATACATAACAAAGATACGCCCAAATTCCGTGTCAATGACCTCGTGTGGCTAGAGGGAAAACACCTCCGAACCAATCAACCCACAGCAAAATTAGCGGCACAACGCCACGGACCTTTCCGCGTAATACAGGTGATGTCGCCGTACAACTACCGCCTTGAGCTTCCCACACAGTGGACTATTCATCCAGTATTCCACATCGATCTTCTCACCCCGTACAAACAAACCACTCTTCACGGTGAGAACTTCACACGACCACCACCAGAGCTTATCGATGGCGAAGAAGAGTATGAGGTCGAGGCTGTTCTCGACGCCCGGCATTTTGGCAGAAAGAAGCGCCTTCAATACCTCATCAAATGGAAGGGCTACTCGGACTCGGAGAATCAGTGGGTCGATAAGGATGACGTCTTTGTGCCGGAAGCAATTCGTCTGTATCAGGAGACGCAAGCACGCGGGCAACAGGTTAAAACGAACAGTGCAAGGGTCCAAGGGAGTTGCCCATCTTTCCTTCGTACTATCATCTCTCATATGCCTACTTCCCCCCTGCGACATGTCACCCAAGCAGCGCTCCTCAACTCCCTCGCGCAAGACGCCCGTGCCCTCTTGGCTGAGGACGACAACACTGAAGTACCCAACCCTCAGCTCACACCATACACACCTCTTGCACCAGCAGAGGGGCCTATCACCGCTCAAGAATGGGCCCACATCATCACAAGATTCCCAGACCCAGCAACTACCCCCGACGACGACTCCGCCATTGTCCACGTCTTCCGAAACGACAGCGGCAAACGCGAGCCGATTGCCGCTATCCCCCCAAGTGACGACCTCATTGGCGTTCGCAGAATTTTCCCGCGCAACGACCAGCGTTCAAGCGCTGATGGAGTACGAGCTGGAGGGGTGGAGGAGAGTAGCAGCGGAGTGGCAGAAGGAACAACTCAACTCCGCAGCGGCCTGACTGAGGGAGATGCGAGAGCGACGGCAGTGATGGAGGCAGCTGAGGCTGGCCATGACAACAACAATTACTACCTGGCATGCCACGCCTTCCTTCGAACGAAAAGCGACCCTACTAATCCCCTCATCACGCCTTGGCTTGTCTACACCGATGGGTCCCCCATGTATCAAGGACGTGTGCGAGTGCCAGGCGCCGCCGATCACCGTCCGTTCACCGCCGCCAACGACCCCGCGCACGTCATTGCGCCTGAAGGGTTCCGGGTGAACCGATGACCCCATCACATTCCATACCCCATCACCGGACCCGACAGAGTAGAGCGGGACGCGTCCCACGTCCAGATCATCGGGGGGGCAGACCCCCTCATATTAGGGGTTATACCAGGCTCGCCGCACATGTATGGTAAGCCCTTCTATGCCGAACCCCACGTGTCAGCAGCGCTCCGCCCTACGTACCCCCACAAGGACCTCGTCGTCTTCGAGGCAGACCGCACCACCGACCGCGCGCTCAACCGTATCAACGACGAGTCGCTCACAGCTGAGGTTACGCGCTTCCACATGGCTAGCTACAAGCTCGACCGACTCCACGCACGAGTGAGCCAGCTCCGTGCCATGATCGAGTGCACCCAAGACGACCGGCATGACTCGATCTACCGCTTGGAGCACGCCACGGCCTTGGAGCGCATCGCCGACAAACAGCGCGACTGGCCAGCAAGGGACTTTCGGTGAGTCTGGGGTCTCACGCTAAAAGAGGGGGTGATGTTACGATTCGGACTGGAGGCTGGTATGACTGAGGACCCTTACTGTACCAGTTGCAACTACGGCGGTAAGGTATATTAGTTGCGGACTTACCTACAATAGTGCGGTGATACGGTGACGCGATAGGAGATACAGTACTGATAGCTGACTGAGAACGGACGCCACTGATACTAGTACTAGTAGTACTAGGGTTTGAGATGTTTCTGCAATACGTTGGACGCTTACTTACTGTGACTCATAGCAGCGCTTCAAAGCCTGCTGAATATGTATTTAAACTGTCTTGTGAAGACCAAGATATGCCATCTTGGTCTTCTTGAATCGTCACTTGTTCTCTCTTTCTTTCTCTCTCTCTCTAAGGACTCCAGCTTCGTTCGTGACACAAGACAAGATCTATTAGGTGCACCTCCGCGTGTTCACCTCGGTTAACGCTTGGACCTCCGAGTCTTCAAGCTATTCGCTAAGTTGTTACCGCCTCACCGAGCTCAAGTCGAGCTAACGTCGTGACGACGTTACATACTGGTTGCAACTTCCCATCCTTCTTTTTGATAAAGAAGAACAGGGATGCGTAAGGTGATTTTGATGGCTGGATGTACTTCTTTTCTAGATGTTCAGTAACAAACTCCGAGAGTTTGTTGGTTTCTGGGATCATTAACGGATACACTTTGCAGTCCATGGTTTTGGGGGTGTCAGGGATTAAGTCAATGGCATGATCCCATGTTCTTGCCAGGGGAAATCGTTGTGATGCCTCTTCACTAAAGACCTTTTGGTGTCTCCAATATTCCTTAGGGACCATTTCTTCAAAGGTCTTTTGGGGCCTCTTTGCTGCTTCTTGTTGGGCTAGTTCTGAGGCTGTGGTTGTTTTATGCAACCAGATGTGTGGGTCGTCTTCTTGTTCCAACTGTTCCCAGGCCAGCTCGTTGAGTTGATATGTCTCCAATGCCTTAATGGTGGATTCCATAGGCATGGCTTCGTCCGACAAGTTGAGACTGGTGACTATGACTGGTTGGAATTCTTCGTCAATAGTAGCGTCCCACCAATGAAATTTTGGTTCGAAGGCTGTGAACCAGGGGTATCCCAGGATAACTTCATCGTTTCCTAGGTTGGTGATGAGGAACCAGAGATTTTGAACTCTGTCTCCAGTTCGAACTGTTAAATCTGTAAAGGAGGTAATTTCTCCTCCCTGGTTGTGGGTTCCATCTACATTCCATATTTTGATGGACTGTTGTGTAGGTAACCAGGCAATTTTGAGTTGTTTCAGGAGGTTTGCACTTATAAAGTTATCTGTTGCTCCTGTATCGATTAGGACATTTTGTTCGGCTGTTGCATGTGCAGATTTGAAAAGAACTGGAATTCGCATGGATTGGAATCTGCTAGTATACACGCTAAGTTTAAAAGCTCTAGCCCAGGCCACCGGGTTCAAGCGTTGAGAAAATCCTTTTTTGTCCAAACAGTTTGTCCACCATAAGTTCACGGACTTCAGGACTTTGGGCGAACAAGGCAGCGACTTGCGCCTCCGCTTGTTCTTTGTTTGAGAGGGGTCATGAAGCCATCATGGAAATAGTGGCTGTAGTTGGGGTGGTAGTGGTGGTATCTGTGACTTTAGCAGTTGTTGTTATGATCCAACGCTTCAGACCTCAGTCACAGTATGTTTCCACCTTGCTTTTCCCCTTTTGTACTATACCTTGTTACCAAAGGAGCTACTGCTGCTAGTGGTGCTGTTTCCTTTGATCCAAATATCTCCTTGTTCCGTTTGGTCTCTTTGATATTGTGTGGACTTGTGTTCATGTTGTTTGGAACCTTGTCCTATATAAACCTGTACCATAGACCGTAGGAAGCCAGACTTGGCTTTGTTTGCAATCTAGCAACCTTGCCTTCATACTTTGGTGTGACCTCACTCTATTCCCCTCTTCTTGTGCATCCCCTATCTCAGTCCTTAACCAGGACACTCTGAAGTCTTTGCAGTTGAACTATATCAACGTGTCACACCTGTTATACTCTGTGCACTAGCAAGATCAAGTGTAGAGAAGTGTTAGACACTTCAGATGAGGAGTCCTACATTACAGAGTAGTGCTGCACCTTGTGCCACACTTTTGCCACTTGTATTTCATAGCAATAAGACAACAGACGTCTTCGCTTGATACTTGTGTGATTTAGAACCTCCAGAACCCACGCCCCTGCTAGGGCGTAACATAAGCCAAGTCTACAACTTCCAACACACCCAAGACACTACTGCCACACAGCAGAGTGGGCAATGATCCAAGAGGACGCATCAGCCAACAACCAGACACTCCACAGGACCCAGAATGACAGCATAGCCAGGCGACAGATCCTCCCTGACACAAGAGGCCGCTTCAGCCATCCCATTACACAAACCAGCATCCAAAACAGACCACAATTGTGGCTAGCATCAGTGTCACCTTTGAATCAGACAACAATTGGACTCCAGTCACAACCAGAACACAAGACGACCTCCCACACCACGTTAAAAGCAGTCAATTAGGAAGGGGAGCTCACTGGGCCACAACACCAAACAGACCACCTTGTTACAAGTGCCTCATCAAAGGCGAACTCAGACCAGTAGAATTCATCAACAACAACTGGTACATCCTTCAATACTTTCAGAACACATACCACACCAGAGCCATAAACATCACACCACAAGGATTTGCTGAAGGACTAGGCTGGTGGAACAAAGAAGACGAACAGAACCCAGAAACACCTACACAACAATCATCCTCAGCACCAAGAAACACTAGGGGAACATACGGACTACAACAAGACTCCTCAGGAGAAGAACCCAGCTCAGATGAAGTGGAATCACACTCAGAACCATCTCACTCCTCAGAACACCACTTAGACATCACAGTACCCACACAAGCTTCGTCACAAGCCAGCCCCACTATCCCTATTTGGATAGAACCATCCCCAGCGGAAGAAGGATTCCCAGCCCCACTACCACCAATCAGATTACCTTCCCCAGTCAAACCACCCCAGATTCCCATCACACCACAACCAACACTCATCATGTCAGCTGTAAATTCCACAGGCACTGGCACAGGTACCGGCTCAAGCACCGGAACAGGGGGAACACCAACAACAAACTCAGGAGGACTCAAAGGAGTACCTCCTACTCCGTTCACCGGAGATAGAACAGAGAGTGGTCAGTTCAAAAGAGAACTACTGTGATACATCAAGTTAAACAGCAAAAATGAACTTATCAAAGAACCTTATGCACGAGTACTATTTGCCCTTACAATGTTCAAAGGACCCAGAGTACAACTATGGGTCAACCAAACTGAAGATGACTTGGAAGCAGCACTAGTAGACCCCACCAAAGCCCTCACCAAAAACAGCAAAGACCTTTGGGTGATGAACAGCACAGTAGAAGGGCATACTCACAGAGTGCAAAAGCGTCTGTGGTGAGATATGCTAGAGTGCTTGAAGCAGCAACAGGAGGTCAGGCAAGTGAAGCAAGGAAGTTGTCTGGCACACAACAGTGAGGAACTGATGTTACATTTAGAGAGGAGAAGACATACCTGGCACACAACAGTGAGGAACTGATGTGGACCAGGAGCGTACATGGTACTCTACTTATACTCATACAGGGAGTGACAGTACTACAAGGTGAGTAACACGTAGTCACAGAATACAAGACGCATTTGTTCTATACAAGACACAAAGGAGTGGATATAAAGAGAACAAGGCGTAGAGAACAAGAAGAGTCCAGAACAGGATGATATCATAATGACATCATAATAAAGATAAGAACAAAAGTAGAACAAAGAAATGTAGTACAATAATAAGTCCGGATTAGTCCATATGATGTCATATACATGTGGTGTCATAGTCCAGATTGTACAGATCAAAATAATCTAATCTACTGTAGTCCATTATCTATGAGTCCATTAGAGCCACTAAGTGCGCACAGGTCACTTATCAACATTGGGATGGTTTTCTTGACACCTTCGACAGAGACTGGACCAACACTCTAAACAAAGAAAGAGCCTATCAGAAGCTCATCAGTCTGACAATGCAGGGTGGAGCGTTGGACAGCTACATCCTCGACTTCGAACACCTTGCAGGAATAGCAGGATGGGCAAGAGATGCCCTGGAACAGTGGAATTCTTTAAAAGAGGACTACCCACAGGACTGTATCACGCTTGCCTCATGTGAACCACTATTCCAAACACCATGGATGAGTGGCAAACCACTGCCAGAGCACAACACCAACACTGGAAGCTGCTAAAAGCCAGACCAGGGAATAGAAACCCAGGGCCAACCCAGAATGTCCACCAAGGATGACCAAAGCAAGACCCAAATGCAATGGATGTAGATGCCACTACCTCCACCCCCTTTAAGAAGCTTACCAAAGAAGAAAAGAAAGCCCTCATGAAAGAAGGACACTGCTTCAAGTGCAGACAACAAGGACACATGGCTAGGAACTGCCAATGACAAAACACCACCAACCAAACCAAAGCCAGAGCCACAGACACCCAAGAAGTGGACACTGCACCCCCATACACCCCAGAAGCAAGCACCTCATCGGTGGCTGCTACCACAACCAAAGACAAAGTCCAACAAGCCCATGCACTCGTCCAAGGAATGACTGAGGATGAAAAGAGACACTACTATGCCCTAGACCAGGATTTTTGCGATGCGGACCTGTGAGAGCTGACAGGGAGGCCAATTCAATGTACAGTGTTCGCGATAGTGCTATGACATTCAAAGTCCTCGTTCGCCTTTACTACAAAGAAGCTTGCATAAATGTGCTGCTAGACAGCGGTGCAACAGACAACCTGATTGACTGAAATCTAATCCAAAAACTTGGGTTAGGAACCACCCCTTTAAACCCACCCAGATTGGTCTGAAATGTAGATGGATCATTGAACAAAGATGGCACCATGATGGAAACATGCCAGTTATGGATAAAAAGAGGAGAAGAGGAAACTCCTTTCCAATTCTTCGTAACCAGTCTAGGAGAAGACAGAATGATCTTTGGATACCCCTGGTTTGAACACAAAAACCCAGACATAGACTGGAAGAAACAAGAGCTGAAAGGAGAGGTGGTCACCATCCTGACAGGAGGGTACTGCTTCCAAAGAAAGCAACACCAAGAAGCAAAAGCGGCAGCAACCAAAACAACCTTTGATCCAGTAAAAGAGACCGCAATCCCAGAAGAATACCAGTGCCACAACAAAGTATTCTCAGACAAAGAAGCACAGCGCTTTCCCCCAGAAAGAGAAGAAGATCATCCCATCACACTGCGACCAGATGCGCCTAACAAGATCAATTGCAAAATCTACCCCTTGACTCCAGAAGAAGACAAAGAGTTAAAGGCATATCTTGATGAAAACATAGCAAAAGGATACATCTATGAAGGAAGCTCCCCCTACACTTCCTCCTTCTTCTTTAGAAAGAAAACAGATGGAGGGTTGCACCCCATCCTTGACTACAGACCCCTAAACACTTGGACGATAAAAGATACTTACCCACTACCTCTCATCTCCAACATCTTGACCAACTTAAATGGGAAAACACTGTTCTCAAAGTTTGACATCAGATGGGGGTACCATAACATTTGCATAAAAGAAGAAGACCAGTGGAAGGCAGCCTTCAAAACGCCAAGGGGACTGTTCATTCCTCAAGTAATGACCTTTGGCCTCACAAATGCACCAGCCACCTTTGCAAGAACCATGAGCAGAATACTCCAACCACTCATGGACAAATACCCCAGAGAACTATTTGTGCACATGGACAATGTCCTGATAGCCACAGAAGAAGACACAGAGCGCCACAGACAAATTGTACACAAGTTCTTGGAAATCTGTGAAAAAGAGTCTTACTTCCTCAAAGCATTGAAATGTGTGTTTGAACAAAGAAAGATCCACTACCTAGGCATTGTCATCGATGGGTCTCAGATCAAAATCAACCTGAAGAAGGTAGAAGGACTAAAGGACTGGCCAAGAGACATCAAGTCAGTCAAACAAGCAAGAAGTGTGTTGGTGTTATGGTACGGACTAACAGACTCATACCTATGACTCATGACCGGTTATGACTACAGTCCGACATCAGTATTAGTCATGGACTCTTACATCATATCAGTCAGCATAGTAGTTCACATGTGATTGTGACTCATGTATGACTCATTCCTAGGATAGTGGTACTAGGGTACAAGCTAGTTACGCTATTGGCTCTTTACCTTTCCAGCGGCGCTTTAAAGCCTGCGCATATCTGTATAAGTAGTTGTCTCGGAAGACCAAGACTCTCCATCTTGGTCTTCTTCAAATCCACCTTCTTGACTCGTCTCTTGCTTGCCTCAACCAGTCAGTTGAGCGTACTTCTGCTTCTATCCACCAAGGGATAGTACTTCTACATCTTTTGCTGCAGCGTGTGCCTGTTTGCCCCTGTTCAGCTTGTGTTGGGTTGACATGTGATCCCCATTCACCTAACTTTTGCTAAGTCGATTACGCCTGTTCCAAGTCCAAGTCGGACTGACGCTGGTGGAGCGTAACAGTTGGGGACACTAAGCACAATAAAGATGTCAGAAGGACCCTTCAGATGGACAGAAGAAGCAGCAGAAGCCCTAGAAACTCTCATCACACTTGTGTGCAAAGACCCCATCTTATGTCAACCAGATATGGATAAACCCTTCAAACTAGAAGTAGATGCCTCCGCCTTCGCCACAGGGGCAATCTTAACACAAAGAGATAACTGAAACAAACCACAAGCTGTGGGATACTTCTCCAAATCATTTTCAGAAGTGGAGCACAACTATGACATCCATGACAGAGAACTCCTGGCAGTAATCAGAGGACTAGAACACTGGAGACACCTTCTTTTAGGGTCCCCCCACAAAATCACAGTGTTTACAGACCACAAAAACCTAGAATACTACCGCCACCCTTGACAAATCAATAGGAGAGTGGTGCGTTACATCCCCAGACTCGCAGACTATCACATCAAACTTCACCACAAACCCGGACCCCAGAATCATGCAGATGCCCTGTCAAGATGCCCTGACCATGACACCAGAGCAGGAGATAACACAGATGTAGTGGTCCTGACCCCAACTATCTTCACAAACTCCGCTCTCTCCATAAGGATAGATGACCGGGTCATGGCACACCAACTAGACCACCAAGACACTCTGGACAAGTGGGCAGCACCCTTCCACCTAGTAAAACAAGGCAAACACTGGTGGAAAGGCGACAAACTGGTGGTTGTGGACAACACACTGCTAAAGAGGGGGGTAATTTCCCTGTTTCACGATACAAAAACAGCTGGACACCCTGGAATAACAAAGACCTCGTGGTTGGTGTCACAAGACTTCTGGTGGCCAAACATGAAAGATGATATATCCACATATGTAAAAGGCTGTGCCACATGCCAATCAAACAAGAACTTTCCTGGGAACCCAAAACCACCAATATTCCCCATCAAGACTAACCCAGAAGCACTCCCTTTTGAAACCATTGCCCTAGACTTCATCACAAAACTACCCCAATCAGAAGACAATGACACAATTCTCACCATCATGGATCATGACTGTTCCAAAGCAGCCTTCTTTATCCCATGTAGCAAAACAATAGATGCAGAAGGAGTGGCAAAACTCTATGCCAAAACTGTTCTGCCACACTATGGACTACCAAGAAGGGTCATCTCTGATAGAGACCCCAGATTCACAGCGAAGTTCATCAAGGAACTATGCAGAGCGCTTGACATAGAACAAAACATCAGTACAGCATACCACCCACAAACAGATGGACAATCAGAACAAACAAACCAGTGGTTAGAACAGTACCTCTGAATGTTCATAAATCACCAACAAGACAACTGGATGGAGCTACTACCACTGGCACAGTACACCCACAACTCTTGGCCAAGCGCAACCACTAAAAAGGCACCCTACCAGTTAATTCTCAGGTACATCCCAAGAGTACACCAACCAGAAAGAACGGCCACAGTACCAGGAACACAAGAAAGATTAGAGCAGATCCAAGAAGCCAGAAGGACTGCCCAAGCAGCAATTACCCATGCACAGTCACTCTACAAAGGATCCTCTCGTTTCAAACAACACACAGAAGGAGACAGTGTGTGGCTGGACGCCAGGAACTTGAAAACAACACACCCTAGTTTCAAGTTAGCCCCAAAAAGATATGGACCCTTCAGGGTCACAAAAAAGATCTCCACCACCACATATACCCTAAAACTTCCCCATCAGTGGCGGATCCACCCAGTATTCCATGCGTCCCTCTTGATGCCGTACAAAGAAACCCCTATACATGGAAAGAACTTTACAGAACCACCCCCAGATCTAGTAGATGGAGAACAAGAGTGGGAAGTCAAGAAAATACTCAAAACAAGACGCCACAGGAACCAGTTACAGTTCCTGATCAAGTGGAAAGGATACTCTGATGCACACAATAGCTGGGAGCCAGAAAAGAACCTCAACGCCCCAGAGCTTATTCAGGAACACTTTGAAAGCAACCCCAGAAGTGAAGGAGCAAAGCAGTGGTTAAAACAGAAGGAAGTAACAATACAAACAGTAACCACCTCCCCCACTAGCTTCTCCACCATGCCCTCTCACTCCTCCTCTGTAGAACACCTTGTTGCTCGTGCCATGGAAAGAGGCTCCTTTGATGAAACACCCTCTGTCACTCCCTCCTCTGGTTATTCCCCTTTCCCAGTACGACCCCCTTCATTGCCTTCACTCATCCAGGAACCACAGCCCATCGATCCTACCATGCCCAGCATCATAGAAACAGAAGGAGGAGGAATAGCTCTTTGCATTCCCCCTCCTGGACATACAGCTCCCCCTACTCCTGAAATACACTGACCCATCACCTCTCCCCCTGACCCTAGAGTGGCTATAGCTTGCCTCAGTGAAATAGTCAACAACCCAATCATGGACGCACTCCCCATTAACTATGAAAGGATGCACATCATGGCTGAAGAGGATGATGACCCTGGCTACCCCTTCTTCTTGAATGACCCCTGGAGCAGCTGCTATGTCCACTTCCTCATCCCTGACAACGCTGACCCAACTTTGTATATCTGGAAGGATGCCAAATGGATCAAAATCAGCGAAAACAAAGAAGAAGTTATCGGCACCATGGGCAAACATCTCCCTCACTATGGCCTCTCCCTCTTCCTCCTCCCCAAAGATGACGATCCTCATAACCCAGCTCCCCTCATCACCCCAGCACAGATGCAGAACTTCGACGAAACCTCCCCTATGACCAGCAAAGTCAACGAAGTCCTAGAAGACCTAGGAGATGACCGCCTAACAGCAGAAGTCTACGGGACTCGTCGACTCCTGTGAAATCAGAAGGCCCTCCAAAAGGAGATTGAAGGCCTGTACAAGACGATGGAGCCTCTCAAAAGGCACCTCCTCAACATAGACATGCAACTGTCTAGTGCCCAAAGGAGGATGCAAGAACACAAGGCTCACATGAGGATTGCAGACCGTTGGCTTACCTTGCACCCCCCTCCTCCTGAAGAAGAGACTCACCCCTTCAAACTTCAACCTGTCCCTGCTCCTGCCTCATCTCGATATCATCCCATGCCTCAGCTTCATGAAGAACCAGAAGGACCCACCCCTTCTGCTGAAAGGAAGAAGAGGCGCAGGCACAGAACCAACAAGAAGGAGGCTGGCACCATCTGACTTTGTTACAGATGCCAGTCTGAAGACCACCTTTCCTTTGCTTGCCCCCAGAAACAGAAGTACTGTTGGAGATGCTCCAGTACTGACCACTTCCCTTACCAGTGCCTCTGGCCAGCCCCAGAAGAGTGCACACAATGGTGTGGCAAGTGCTTCACTCACAACAGTCACAAAGAGATCAAGTGCCCCAATGTTATGCCCTAGCAGGGGCGTGGGTTCTGGAGGTTTCAAATCACACAAGTATCAAGCGAAGACCTCTGTTGTCTTATTGCTATGAAATACAAGTGGCGAAAGTGTGGCACAAGGTGCAACACTACTCTCCTCGTCCGAAGTGTCTGACACTTCTCTACACTTGATCTTGCTAGTGCACAGAGTATAACAGGTGTGACGCGTTGATATAGTTCAACTGCAAAGACTTCGAAGTGTCCGGGTTAGGGACTGAAGTGGGGGATGCACAAGAAGAGGGAGATAAGGCGAAGTCACACCAAAGTACGGAGGCAAGGTTGCTAGATTGCAAACAAAGCCAAGTCTGGCTTCCTACGGTCTACAGTACAGGTTTATATAGGGCGAGGTTCCAAACAACATGAACACAAGCCCACACAGAAGTAAAGAAACTAGATGGGATCAAGACAAGTAACGCCACTAACAGTAGTAGCTCCTTTGGGTAACAAGGTATGGGACATAAGGAGAAAAAATAAGATGAGAACACACTGTAACTGAGGTCCAAAGCATTGGATCATAACACCCAAGTACGAACATTGTCGCAAATGTGGGACCCATGGTCCTTTCAACTTTCTTCACCAACATCGTTGCCCACTCCCTTGCGAAGACACCCCCTCCAATGATGTGGACAATGATGTCTATGACCTGATGGACTTTGAAGCACTCTAGGGAGAGTTGACCTAGAGAGGGGCTCATGTTATGATCTGATGCTTCAGACCTCAGTCACAGTATGTTTCCACCTTGCTTTTCCCCTTTTGTACTATACCTTGTTACCGAAGGAGCTACTGCTGCTAGTGGCACTGTTTCCTTTGATCCAAATATCTCCTTGTTCTGTTTGGTCTCTTTGATATTGTGTGGACTTGTGTTCATGTTGTTTGGAACCTCATCCTATATAAACCTGTACCATAGACCGTAGGAAGCCAGACTTGGCTTTGTTTGCAATCTAGCAACCTTGCCTTTGTACTTTGGTGTGACCTCACTCTATTCCCCTCTTCTTGTGCATCCCCTATCTCAGTCCTTAACCAGGACACTCTGAAGTCTTTGCAGTTGAACTATATCAACATGTCACACCTGTTATACTCTGTGCACTAGCAAGATCAAGTGTAGAGAAGTGTTAGACACTTCGGATGAGGAGTCCTACATTACAGAGTAGTGCTGCACCTTGTGCCACACTTTTGCCACTCATATTTCATAGCAATAAGACAACAGATGTCTTCGCTTGATACTTGTGTGATTTAGAACCTCCAGAACCCACGCCCCTGCTAGGGTGTAACAGTTGTTGCTGGTTTTTGGGGGCAAAAGTGTGAGATGTGCCCTTGCCCGTGGCAGCAGAAGCATCTTCCCTCCTTTTGGAGTTGCTTCTTTTTGTTGTCTGTCATAGTAGTGCGGGCTTGGGTGCAGCTAACATCCATCGTGTTGGGGTCTCTGGTTTTGCTAAGTGTAGATAGCCATTGATCTCGAGAGGCCCCTCCCTTTTTGTCACCCCTTCCCTTGGTGAGTTTATCCTTGAGGAGGAGGTATTCAGCTTGTTGGAGGGTGACTGCTGCCTTCCAATCTTCCCATGTTATTGGATGATGGAACTTGATGGCATTGACCACAAGCGCTCCTGGCAGTCCCTTCTGGAAAATTTCTAGGGTGGTGGCTTCATCTTTGTTATACCCTGCTTTGTTTGCCAGGTTAGAAAACTTGGCAATGTAGGTGTTGATATCTTCCTTTTCCATTCGGAGAGTTTGGATAGTGTGTTGTGCCTTCTGTTGCTGGGTGGTGTTGGTATATGCTTGAATAAAGTGGGTTTCTATAGTGTTCCATAGGTTTTCGGCATTCATTGCTACCCCTCCGGCTAGTTGGTCTACCAGCCACTGGATTTGTTCTTCCACCCAGTTGTCCACCAGTGGTCCTCTGATGTAAGAGAGTAATGTCATGGCTTGTGAATAAGGGAGTACGAGTTGTTGGACATTGGGGTTCATTCCTCAGTAGAGGGCGAATGCGTTGAGGAATGCTCAGCTGGTTTCATGATCTCCAGTGAATTCTGGGGGTGGGTTTCCACCAAGTTGCCCATTTGGAGGTGGGGCTCCTCCTGCGGCGGCAGCAGTGCTGCCAGTGCCTCCTCCACCTCCAGGCACACCGCCTCTGCCTCCACCTCCAGGCGCACCACCTCCATGATGGCCTCCTGCACTTCCTGAAGGGCCGCTTCCACTTGTTGGCATACTTCCTCCCAGAGGATGTCCTCCACTACCTGAAGGATTGGCCGCCAGGGTGGATCCCATAGACTGGGAGCTTCCTGAGAGTTGAGTGTTGGTGAGGGTGGTCAAGAGTTGTGTTGTGGACATGTTGGCATATGAAGCAAAATCGACAGGTCTTTGAATGGTCGGAGTGAGAGTGGGGTTGTTTTCGGATGAGGAGTCTGATGAACAGCACACAAAGGTAGCATACTCACAGTGGACTAAGAGGACTGTGGTGAGATAGGCTGGGTGGCTGGAAAGCAGCAACAGGAGTCAAGCAAGGTAAAGCAAGAGTGTCTGGCACACAACAGAGTGAGAACTGATAATAGTATTACAGAGGAAAGACTTTACCTAGCACACAACAGAGTGAGAACTGATGTGGACCAGGGCATACAGAGTACTCTACTTACATCAGGAAAAACGGTATCCTAAGATTTTAACAAATCTCAGAAATATGGTAGGATCTGTCGAGAATGTATTTAAATTTAACGATTTTTCTGAGTTTCAAAAGTTGTTAAGATGGGTGAGATAAAAACCTCCCTCCAAATTTCCAGTAAAATATTGACAATTATTGACATAATTTGACATAAATCGACAGATATTAGAATATGTTTCAAGATATGTTATGTTTTTTCGTTCACTGTTGGGCAAATATTTCCAAATATTTTCAAATATCTTCCAAAAGTTTGTCACAAATTGCAAAGTATTTCCGTGTAAACAATTTATTTCCCATATTATTATTAGACACTGAAGCAAACTGAACAACTTGTCAGGGGACTATCTAATCTAAGATCTAGTCCTCAGCCATGTTAGCAAAATCCAGCACCGCCATCACATCCCTTTTGTTTGTTGATTTGGCTCCTTTATTTTCATCTCTGCAGGAATTGACGTCAGACGACTTTCACGAGCGAGCAGTTCAACTTACATAGCTTTCTTGAGGAGTGAGGCCATAAGGCAGTGATACTTTCTTGGGGATGCAGCAACTGTGTTGATGATTGTCATGTGACTGTCGTAGATGCCAACATGTTCGTTGGCATTGAACTTTGGTTTCTTGTTGCGTGGGCCAGTCTTCCAGAGTACCAGCTCAGCACGCACCTACAAAAACTGTGTTATTATGACAGCGCAATGTAATGTACCACTTACCAATGTGACAGTACACGCAAGCATGGGGGCCAGGATCTCAAGTTCTTTGGACTTCACCGGATCATCAGGGAGGCTGGAAGTGAGGCTGCCATTGTTGAGCAAGCGATTACCAACTGACGCCGCATCCTTAAAGAACCACGCCACAGTTTTGACAATAGCAGGGTGGAGATACGGCTCGTTTGTAAGCACCCGACCCTGGAAGAAAGGTCAGTTACAAATGACTTACTGAATCACAACTCACCTTGTCAACATTGAAGATGAAGGTATCACCCTTCAGTAGGTCCTTAACAGTAGAGTCCATTGGGTCCCAGTCAGACGCTGATAAGCCATAGGCAAGCATTGCCTCATATCCTGCAGCATCGCGGATATCAGTATGAAAATTGCCAAGTCATTGTTTGACCTTCAACATTTACAGAGTTGTGTTAGTCAAGTCAGTTATAGATGTAGTCATAACTTACCAGGTGGCCAAGCGTATTACCATAGTCCACGGTCTTCTTAATGAGGCTGGCGATTTCTTCATCTTTCACATCTTGGACACTGTCACGAAGAACAGAACGAATAGCCATGTCAATTTTGTCAGATGGGGGGAATGCCGAAACAAGCATGGCATATTCCTGCATGTGACTGAAGCCATGGTAAAGGACACGCTGCACACGTTGTGAATAAGCTTTGAGGCCAGGGTACTTCTGTCCAGGCGTGGGGGTGGGTAACTGGGTGGAACTCTCTTTGTCACTTGAATTGTTGTTATCTGCGACAGAAATATTTGCGAGCTAATGAAATATAAGTGTTCAAACTGCCGAACCAACTCGTAAACATAGAACGCACCTTCTTCGACTTTGCAGCAGATGCCACCTTGCGCCAATTTGGGCACTAGTGTGTTAGACTCGCATCAGCAGTGTCCATGTAGTGAAAGACCCATGTACAAATGAGGTACCTCTGCTTTCTGAGCACGCTCCTGACGAGTAGAAAGCTTTGAGCGACCACCGGTAGTAGTTGTTTTCTGGTTGAATTGGTGGGTGCTTCAATGAGGAGCCTATCTGGAGCATGGTTTCTTACCTTGCTTTTGTCAATCTCAGTATCATCACCCGAATTGTCCTTCTGGTGCACTGGTGCGAGGTTTGTGTCAATATCTGTTGGAGCAAGACTTGGAGTCAGAGGGTAGAAGGTGGTGTCGCCATCGGTGTCATCATCTTCCAAGTTTGCGGGGGCACGTGAACTTGACGCAGAAGTCTTCCACTTTGGTTGCTGATCAACGTGCATCAGTGATTACATGGTAGCAGAACGTTGTGAAATAAACCCACTTCGAACTCTCTCTGCTCCTGATTGACATCCTCATAGTCATCTGTGTCCTCCCCCGGCTGGCATTCAGATGCGTTTTCCACCTCAGGCTCCTCCTTGGTGTCTTCTTCATCGTCTTCTTCCTTGGTGTCTTCAGTTGGCTTGTTCTTTCGACTTACTTTCACAGGCAGGACAGTGCCTTTCACTTTGTCAGGTATGGTGTCAGCTGTGACAGTCTTAGACGCTGAGGGTGCCACAACGGCCTGGGGCTCCTCTTCATCTGAATTGAAGGCTTGATCATCCAGAGGTAAGTACTTCAACTTTTCTGTGAGGGATCTGCTCAATGTATAGCTAATATGTGAGCAGTGTCGACCTACGTTTATCTCCCTTTACAGCCAATGGTTTGGGTTTGGTGGTAACACCTTTCATCGAGCATAGATGCGCAAATATTATTCAGTTCCTGCACACCAAATGGATGATTGTTGAAGTCGCACATACCTTTCTTCTTCTTCGTGGCATTTTTCTCATCCGGATTGGACTGAGTTTGCTTGCGGCTGGGTGCAGGTCCATCATCCTGTACGTCCTTCTTCTTCCAAACTAAAAGAACCACCGCGATTGACTCGGATTAGCCTTCTGCATCACAGAATAAGTATGTGCCTGCATTTTTTATGGCCTGTTTCTTTTTGAGGTGTCCACCTGTAGATGTTGCTTGGCATCAAAAATAACGAAGGCAGTCTCACGCTCACAACTACCACCCACCACTGGCAGCCATCTCCTCTTCAAGCTTTTTTGCAGTGAGGGCATCCTCTTGCTTCTTGAGAGCCAACGCTTGTGCACACATAGCTCGTGGGGTAAGTGTCGGTAGTTTGGGCATGCTTGTACTCATGATATTGTCAGCGTACTCGTAGTCAAAACCAGGAAGGCAACAAGTACCTAGATGGATAGGCTGCGCCAGTGGGTAGCTTCAAAGAAACTCATGAAGATGATGAAGACAAAGAAAAAGTGGTAGGAAACAAGGGTAGAGATGGTACTTAGTTGACAGTTGGGCCAAGGGCAATGTGAAGTGATTGGAATCACCGCATGGACTCAGCCTTGCTCGCTTATTCAGTCCCATCTAAGGCACCTAAGGCTTGACAGTTGTGACAGTTCATGCTCAGTAAAAAAGAAAAGTCACACAAAGTCACACAAAGTCAGCTCAAAGTCAATGACTTTTCACTTGACTGATGTCCTATTTTAGCGACTTCAAAAGTCAGGAAAAAGTCACAAAAAAGTCAGTCTAAGGTCAATGTATAGTCACTTGGTAGTCAATGACTTTTCATTGACTTTTTGTTGACTGATGTCCTATTTTTTCGACTTTGAATTGACTGCTGAAGTCAAGTGCAAGTCATTAAAAAGTCAACAAAAAGTCATTGAAAAGTCACTGTAAGTCATTGACTTTTCATTGACTTTTTGTTGACTGATGTCCTATTTTTTCGACTTTGAACTGACTGCCGAAGTCAAGCACAAGTCATTACAAAGTCAACAAAAAGTCAATGAAAAGTCACTGACTTACAGCGACTTTCCATTGACTTTTTGTTGACTAAGGAAGTCAAGCTCCAGTCATTCAAAAGTCAACAAAAAGTCAATGAAAAGTCACTGACTTACAGCGACTTTCCATTGACTTTTTGTTGACTAAGGAAGTCAAGCTCCAGTCATTCAAAAGTCAACAAAAAGTCATTGACTAAGAACTGACTTTGTTTGACTTTTAATTGACTTTTCAAAGTCAATTGGCAGTCAACAAAAAAAGTCGCACAAAAGTCAACAAAAAGTCAATGACTTTTTATTGACTATGGAAGTCAATTTCCAGTCATTCAAAAGTCAATAAAAAGTCGTTGACTAAGAACTGACTTTGTTTGACTTTTAATTGACTTTCAAAGTCAATTAACAGTCAACATAAAAGTCACACAAAAGTCACACAAAAGTCGAACAAAAGTCACCAATATTATTGACTACAGACTGACTTTTAGCTGACTTTGGGAGTCAGTTTAAAGTCACACATTAATCACGCGAGAAATTCCGACAGCAAAAAAAGATATATTTTTTTTGTGACAAACAGGCCCACCGCTGCGAACAATACGAGAGCTTTGATTTAAAAGATGGGCGCTATGCAGCAGCCTTTGCGTTGCGCTTTGATTTGCGCTGGAGAACATTAGCCACAATATATATTGACATATGTGTGACTTACCTCGTTGACGATGCTCTCGATGTCCTCTTTAGAGGGCTGTTCCGACTTCGGCGCTCCCGCAATCGCCTTGATAAGGTCTGTGAAAACATATTAGCAAAGAGGGGAAGGAAGGGGAGGAGGGGAGGAGAGGCGACGTACCTCTTCTCGTAGGCCGCTTCCCTTGCGACTCGATCTCGTGCTCATCGACCCACTGCATGAGCTCGTCACGCTGAAGGTCTTGGAGGTGTGAGTGGGACTCGTCGTCGTCGGCCAAGCCCTAAAATAAATGAATCATCAGCGATATGCGGCGGCAATGGAAGACATACCTCAGACGACGAGGTCGCCTTTCCACCCGGATCCTGGGCGCCCCATCTTGGGCTCTTGTGCCTGGGGTCGTCCTCAGCAGGGCTCGCCGAACGCGACTTGAGTTGCGACTGAGTAGCCACGTCATCGTCCGTTGTCGCGGAATGGGTGTCCTTGGCTTTGGCTGCCCGTGTCGACAAGGCCTTGGCACGTGACGTTGTGTTGGAACGCGACGATTTGGGGGAGGGAGGTTCAGGAGTTGAGGTCTGGAAAGGGGTGACGCATGGCGACTGTGAGAAGGAACAGTACTCACCGGCTGGGAGGCCGCGCCAGGTCGAACGAGAGACATAAAAGCCGGGCGAGGGGAAGGAGGTTGGCAACCTACAAAGTAATTAGGTCAGTAGGTCAGGCTGTAAATGCGAATATTCTCGCTCACCTGTATCGGGACCTACTGATGTCCCACTGGTACCCTCGTCGGATTTTGAGCGTTTCCCAGTTCGCCGTGGAGGGCTGAGATCGCGCCTACGCTTAGCCTTGGGGCCAGCCTTGCTTGATGACTCTGGCTCTGAGGGTGGCCGTACGGAAGTTACACGGGGACGAGGATGGGGGGACTTGAAAGAGGCACGACGAGGGGACAGCTGTGAAAGGCGGGAAGGGGCAACACTGGAAGAAGCGGGAGAGCGCGAAGTGGGAGAGGGGGAAGGTAAGGCGCGGGAAGAAGTACTGACGCGGCTGGAAGGAGGGATGCAGGAAGATTCCGCGATGCTAGGAGTCGATGGACGGGGAGGTACAGAATGTGAGCGGTTCGAAGGGCGATCCATCACCGACCCGAGGACTATATCGGCCTTCCAGTTGGCGCTGCACAGTGAGAGGAGGGGAGCCAAACGTTCGAGTGCTTCAACGGCTTGAGCCCACTCGCCGGAAAAGTTGTGCTTGAGGAACCCTTTCTTGCGCATCTTGTCGGCAACGGCGCGGGGATCGTGCCTCAGTGGCTCCAGGTGGGTGCGAACAACGGTCAGCGCGGTTTGGCGGATCGTTTTCCACTCCCCGTCTGAGAGCATCCTCCCGTCCTCGTGTCGAACCGCGCGTTGCATGGGGGGTCGGGACGTATTGCCAACAGAAACGCCGACACCGGGATCGTTCTTGCAATCGTCCCACGTCCAGATGACGGAGTGCGGATAGCAATCCGGGCGGGTTGACGGACGAGGGGAAGGTAAAGGGAGCCATGGCAGTGGAGCGCCAGAGGCAACTTGCGAGGCTGACTCGCTCGGACGCAAAGACGAAGCGGCCAAGCTAACGGCTGGAGCTGACGATGTAAAAAAAAAAGATTAATTGTACGATTACGACGATAAAAAAAAAAGGCACTTACAGCTTGTCGCCATCGGGCGCAGGGACGAAGCGAATGAGCTGGCGACTGTAGCTAGAGAAGGATGAGGAAAGGATGAGTAAAAAAATATATAAAAAAAGACAAAACGCGACTCACGATTCGCCGACAAAGTACTTTGTCGCAGGCTGAGAAGTTCTTGAAGGTGGCCAACCATATTGACGTATTTCATGAACTCCGGGTTGTGCGTGAGTTCGTCGTGAGTCAGGCGGGCGATGATGTTGATGGGGAGGCCGGAAGGTTGAGAAATCTGAGAGAAAAGAGAGACAGGTGTCGCAGCGGACGACTGGGTACTTGCGGTCGCAGAAAACATCGCGCTCGGGGGGCGAGACTGAGTCGCCGACAAGTCCTCCTCGTCCATCTCATCAAAGTCTAAAAGAGGCTCGTCAAGATCATCCAGAATAGTCGACATGCAAGAAAAATAGATGGGAAGGGAAGATGGAAGAAGATGGGAATGAGAGGAAGAGGGAAGAGGGAAGAGGAAATGGGGAAGGAAGGAACGCGGAAGGTGGAGAGGACGAATGACCGAACGAACAAGCGAGGGAAAAATAAAAACATAAGTCAATATGAACGTAAGTCAATATGTTCGCTTGCTCCTGCCCTGACAAATCGCGGCACGGCCGGCCCGGGGCTTCAAAGACTCGAAACTCGCAACTTGTTATCTATAGTCCATCAGCAGATAGTTTTTGTGCTACCAGGCCTGTATGTACACCTTCCCACAACAACAATGGCACCAATAGTTAAATATATTTGCCCATGCTTCAAGTGCACCTCAAATAAGGAGCTTTCCAAGAGGACTATCAGGATTCACTCCAAGGAAAACCTAAAGCATCTATATAATCTGATAGCTTCTGGTGCACCTCAGGACACTGTGAACTTTGTCCAGAGCTGTCAACACCAGCTTTCAGAGCTGCTTGGCAGCCTGGTTGAGGAGTCACAGTTATCCAGGCAACTTGGATCTCTTTATTCAGATGGTGAGCACTTATTTTTTATGCTCCCAATTAATACTGATCTACTTAGATCTAGCTATTGCCCCTACTAGTTCACCCCCATTTCCAGAGGGGAGGATGGTCAATGATGATGCTATGATGGTTGATGATGATTGTAAGTAATTTACTGTGAACTTATGATATCTTTGTCCTAATGCCAGCATAGACACCCCATTTTCCTTGCAGGAGGAGGGCTCTATGGATATACAGGAGTTGGACAATATATCAGACCAGGAGCATGAGGATGACAGCTCTGTCATCTTCAGGATTCCAGAGGAGACCTTGGATGTTGCTCCAGACCCTGGCTCTGAATCTGGCTCTAGTTCTAGTCAACTGGACTCACTGGAGGATGATGATAGTTTTTTAGCCTCTGATGAGGACTTTGCCCCTTACAAGTCCTCATATGGGCCCTCTGGTGGTAGTGGTGGTGGGAATTTGCCAGAAATTGTTGTGAAGCTTCAGAAACAGCTGTTGAAGGAATATACACTCCCCCCTCCTCCTATCCATGCCCCATGGCAACAGACACTATCCAGGGCACAGACCTTATCCCTCCAGCACTACCTTGCATGGATAGGGTCCAATGGCACTGTTAAAGCATACAATGCCCATGCACAGGTACTTGGAGAGGCCACAAAGGAGGGTCAGAAAGCTAGCTGAAGACCTCACTGGCCTACACCCCTCATTTATTGACATGTGCCCTAAAAGTTGCATGGCATATACTGGAGACTCTCATTCTCAATCCACCTGCTCATACAAAGACTGTGATGAGCAGCGCTACAAACCACAGCAGAGTCCTACAGCCAGACCAAAGTCAAGGGCAACCATGCTCTATATGCCCATCACTCCCATCATTCAGGCATACTATGCCAATGCAGAGACATCCCATGAGATGCGCCATAGGGATGAATGCTTGAAGAGGACACTAGATGTGCTTGCAAGGGGTGCTGGTGTGAAGAGGTCAGAGTTTGCCAACTCTGACAACCATATTCACCACTACACCAAATTGGGGCTATTCCATGATGAAAGAGACACTGCCCTATCAATCTCTACAGATGGTGCTCAGCTCACCATGAAAAAGCAGTCCAATATGTGGCTCCTAATTGTTGTGCTGCTCAATCTCCCACCAGAGATGTGCTACAGAGCAAGCAATGTCATTGTCCCACTTGCCATCCCAGGCCCATCAGCACCTGGGAACATTGAGTCCTTCATATATCCCCTTTTTGAAGAGATGGCAATGGCAAGTGTGGGGATGTGGACATGGGATGCTATTGACTCATCCTACTTTGTTCTGAGAGCATATCTCTGTGGTGTAAAAGGAGACATGCTTGGATCTGCCAAGTTGAGTGGGATGGCAGGACATTCAGCCCTTTATGGTGATCGCTTCAGTTTGGTACAAGGTGCTCGCCCTGCCAAGGACAGAGGTGCTAGAGCCCAGTACTATCCAATCTCTCCACCTCAAAAGGAAAGATATAATCCTGGTCGCCATATTGTTGACCTGGATAACTTGCCCATGAGAGGCCAAAGACAATATTGGCAGACTATTGAAAGGCTAGAGTCTGCAAGAACCCAAGCAGAGCTTCAAAGGACTGTAAAGGAGACAGGAATCTCACGCCTTACAATATGTGCAGCCAGTCCTACATTTTCCCATCCATCATTCTTCCCATTGGACCCCTTCCATTTATTCTATGAAAACTGCATGGTACACATCTGGGACTTGTGGGTGACCCATAGCTCCATTGATGAGAAGATACATATGGATGCAGGCATGGCCTCAAAACTTGGTGCAGAGGTTGAAAAGGCAGTAAAGACCCTCCCTTCATCTTTCTGTGGGCCAATCAGGGACCCATACAAAAAGCGCCATAGCCAGTACAAAGTCTATGAATGGATGGCCCTCCTTCACTGGTATATTATACCAATGGCATGGGAGCTAGGCTTTGACAAGGATGTCCTCAAGAACTTTGGCCAGTTTGCAGACATTGTTGAAGCTGCAATGTCTCATTCACCAAAGTCTGATGAGGACTTAGCATCCTTACACAGTCTAATCAAGTCCTTCCTCCAGGAATTTGAGAGGCTTTATGTTGAGGATGACCCAGTCAAGGTCTCAAGATGCAGGCTGTGCATCTGGCAATTAATTCATGTCCCACACCATATCTCATGGAATGGCTCAATCAGATTTGGCTCTCAAGCTACAGTGGAGAGGGCCATTGGAGAAATTGGCCATAAAGTCAGGTCCAAGAAGGCACCCTTTGCTAATATAGCCACAATTCTATATGAAAGGGCAAGCACCAAGGTGTTGACTTTGCAGTACCCATCCCTGGCCATTCCCCCTAAAGAAGGGAGGAAGAAGGAACACCTGTTTCAGTCACTGCCAATCAAAAGGACTGAGATAGAAAATCCCTCAGAACATTATAACCACCTTGCTGCAATTTGTGATTTTCTTGAAGTCACTCTGGATATGGACCTCATAATTCAGAGATGGGGAAAGTGCAATATGCCAGGAGATGTCACTTTGAGGAGCAGAATCTCTGAGAAGGGAGGTCAAGCCACAAGGTCATCTAGATATTTTGAGGCTCAAGGAGAGGAGGGGCTTATCTTTGGAGAGGCATTGGCATTTTACTTTTTGCCAGACTATGACTACAGTCTGGTGGTCTATTATGGGCTAGGAGAGATAAGGAATGTGCTGGGAAGATGGTGTGGAGAGTGGTCAAATGACTGCATGGTGTTGAGAACATCTAGTCTTGTTACACTGGTTGGAGTTTGGGAATGGGAGTCAAAGGTTCATATCTTGAGAAAGCACCCAGGATTAGATATGCTTAGTTCTGAGGAGCATGGTATTGAAGAACAAGAAGAGGAGTAAAGTAGTTAGATAGATGTCTCATACTTGTGCTTCATACATAAAGGGGTTGAAAAATGTCTACAATAACAGGCTTCTTGGCTATAAATGTTTGAACCATGGGAGAGATAAAGTGTTGAAGCACAATGGTATTGTGTTTCTCAAGAGAACACCAGGGAGACTTTTGTATGTATTAAGAACAATGTGATGTCAGGAGTCTGCATAACATGCACCAAGTCAATTGCACACATCCCCCTTGCTCATCTCCCCCACATCGATACACTCATGCCCCTTCCCCATCTCCCCCACACCTATATATATGTACCCCTTCCTCATCTCCCCAACACCTGTACACATGTCCCCCTTCCTCATCTCCCCTACTCCCATATACATGTCCCGCTTACCCAACTCCCCCACACATATACACCCCTGCCTGTTCCTCATCTCCCCCACACCTGTATGCATGTGCCCCTTCCCCATAGTGCAGAGGAAGATAGTGTCAAAGTAGTTTCTCTAGATTCTCACAAACCAGCACCTTTGTCTCACATCTGCAGGCCCTGATGGTGGATCAGGTTGAGGCCCTGTGTGCCAACTGGTGGCAGCAACAGCTCATGCTACCAGCTGCCCACTGTTGGTAGGGGCCTTGGTAGGGGCAGCAAAATGAGTGGAGTTACAATTGTTGTCTCACCTCTGTAGGCCTTAAGATGAATATGGAGTGCCAGAAGCAGCCAATATGTAGTATTGTTGGTAGAGATGATGCTCAGATGCTAGCCATGTTAGCAGGTCTAGTGGGATGACGATCTACAGGGAGAAACAAATCAAGGTCTAGAATTTATAAGGTAAGCTGGATGGTATTCAGCAAAGACAAGTATGACTCTCATCTTTGCTAGGATAACTACTTGATTACAGAGTTGTAACTAGAGTGCCTAGTTCATACCAAAGGACTGCTACATATTTAGAAAGGAGAAGAAAGGGAAGAGAGGAGTAGAGTGAAGAGGAAGTACTATACTAAAGTGGGGGAGGAAGAAATTTCCATATGAGAATGCTATATGATCATAGCACTTGTCATTGTGATTCCATATTGCTTAATGCTGGCTATCAGAGACTAGCTTCCTATAGTGTCTTTAGGTTTAAGGCTTACATGCACCACCTCTTCTGCTCAGTGTTTGCCCTCTTGTGTATTCTAGACTGGTGTCCACCTTTTGTGTTCTATAGAAAAATAAGGTCTATATTGGTGGCTGGTGAGAAACACCTGTCAAGAGGACCTTCAAAGCTTGTTTGGCAAAACATATAGTATCTAGACTAGTGTTCACCTTCTGTGCTCTATAGAAAAATAAGGCCTATATTGGCAGCCTATGAGAAATACCTGTCAAGAGGACCTCCAAAAGCTTCTGTAGCAAGATATACAGTGTCTGGACTGGTGTTCACCTTCTGTTCTCTATAGAAATGTATTGGCACCTTATGAGAAATACCCGTCAAGAGGACCTCCAAAGCTTCTTTGGCAAGATATACAGTGCCTGGACTGGTGTTCACCTTCTGTTCTCAATAGAAAAGTATTGGCACCTTGTGAGAAATACCCGTCAAGAGGACCTCCAAAGCTTCTTTGGCAAGATATACAGTGCCTGGACTGGTGTTCACCTTCTGTTCTCAATAGAAAAGTATTGGCACCTTGTGAGAAATACCTGTCAAGAGGACCTCCAAAGCTTCTTTGGCAAGATATACAGTGCCTAGACTGGTGTTCACCTTCTGTTCTCTATGGAAAAGTATTGGCACCTTGTGAGAAATACCCATCAAGAGGACCTCCAAAGCTTCTTTGGCAAGATATACAGTGCCTGGACTGGTGTTCACCTTCTGTGCTCTATAGAAAAGTATTGGCACCTTGTGAGAAATACCTGTGGTGAGAACCTCCAAAGCTTCTTTGGCAAGATATACAGTGTCTGGACTGGTGTTCACCTTCTGTTCTCTATGGAAAAATAAGGTCTGTATTGGCAGCCTGTGAGAAATACCTGTTGCAAAGACCTCCAAAGCTTCTTTGGCAAGATATACAGTATCTGAACTGGTGTTTACCTTCTGTGCTCTGCAGATAAAAAAAACTGTGAGAAATACCTGTTGTGAGGACCTTCAAAGCTCTTTTGGAAAAGCATACAGTATCTAGGCTGGTGTTCACCTTCTGTGCTTTGCAGCAAAATAAGGTCTTTATTGATAGCCTTCCAGAAGTATCTGTCAAGAGGACCTCCAGAGCTTCTTCAGCAAACTATACAGTATCTGTACTGACATCCACTTTCTGTGCCGTACAACAAAATGTGTATCACGAAGGCCTCTAAAGCTTCTTTGTAAAACATGCAAAATCATCTTCCTCATCCCCCACACTCATGCACATCCTGCCCACACCCACACCCACACCCACACATATTCCCTTTCCCCATCCCACCCACACCCACACCCATACCCATGTTCCCCTCTCCCACCCCATGTTCCCCACCCATATCCCCATCACATCCACACCCCACTCCCGTGTTCCCCATCCCCATCCCACCCATACCCCCACCCATACCCATGTTCCCCACACCCTGCCCCCATGTTCTCCTTACCCACCCTCATGTTCCCCTTACCCACCTCCATGTTCCCCACCCATATCCCCATCACACCCACACCCCACCCCCATCCCACCCATACCCACACCCATACCCATGTTCCCCACACCCCACCCCCATGTTCCCCTCTCCCACCCCATGTTCCCCACCCATATCCCCATCACATCCACACCCCACCCCCATGTTCCCCATCCCCATCCCACCTATACCCACACCCATACCCATGTTCCCCACACCCCACCCCCATGTTCCCCTTACCCACCCCCATGTTCCCCACACCCCACCCCCATGTTCCCCTTACCCACCCTCATGTTCCCCTTGCCCACCCCCATGTTCCCCATCCCCATCCCATCCATACCCCCACCCATACCCATGTTCCCCACACCCTGCCCCCATGATCCCCTTACCCACCCTCATGTTCCCCTTACCCACCCTCATGTTCCCCTCGCCCACCCCCATGTTCCCCATTCCCATCCCCATCCCACCCACACCCACACCCATACCCATGTTCCCCTTACCCACCCCCATGTTCCCCACACCCCACCCTCATGTTCCCCTTACCCACCCCCATGTTCCCCACCCATATCCCCATCACACCCACACCCCACCCCCATGTTCCCCATCCCCATCCCACCCACACCCACACCCATACCCATGTTCCCCTTACCCACCCCCATGTTCCCCACATCCCACCCTCATGTTCCCCTTACCCACCCCCATGTTCCCCACACCCCACCCCCATGTTCCCCTTACCCACCCTCATGTTCCCCTCACCCACCCCCATGTTCCCCACCCATATCCCCATCACACCCACACCCCACCCCCATGTTCCCCATCCCCATCCCACCTATACCCACACCCATACCCATGTTCCCCACACCCCACCCCCATGTTCCCCTTACCCACCCCCATGTTCCCCACACCCCACCCCCATGTTCCCCTTACCCACCCTCATGTTCCCCTTACCCACCCCCATGTTCCCCACCCATATCCCCATCACACCCACACCCCACCCCCATGTTCCCCATCCCCATCCCACCCACACCCACACCCATACCCATGTTCCCCTTACCCACCCCCATGTTCCCCACATCCCACCCTCATGTTCCCCTTACCCACCCCCATGTTCCCCACACCCCACCCCCATGTTCCCCTTACCCACCCTCATGTTCCCCTCACCCACCCCCATGTTCCCCACCCATATCCCCATCACACCCACACCCCACCCCCATGTTCTCCATCCCAATTCCATCTACACCCACACCCACCCTGATGTTCCCAATTTTCCATAATTTATTCCCTATTTTCATTTGACTTTAACTGACTGGCATTGACTTTGACTGACCAAGCTATGTCCTTGGATAATATCCAAGTCAAGGTTTTTTTTTTGTTATTTTTGTCTGAGTTTCAATTGATTTTTGGTTGACTAAATCTTGACTTTGTCTGACTGGTGCAAAAATCTTGACTTGTAGCTGACTTTTCCTTGACTGATGTCCTATTTTAGCGACTTCACTTGACTAATCCTTTTTACTGAGCGTCACCCCTTTCCAGACCTCAACTCCTGAACCTCCCTCCCCCAAATCGTTGCGTTCCAACACAACGTCACGTGCCAAGGCCTTGTCGACACGGGCAGCCAAAGCCAAGGACACCCGTTCCGCGACAACGGACGATGACGTGGCTACTCAGTCGCAACTCAAGTCGCGTTCGGCGAGCCCTGCTGAGGACGACCCCAGGCACAAGAGCCCAAGATGGGGCGCCCAGGATCCGGGTGGAAAGGCGACCTCGTCGTCTGAGGTATGTCTTCCATTGCCGCCGCATATCGCTGATGATTCATTTATTTTAGGGCTTGGCCGACGACGACGAGTCCCACTCACACCTCCAAGACCTTCAGCGTGACGAGCTCATGCAGTGGGTCGATGAGCACGAGATCGAGTCGCAAGGGAAGCGGCCTACGAGAAGAGGTACGTCGCCTCTCCTCCCCTCCTCCCCTTCCTTCCCCTCTTTGCTAATATGTTTTCACAGACCTTATCAAGGCGATTGCGGGAGCGCCGAAGTCGGAACAGCCCTCTAAAGAGGACATCGAGAGCATCGTCAACGAGGTAAGTCACACATATGTCAATATATATTGTGGCTAATGTTCTCCAGCGCAAATCAAAGCGCAACGCAAAGGCTGCTGCATAGCGCCCATCTTTTAAATCAAAGCTCTCGTATTGTTCGCAGCGGTGGGCCTGTTTGTCACAAAAAAAATATATCTTTTTTTGCTGTCGGAATTTCTCGCGTGATTAATGTGTGACTTTAAACTGACTCCCAAAGTCAGCTAAAAGTCAGTCTGTAGTCAATAATATTGGTGACTTTTGTTCGACTTTTGTGTGACTTTTGTGTGACTTTTATGTTGACTGTTAATTGACTTTGAAAGTCAATTAAAAGTCAAACAAAGTCAGTTCTTAGTCAACGACTTTTTATTGACTTTTGAATGACTGGAAATTGACTTCCATAGTCAATAAAAAGTCATTGACTTTTTGTTGACTTTTGTGCGACTTTTTTTGTTGACTGCCAATTGACTTTGAAAAGTCAATTAAAAGTCAAACAAAGTCAGTTCTTAGTCAATGACTTTTTGTTGACTTTTGAATGACTGGAGCTTGACTTCCTTAGTCAACAAAAAGTCAATGGAAAGTCGCTGTAAGTCAGTGACTTTTCATTGACTTTTTGTTGACTTTTGAATGACTGGAGCTTGACTTCCTTAGTCAACAAAAAGTCAATGGAAAGTCGCTGTAAGTCAGTGACTTTTCATTGACTTTTTGTTGACTTTGTAATGACTTGTGCTTGACTTCGGCAGTCAGTTCAAAGTCGAAAAAATAGGACATCAGTCAACAAAAAGTCAATGAAAAGTCAATGACTTACAGTGACTTTTCAATGACTTTTTGTTGACTTTTTAATGACTTGCACTTGACTTCAGCAGTCAATTCAAAGTCGAAAAAATAGGACATCAGTCAACAAAAAGTCAATGAAAAGTCATTGACTACCAAGTGACTATACATTGACCTTAGACTGACTTTTTTGTGACTTTTTCCTGACTTTTGAAGTCGCTAAAATAGGACATCAGTCAAGTGAAAAGTCATTGACTTTGAGCTGACTTTGTGTGACTTTGTGTGACTTTTCTTTTTTACTGAGAATCACCGCCGTGACAGACGCCCCTCCTTTCCACACCATTGCCTTAGACTTTATCACTAAACTGCCAACCTCGCAGGGGTACGACAGCATCCTGACCGTTACGGATCACGATTGCAGCAAGGCATCCATATTCGTCCCGTGCAATGAGGAAGTTACAGCAGAAGATACCGCCATCCTGTACGTTAATCATGTGTTCAGACGGTTCGGATTACCGCATAAGATTATCAGCGATCATGACCCCCAGTTGTTGATAAGTGACCCTTGCGCACTTAGCGGCTCTATCGGACTGGACTTACAGATATGGACTGCTGTAGATTAATTAGGACCGCCTTAGATTAGATTAGATTTGATCTGTACAATCTAGGACTTCTATGACATCACTGTACAATGACATCATATGGACTACTCCGGACTCTTCATTGTACTCCTTCCTTTGTTCTCTTTCTAGCGTTATCTTTATTGTGATGACATTATGATATCATCTTAGTCTGGACTTTCTTTGTTCCTACGCTCCTTGTTCTCCATTTGTACATCCCTTTTGTCCACATGAAGAACAACGTCTCTTGTACTATGTGACTCTATTTTACATCCCTTGTAGTAGTGTCACTCCTGTAAACAGTATAAGTAGTGTACCATGTACGCTCCTGGTCCACATCAGTTCTCACTGTTTGTGTGCCAGGTATGTCTTCTACTCTCCAATGTATAAGATCAGTTCTCACTGTTTGTGTGCCAGACAAACCTCTTGCTTCACTTTGCTTGCACTCCCTGTTGCTGCTTCCAGCCACCCTTGATATCTCACCACAGTCTCCTTTGTCACTGTGAGTATCATCTCTATGTGTGCTGTTCATCACCAGTTTACCTCCAAGTTCACAAGAGAAGTATGCCGTATACTGGGCATCCAACAGAACATCTCAACCGCCTACCACCCGCGCACGGACAGACAGTCGGAATGGACCAATCAATGGCTTGAGCAATATCTGCGATTCTGGGCCAATGAGCGCCAAGATAACTGGGTGGCATATCTCCCCATAGCAGAATTCGCTCACAATAACTGGCCCCACGAGCATATGAAACAATCACCATTCATGCTTCTGATGGGATACAATCCGACGGCCAATTGGACGGATAAGCCATCCCCAATTCTGAACATGATCACCAGACTAACACAGCTAAAGGAAGTGCGCCAGCTCGCCCAAGACCTTATCAAAAAGGCACAAGATAGCTGGGTTAGGCATAAAAATACCCCACGATATCAAGTCAGCGACCAGGTATGGTTAGAGGGAAAGCATCTGCGAATCAATCAACCCACAGCGAAATTGGCGGTGTGACGCCACAGGCCGTTCAAGGTAGTCCAGGTGATGTCCCCTTATAATTACCGTCTTGAACTTCCCACGCAGTGGAGCATCCACCCAGTGTTCCATATTGATCTTCTCACACTGTACAAAAATATGACCTTTCACGGTGAGAACTTCCCATGTCTGCCACCAGATCTCGTGGAAGGCAAAGAGGAGTACGAAGTCGAGGCCATTCTGGACTCCCGGCATTTCGGCAGAAGAAAGAAGCTGCAGTATCTTGTCAAATGGAAGGGATATCCAGACTCGGAGAACCAGTGGGTCGATAAGGACGATGTGTTCGCTCCAGAGGCAATAGAGGAATATCAAGTGGGCCGAACGGCCGTACGACACCTTAAAAGCCAGCCCACGGACGATCAGGGAGAGTATCCCTCCTACATCCGACTCTCTCATACTTCCATGCCCACTTCTCCTCTCAGACATGTCACCACAGTGATCCTCCTCAATCAAGTTGCACAAGACGCCGCCAACCTCCTCGAAAACGACGAAGAAACTGTGGTTCAACCAGTCCAGCTCACTCCGTACACACCTGCAAACATGCGAACGGGGCATATCACCGCTCAAGAGTGGGCTAATGTCTTACAGAGGTTCCCCGATCCAACCCACCAGCCCAATGACAAGCAGCCTGCCGTCGCTCACATCTTCCGAGACGACAACAGCAATCGCGAGCCCATTGTGGTCATCCCCCCGGGTGACGACCTCATTGGCACTAGGGGAATTCTCCCTGCTGAGCGTCCCCTCGAAGACCCAACAGGAGTTAGAAGCAGCGGAGGATTGGCAGAGGTTAGCGAAGGATTGGGCGGATGAACAGTTGCGCTTAGCGCAGAGGAGATTGAGCGAGCTGCGGCAGCGCAGGCTTCATTCCCTGACGATGAAGCTCACCATGAGGACGGAGATTACTACCCGGTCAGACACCCCCTCCTTCGAATGCACAGCCACCCTACTGATCCCTGAATCACCCCATGGATTGTCCACACCAACGGAACCCCCATGTCTCGAGGACGTGTGCGACTGCCCGGTGTCGCACTTCACACCCCCATTATGCACGACGACGACCCTGCGCAGGTCCTTGCGCCTGAAGGGTTCAGGGCAAATCAACAGCCCCATTACATTCACTTCCCCATCACCAGACCCAACAGCATAGAGAGGAATGCCAGTCATATTCAGATAGTCAGAGGTGTGAATCCCTTTGTTCTGGGACTTATCCCCAGATCCCCCCATCTCTACGGCAAACCCCTCTATGCCCATCCGAGGCTGTCGGCTGCGGGACGCGCCCACATCGCCCACGAGGATCTAGTCATCCTTGCATCCAACAAGGTCATGGACTGCACACTGAACCACATCGGGGATGAGTCCCTGACTGTGGAGGTGACGCGCTACCAGGCAGCCGTGTACGAAGAGGAGCGCCTCGCCACCCGCATCCATCAACTCCAGATGATGCGGTTGGCGGCAAGGGACGACAAGATGGATTGTATCTATCAGCTGGAGCGGGCAGATGTATTCAAGAGGCTTAGTGAGGAACAGTCGACGTGGACGGCGCGAGACTTTTGGTGAGTCTGGGGTCTCATGCTGAAAAGGGGGTGATGTTACGGTTGCGCATATCGAACTCCTTACTGTACCAGTTGTGGCTATGGCAGTAAGGTAGATTAGTCACGGACTTGGGGTTTATGATAGGAGTTAGGAGTTGACGGATGACTCGATCCTAGTACAGGGAGTAGTAGTATTAGGATTGCGGTACTTATGTGATACGTTGGATGCTACATTATGGTGACTCATAGCAGCGCTTCAAAGCCTGCTCTTCTTGTATTTAAGGTAGCTGCGGAAGACCAAGATATGCCATCTTGGTCTTCTTCAATCATCACATCTCGTCTCGTATCTCGTTGCCTCTATTCTGAAAGAGTGCCGCCGAAACCCTAGTGTCTTCAAACATCTAGAAGTTGCCTTCATGCCATATGCCTCTGGTGTGACTAGCTAAGTCATAAAGTCGCCTTTCATAAGCTCAAGTTGAGCTAACGCTGTGATGGCGTTACATGCTGCCCGTGCGCCTGCCGCCTTGTAGCCTGTTTGAGTCCTGCGGACATGTGTATCAGTAACGGTTTTGTGGAACAAGGTGAGGCGAGGGGCACTGCTAGGAAGGTAGGAACCTGGGTGCCATGGATGGCAGTGTACAGAATAGAACACATGAACGGTTACAAAAAGAATGGAGCGACCAGATGGGTAGAGAGCCAGGGCTGATGCCAAACCCTGGCTGTGAACATGTAAGCCTGTGAATGAGTATGGGCGTGGCATTGCATGGGTACGAGTTGCATGCATTGTGACCAAGAACCGTGCTGCTTTGAGTCCTGTGGACACATGTATCAGGGGCAGCTTTGTAGGACTGGGTATGAATGACAGGCGATGACAGGGAAAAACCGCGTGTACGCACCAATTGGGAAGGGTAGACAGAACAAGGCGAGGTAAGGCCATGAGTGCTGCCAGGGAGCCGCAGGAACCTAAGCACCATGGGTGGAGACAGCTATGAAGCAGAGGCGACAGCTACAGAGCAGAAAGAATGGAGCAGGCCACAATGGGGACTAGATGGGTAAGAAACCGGGTTGATGCCAAACCTGTAAACATGTAAACGTGTGAGTAAGGGTGTGGCATTGCACGAGTACAATTGCAAGCAGACTGGGACTGGGAACCTGTCTTTCCATGGTAAAAAACATAAAAGAGTGTAAGAAGTTTCAAAAAATTTTACTAGAATTTGATGTCCAAGTTGGTTTTCTCACAGTGTTTCTCCAAACCCATACTAACTTACTGTACCTTTACTGTACCTGTACCCTGGCGACTCCCGTGTTACGCCAATTCTGTCCATAACTCCTACATCTCTTTCTCAACCAATGTGACCATCTTTCCCTATGTCTTGTTACCGATGCAAAGTGTGCCAGATGAAGGTTTCAGCAAAATATCTCTGCTTACATCTTCAAAAAAGTCCTGATCCTCATTGTCGTGAATATCTTGCTGAACTAGACTGTGAGCTTCTATCCAACGACAAGTTAGCAACCCCAGGAGAATCCCTTGGTGAACAGGAAGGGCTTGTTGTGAACCACGCTGGAGAGTACTTTGGTCTTGCTTCAGACTTCAGTGATTATAACAACTGGACCGGATACAGCGATAATAGGGTGTGCTCTTTTCGTTTATGTTTGGTTCAAAGTCTGACTTTTTGTTTCAGTGCGACTCAAACGGCGTCCCTCACGATTCCCGTAGATCCATTCATGGACAACTTCAATCGCCCAATAAGGTCCCCGGCATGGATTTGGATGACAACATGGACGAAGAACTATGTGGGGAGTTGGAGGCTGACAAATTCAATGCAGAGATAGAATGCGAGCTTGAACTGGAGTGCAAGAATGCCAATGAGCCACCCATAGACGAGCCAGTTGTGGATGACTCAGGTCAGCGTCAACACTGTGCAACCACTCCTCCAATCAACACCTGCAACCCCCATACAGAAAGACATCTTCAGGTTGGTCCACATGTTGTGTCAGCTACCCTGATACTGCTGGCCGACCTGTGTGCCCTGTCTCAGAAAAGGCAGCTCTCATGGACCAGGAACATTATCTTGACTCCTTGGGGGATCAAACGAATCCCTACACGCCATTCAAGTCCCGTACAGATTGGGAGATTGCTCAGTGGGCGAAGATGTGAGGACCAAGTTCATCGGCGTTCACAGACTTGGTGGGCATCGATAGGGTATGATTCTTTTCTGGGTTGCATGTTCTCAATTTGACTGTTGCGCTATAGGTGGTTGATAAACTCAGCTTGTCATTTAAAAATAGCATGGAACTTAACAGGATCATTGACACACAACTTCCTGAGCAGCCTAGTTTTAAACAAATGGGAGTAGAGTTGGGAGGTGAGGTTTTCAATGTCTACTTCTGAGACATCATGGAATGCGTGTGGGCATTGTACTGCGATCCAGAGTTTTCCCCCTACCTTGTCTATGCCCCCGAACACCACTATGTTGACGAGAAGTGCGACCTGAGGATGTACCACGACATGCACACCGGAGAATGGTGGTGGTCCACACAAGTAAGTCACACGTTCAATTCTATATAATCTAACTAACACATCAGCTTGAACAGAAAGCATTAGACCGAGATGCGTGATGAACAGACACATAAGGACTATACTCACAGTGGACTGATAAGACTGTGGTGAGATATAGATGGTGACTGGGAAGCAGCACAGGGGTTGTTGGAACATGATAAGTATGTAAGGACCTTATCTATAGCAGTTACGACATTACGGTACTATGTTTACCATATTAGGCAAGTCAGGATACATACAGTAGTGGGCGTATCATGTCTGGTGATGAGGAGAAGTCTCATGACTGTCTCAGAAGTGTGAAACACATCAGGCGTGTGTAAAAACGCGATATTGTGGACACCTTTACTCATCACTTTTGTGCAAATGGACATGGTGGGGCCATAGAGCATAAATATCCTCCTATGGGGAGGGAGGTGAATACAGAACTTCACCCCTCTTCACTTGTGCACACTCTCCCCTCTGAAACAGTCTCTCAACCTACTGCAAAGGTGAGAACGTCCCTCCTGCATGCTGCGCTTTAGCCTGTAAGGCTTTTGCTGCGCAACAGGTTATGGGCCCTGTTACAGGGCTTGCCGTTGCACTTCTTGATGAAGTAGCATCCAGTGGTGGCGCACTCATACTATCTGTATCTCCTATGGAAGAGCAGATTTGTTATGAGACACAGCGAACAGACCCTGGAAGGTGCCCTGGTTCATAACAGACCCAGTATTGTACTCTAGAGGAGTACACAGACTTGGCCCACTGTCTAACGTTGACGTGGTCGAGCAGTTCTTTTGGCATAGACTATGGTAGTCTCCAAAGACCAAAGTCTGCAGAGTTCGCTCTGTAGTTGAACAGATTAATGCTGGCTTTATTATCTCACTCAGTATTACGATGAAACTCTGATACTGACGTTCTCAAAGCCAACAGATTTATCACCAACTATGTCCTTGCAACTTACTGCTCTTGTCCCCATGTTCGATGGCTCTAACTGGGCCATCTGGTCGAATGCCATGCAAGCCTTCTTCATGTCCCAAGGACTCTGGGGTTATGTCGATGGATCTATCCCTCTTGACACAACCGCCACCGCTGACGTTCAAGCTGCTTGGCATCGTAGTGATGAAATGGCTAGGGGTAATCTTACCCTTTGTCTTTCTCCTGCAATCCAACAAGCTGTTACTGGTACCTCTGCCCAGGTTCTCTGGAATGCGGTTAAAGACCGCTATGGAGCGGTCTCTTTACCCCACATCTACAAGGACTTTAAAGAAGCAATTTCTATTCGCTTCAATCCTAACCAGAACCCTGTCGCAACATTTGAGAGGATGGCAGCTGCCTTTTCTCGTCTTGGTGCAATAACTGTTGGCACTGGTGCTAATGCTACAACGCTTGCAATAAAGCCCCCCCTTCAGGCGTTAATCGCCATGTCCGCTCTTCCTCAGAAATGGGAGAATCTCATTCCCATTATCTGTAGTGCCACTGCCACTACGGATCTCAAACTCGACTCAGTTGCTGCTGTAGTCATTGGGCAGTTTGAGACCGAAACTAATCGCGGACAGCATAAGGGTGCTCATAACGTGCAGAAGCTTTCTGCCGTTAAGTGCAAGCGCGATAACCCTCGCTTTTCTAAGCAGGGTAGTCAGCAGCAGCAGCAGCCTTCTACTTCTAATGCCCCTGGCCCATCTTCCCAGCAGCAGCCTAACCGGCAGCGCGGAGGACGTGGATCCGGCTGTGGCAGAGGAAAAGGCAAAGGCAAAGCGCGTGGCAGCGCTCCCCAGTATTCCCACATAGCTTCCGTTGCCGCACTATCTCCACCTACTTCTCACAAGGTGATCCATATTGGGTCATCTGGGGTCTCTACTTGTACAGAAGTCGAATCCTCTACCCCTCAGAGGTCTCCCGGCTTCTTTCCTTCTGTTAATACTGCTATGACGCTCACAGAGCGGCTGAATGTACCCACTACAGTTCAGACCGCAAAGACACTTGAGCAGCGCTTTGCCGATGTGGATGCACAAATGCGCCCTCGGATTGAGAAGTTTATTGACGAAGAATACGATTCCAATTTCGACGTTGATATGTCACGACCGCCTCCAGCGGGCGCACAATCAATAGTTGATATTGAGAGTCTAGACGACTCTGAGATTGCCGCCTATTGCAGTGAGTCATCTAATGCCCTGCAAATAGACTTAAGTGATTTGACAGTATTGGATCTTGACTCGGTAACAGATTGCCGAGCTCAGACTCCTGATTACGTCGATCCGGAGACAGTTGAGGCAGACGAGATAACAAAAATGTGGGAACAACCGGGATTTACTGGTTCCAGTTCTATTCCAAGAGTTCCTTCTCACGAACTAATTCTTGCTGCATGGACTAGAAACCAGCAATTCCTACACTCTCAGGGGCTTCCGATGCACCCCGACTTTGGTACTTTGGTATCTCCGCCGGGCTCGTGGGCAGAAACCCCTGAATGCTTTCTAACTGGTCCAGATGAGGTCCTGGATTGGGGTTCCGATGAAGAAGAGTACGTGACTCCTTCATTTTGCTTATTACGTGCTGACAACGTTCTAGAATTAGTCCTGCCCCCAAGAAGTCTAAAGGGTGGCAGATTTAATAATAACATAGTAGTGTCGCATGTAACGAAGTTGTCTGAAATGTACAAAATTAGCAGCGCTCTTCTCGATTTTCTTGAGTGTGAGCATAATGAGTACTTCAGCCAATGCGCAGAATGTCTGAAGTGTACAAAAAATATGTGGCTCCTTGACTCAGGAGCCTCAGCACATTTTACCAACCAAATTAGTGATTTTATCGAGTATAAGTCACTACCCAAGTCTGAAAGAATACCTGTTAAAACTGTGGCTCACATGATATATGTTGAAGGAATAGGAACTGTCTTGCTTGAGCATTATCTCACAGATAAGCTTGTAACTACACAAGTTCATCCAGTCTTTCACATACCCTCTATGAGCACGCGGCTTTTATCAATGGGAGTCTTTCTACAGCAAGGATTGTGCGTTTTGGGGAATTCACAGCATATAACCTTGCTAAGAAAAAACAAAATAATTGTCCAATGTAAACCCCTAGTTCACGGACAATCTCTATATTGGCTAGATGCCTCTATTTCTACTCTAATTGAGTCACAATATGTGAACATGTCTGCATTGCAAAATGTAGATTATGACCTTATGCATCGTCACCTCGGACACCCATCTAAAGAGGTTCTAAGACGATCTAAGGAAAACACTAAGGGTTTCCCTGATGGGATTGTAATTCCTACCTCTGATAAACTATGTCCAGGATGTGCACAAGGAAAAATGCCTGCAGCATCTCATCCGCCTTCCGAAACTAGGGCTAAAGCTTCTTTTAATCAAATTCATTCCGATTTAAAAAGCTTCCCTATACCGTCGTATCACAAGTACAAGTATTTTATTGTCTTCTTTGACGATTATACTTCCTTTGCTTGGATCACTCTTTTATGGGACAAAGCCTCTGCTATTACTGCTTTAAAGCAGTGGCTTGCGTTAATAAAAAATCAATTTGACGCTACCATAAAAGAATGGATGTCTGATGCCGGCGGTGAATATAAGTCAGATGCTTTCCTAAAGCAATTAAAGGATGCCAGCATTACAGTGCTACAGTCTGCGCCACATACGCCACAACAAAATGGGTGCGCTGAGCGCTTTATGCGCACCATAATGGACAAAGCTCAGGCTATGCGCCTTGATGCTTGTTTACCTCAGAGTTGGTGGGAATTTGCAGTCTTACATGCTACACATTGTTACAATAGAACTCCAATTAGTCGCCTTCAATGGCAGACTCCTTATAAACTATTGTACAATGAAGTACCTGATATTTCTCATCTTCGAGTGTTTGGTTCAGGTGCATATGTCCATATCCCTGAGGCTCGCCGGGTGAATAAACTTTCCCCTAAAAGCGAACTCATGATCTACCTTGGTAGAGGATCTGGGATGAAGGCTGATGTCTTCATGCACACACCCAATACCTTGTTCTATTCGGACAAAGCACTCTTCGATGAAGGATTATTTCCTAAGTGTCCTTCTAACAGCGTCAGGAGTAAACCTAAAGGTGTAACTCAGTTAGATGATACATGTTACGGTTCCGAGGGACCGTACGTTCACTAAGTCATGCGGAGCTGTGCTCAACGCAGTTGGGAGAGTCGGAACTTATGTTTCTGAACACAAGTTGAGTTTCGGGGATACCTTGGCTCAACTCAAAGAGTATCGCAAGGGAGAGGGGGATGCACGCGGGGTTCTGAAGACAAGACAAGTCGACTCGGATTCAAGAACTAAGAGTAGACAGGGAATCGTACTACTCTACTGGCTACACTTTATAGTCATACATACTGGGGTTTTCGGGGGCCGTTTTCTTCAAGCCACGTCACTTTATCGATCACTACATGCTACTACGAGATACGAGCACCATAAGGCGTGCTCTGACGAGTCCATACTTCTGTAAAACTTTCGGGGTGATACTTTGGAGCGCGCGTCGCGTGACGTGACGTCACGATGTCACGTGACCGTGACAATACAGCTTCAGATGATGAGCTGTCTGTAGACGATACCACTCCTGGTGTTGATGACGACCCTCCACCTGAGCCTCCAAAATGGAGAAGCGCTCCCCAGCCTGTTGGGCCTGGACCTCCCAGTACATCTACTGGAGGTACTGGATCGCTGCTACCTCCACCTTTACCGCCACAACCTGTACCAGGTCCTAGTCAACCTAGGAGAACGGCACGTACAAGGAAACCCACTTCTCGTCCAGATAATGTCTATGAAGATAGGCCTCCTACTATGATAATTCGTGACATTGAGCAGACTCGCACATGGCGACAATTGACTGGTGACCAGCTGAGTAGCTCTCGGTTGCATTCACATCAAGATCAGACAGTACCAGGAGATTTTCCTGAGCAACCCGACTCTGGTTCTTCTAGTGCACCAGGTGATAATCCACACCTTTCGGATGATGAAGTAGAGCAACAATTGCTTGCCCGCCTTGCTCAGGAAGGGGGAGTCAAATTTCTAGATCTTCTGCTTGCCAAAGCAGTTTCACCAATAGATCTAGATGCACCTGATACCTCTAATATTCGTGAATGGACCTATCGGGACATTCTTAAAATGCCAAGTGACTCTCAGGAGGAGTGGTGTAATGCATGCAAAGAGGAACTTGCTTCCCTTCGCAATCGCAAAGTCTACGAACTTGTTAACCCGCCGAAAGGCAGAAAGGTTATCAAGAATCGATGGGTATTTGACTTAAAGTCAGATGGTCAAAAGAAAGCCAGGCTAGTTGCCAAAGGCTTTTCTCAGGTTGAAGGCATTGATTATGACGAAATATTCTCACCTGTGGTACGCTTTGAGACTGTCTGGATGATGCTCGTGCTTACAGCGCTGAAGGATTGGCACATCTCTGGACTGGACGTCAAAACAGCCTTCCTATATGGAGACCTCAATGAGGAACTCTACATGGAACAACCTGAAGGGTTTAAAATCCCTGGCCAACAAAACAAAGTGATGCGCCTTAGAAAAGCCATCTATGGACTTAAACAAGCTGCTCTTGCTTGGTGGAGAGCGCTGGATAAATCCATGGGCACTCTAAGTTGTACACGTCTACAATCAGACTCAGGTCTGTTTGTAAATGAGGATAAAACAATTGTAGTAATTGTCTACATCGATGATGTGCTCTTCCTCAGGAAAAACAAAAAAACATATTGATTCCCTGAAGCAGCGCTTCATGAGAATCTGGGTGTTACGGTTGCGCGCATTGACCCTTACTGTACCAGTTGTGGCTACGGCAGTAAGGTAGATTAGTCACGGACTTGGGGTTTACGATAGGAGTTAGGTGTTGAACGATGACTCGACCCTAGTACAGGTAGTAGTAGTACTAGGATTGCGCTACTTACGCGATACGTTGGACGCTACATTACTGTGACTCATAGCAGCGCTTGAAAGCCTGCTCTTCTTGTATTTAAGGTAGCTGTGGAAGACCAAGATACGCCATCTTGGTCTTCTTCAATCGTCACTTCTTTGTTCTCGTACCTTCGCCCCGCCTCTATTTCGATATAGGGAGTTGCAGTTACACTAGTGTCTTCAAACATCTAGAAGAAGCCTTCGTGCCATACACCTAGAGAGAGGCGTGATTCACTAAGTCACCAAAGTCGCCTTATCGAGCTCAAGTCGAGCTAACGCTGTGACGGCGTTACATTAAGACCAAGATCCTTCATTGTGGCGACTGTCAACACCAGAGATCAGTGGACGAACTTCCGTCCCTATTATCTAGAACGAAGGGGAGATCGCAACGTACCAACCCGATTCCTAGGAGCAGCTAGGTGGAGAGACCGAGGAGACGAAACCGGATACTTCGTAGAGTTCAACGGACCTACAAGGTTCAGACCTGTTGAGTTCAATTTTGACCACTTGTGTTGGGTAGAAATTACGTGGAACCCCATAGACCACTGCTGGGACGTCATTAGACCAGCAGGGAGGCAATACCAGTGTGACATCGATGCGCGCGAACTCAATTCACGCGCCGATTGGGGGCCCATTGACGGCCAGATACGAGAACACTCCACTGGGGAAGCAGTCAGCGAAGAAACTGAAGAGGAAGAACAAAGTGAAGAAAATCGACCCGCAAGCGTCGGGCCTATTGAGCAATACACCATCCAACAAGCTGAGTCTCTACACATTTCGGACCAGCCAGAAGTCATTCACGTACGATCACCGGCAGCGGAAATGGCAACTACTACCATGACAACTGCAGAAATCATGAGTGCAAGAGAACAAGTGGCGCGAGAAGCAGCCGAAGCAATTAGGCAAGAATCACAGCGACACCTCATGCCCATTAATCCCGAAACTGGGCATCGCATGACTGCAGACGACGCAGCGATATTTCGGGCTATCGGACCCAATCAAGGAGACCCCCCGTCCGGAGAAGGACGAAGACAAGGACTGCTGCTCGATCCTCCGCCAGGATGGGGAGGGCCACCAGGAGGGGACTTTCCCTGACGCCCAGGCGGAGGAGGAAACCCACCCGATCTCCCGAATAACCCACCAGAAGGAGGACCCCCAGGTGGAGGCGGCGGTGGGGGTCCGCCGGCAGGAGGAGGAGGAGGACATGGACACGAAAAACTAACTGGTGAACCTCCCACTATTTTCGACGGAGATCACACTAAGGTGGACTCAATCCTCACGCAATGGCACGTGTACTGGGGGATGAATCTTGACACCCCTGTTATGCGCAACGACTATCGACGATCCCTCCTATTTCTATCATACATCAAAGGAGTATCCGTCAGCGAATGGGTACTTTCGTACCTCAAATGGCTCAACCGGCAGATACAGCGAGGAATAGATCAACATACAAGAGATCTGTGGAACGCCGTAGCGGAGGGTTTTAACCAAAGGTTCGTTAACACCCTTGAACGCGAACAAGCTCAAGCGCTTCTAAGGAAGGGACTCAAGATGGTCGATGGAGACATCGACAAATACGTCAATGAATTCGAAGAAGCCGCCCGAAAAGCAGGGTATCGCCTCAATGACCCCCAGACCATAGATTTATTCACCAAGGGGCTACTCAAGAAACTATACGAAAAAACATACGATCTGGACAAGCCAGAGACATTTGACGAATGGAAGCGGGCAACACTCCGCCGACAGTGCAACTACATCCACATCCGAGCCCGAGTGGATGAATATAAGGACGCCAGGCCAAAGAAGGTGGGCAACGCTGGGTGGACCGTTCCCCAAAACCTCGCCAACCTGTGGGCAATGGACACCTCCGCTGACCGGACCAGGGCAAGGCTAGCAGGATCAGAAGAGATTGACTATGGTAAGCCGCCCTACACAGGCTTACCTCCCTTTCCACCAAGAGGAGGGCCCGGGGCAAGGGGACGAGGAAGAGGAGGGTCATGACGAGACCTAAGGATGGTGTTGTGTTATAATTGTAACGCTCCCGGTCATCTCTCACGCAACTGTCCCCATCCCAGACAGCCGCGACAGTGGCAACCGCAGAACGCCGGGCCTTCTGTCCGAGCGGCAGAAACCGACTATTATGCACAAGAAACCCCGCCGGCACAAATACAAGCCGCCTCGACCAGCAAAACCGCCAAAGAACGGGCCAAAGAATGGCTTACCGGAGTCGCGAATGCACCAGACGAAGTAAAAGACCTGATATTGCAGGACTTATGGGGAAAAGAGGGTTTTCGGAGCGCCTGAACCCATCGGCCTGGGTGAGGGCTTTAAATTGTAATTCTGTAATCATGACGCACTTTCGTTCTCTTCGAATTCCAGTCTCGATACGCACAAATTACCGAATGGCCGACATAAGAGCACTGGTGGACTCGGGGGCCACCGACAATTTCATACATCTGAACTTTATAAAGAAGATGGGTATTGGTACACAATCGCTAGCCCAACCAAGAAAGATCTGGAATATCGATCAAACGGAAAACAAAGCTGGGTCCATCACTCACTTTACCGACCTTGATGTATACGCCAAAGGATACCACAGGACAATGAGGTTCCTCGTAACAGATCTCGGGAATGAAGAGGTCGTGTTAGGATACCCGTGGTTGGCAACCTATGAGCCAACTATCAATTGGCGCGACGCAGTAATACATGAAGAAATCATGCCAGTAGTGATTAGTACGCAGGACAGTCATCACTACCACACCGTTATTGCCACTGCCCTCACTGACAAACGAAAGGAAGAAATAGTCACGGACCTAGACGAAGAAGAAGTATATCTACGCGCCACAACGTCCACCGAACTGGCGATTCAAGCCAAGAAGGATGAATCGCCCGTGGAATTGCCAGCAATGTACCAAGCGTTTCAGAAGCTCTTCAGCGAAGAAGCATCCCAGTGCTTTCCTCCCGCCAGGCCGTGGGATCATGCCATTGAGTTTAAACCAAACGCCCCATTGGCAATAGACTGCAAAATATACCCGCTAACACAGGAAGAAGAGGGCAAGCTCAAGGAGTTTCTCGACGAAAAACTTAGACAGGGATATTTGCGCCCCTCCATCTCCCCATACGCATCATCCTTCTTCTTCATCAAAAAGAAGGACGGAAAACTACGCCCCGTACAGGATTACCGGGTAATCAATTCCCATACCATACGCAATCAATACCCCCTTCCCCTTATTCAAGATCTTATTTACGACCTCAGTAACGTGCACATCTATACCAAGCTCGATATCCGCTGGGGGTACAACAACATTCGCATACGCGACGGGGATCAGGAGAAGGCAGCTTTTAAAACCAAGTTTGGCCTCTTCGAACCGACGGTCATGTTCTTCGGCCTCACAAACTCACCCGCGACCTTTCAAACAATGATGAACCACATCTATCGGGACACCATCGCGAAACATGAACTTCGCGGTACCGTTATCCGGGTTTACATGGACGATATCGGCATCGCAACACGCGAAGGCCACGACTCGGCGGACCACATCGCGGCGGTCACGGATGTCCTTCGCGTTGCCCAGGAACATGACCTGTATTTCAAACTCGAGAAGTGCCTCTTCCACCAACCTCGGATGGATTACCTGGGGGTAATCCTTGAAAAGGGGGTAACTCACATGGACCCGGTAAAAGTTCGAGGCATTAGGGATTGGCCAACGCCAACGAAAGTCAGGGACGTATGCTCTTTCCTGGGTTTCTGCAACTTTTACCGCTTATTCATCCGAGGTTTTGCAACACACGCCCGGCCGCTCAATTGGCTCACAAGAAAGGATGCTGAATGGCGGTGGACGGATGACGAAGACTGCGCGTTTAAGACACTCAAGCGCCTCGTTACTGAAGAACCGGTGCTGGCACACCCCAACTTGCAGGAGCAATTTGAATTGGAGGTTGACGCCTCCGGGTTTGCGGTGGGTGCAGTCCTCCTGCAAAAGAAACGTGACGGGCGCAAGCACCCCATAGGATACTACTCAGCGATGCTGAGTGAAGCAGAACGCAACTACGATATTTACGACCTAGAACTTCTCGCCATTGTAAAAGCCCTCCGGCACTGGCGCCCCTTGCTCGCAGGATCCCCACATAAGATCAAAATATTTTCGGATCACTTAAACCTGCAGTACTGGAAGACACCACAGAAGATTAGCTGAAGAGTCGCTCGGGAGGTGCTAGAACTGATGGAATACGACTTCGAGATCCACCATATCAAGGGAAAGAATAACGGTAGAGCAGACACACTATCAAGGCGGCCGGACTACGACCAGGGAGAAGAAGATAACCAAGGTGTGGTTGTCTTGCCTCCAGAGGTATTCATACGAGCCACTAATGTTGCACGCACCCTGGAAATACATCCCATGATGCAACAACCGAGGCGACGACAAGACCCAGCCGTGATCAAAACCTGGGTTGATGCCCACCACCTCAAGAAGATAGAGGGAGAATGGTACAAGGATGGACGACTGGTGATTACCGGACCTATGGCGACGTACCGGGCCATCATACAAGATCATCACGACCCGCCGGTACACGGACACCCTGGAATAAGCCGGACACAACGAATTGTAGAACAGCATCATTGGTGGCCAAGTATTCGTCGAGATGTGTACGAGTATGTCACGGGATGTGCTGACTGTCAGCGAAACAAAGTTAACACCAGACCGACCCGCGCCCCTTTACATCCAATTACGGCCACCATGGATGCCCCCCCCTTTGACACCATCGCCCTAGACTTCATCACTAAATTGCCAGCCTCACAGTCCTATGACAGTATTCTGACTGTCACTGACCACGACTGCAGCAAGGCATCCATATTCATCCCATGTAACGAAGAAATTACGGCGGAAGGAACCGCGATTCTGTACGTCAATCACGTGTTCAGACGATTTGGGTTACCGCGTAAAATCATCAGTGACCGCGACCCCCGATTTACCTCCAAGTTCACACGAGAAGTATGCCACATACTGGGCATCCAACAGAATATTTCCACGGCCTACCACCCACGTACCGACGGACAGTCCGAGCAAACCAAACAATGGCTTGAACAATATCTACGCTTCTGGGCTAATGAGCGACAAGATAACTGGGCGGAGTATCTCCCCATAGCAGAATTCGCTCACAACAACTGGCCCCACGAGCACACGAAACAATCACCGTTCATGCTTCTGATGGGATACAACCCAACAGCCGATTGGACGGATAAGCCATCCCCAATTCCAAATGTGATCACCAGACTAACGCAGCTAAAGGAAGCGCGTCAACTCGCTCAGGACCTTATCAAAAAGGCACAAGATAGCTGGGTCCGGCATAAAGACACCCCACGTTATCAGATTGGTGACCAAGTATGGCTAGAGGGAAAACATCTACGAACCAATCAACCCATGGCAAAACTAGCGGCGCGACGCCACGGACCGTTTAAAGTGGTTCAGGTGATGTCCCCTTACAATTACCATCTCGAACTTCCCACACAGTGGAGCATCCATCCAGTGTTCCATATCGATCTTCTCACACCATACAAAAATACCACCTTTCACGGCGAGAACTTCCCACGTCCGCCACCAGATCTTGTGGAAGGCGAAGAAGAGTACGAAGTTGAGGCCGTTCTGGACTCCCGGCATTTCGGAAGAAGAAGGAAACTGCAATACCTCATCAAATGGAAGGGCTACCCCGACTCGGAGAATCAGTGGGTCGATAAGGACGATGTGTTTGCCCCGGAAGCGATAGAAGAGTACCAAGCGGGCCGAACAACCATGCTGTTACGGTACGGACTTGATGACTCATTACACCCGACTCATGACCGGTTATGACTACGGTCCAGCATCAGTATTAGTCATGGACTCTTACATCGTATCAGTCAGCATAGTAGTTCGCATGTGATTGTGACTCATGTATGACTCATTCCTAGGATAGCTGTACTAGGGTTCGAGCTAGTTACGCTATTGGTTACCTACCATTCTAGCGGCGCTTTAAAGCCCGCGCGTATCTGTATAAGTAGTTGACTTGGAAGACCAAGAGTCCCCATCTTGGTCTTCTTCAATCCACCACTTGACTCGTCTTCTGTCTGCCTTAGTCTCGGACTAAGTGTGCCTCCGCTTCTATCCACCAAGGGATAGACCTTCTTTACTCTTCAGCTGCAGTGTGTGCCAGCGTGCCCCTGTTCAGCTCGCATTGGGTTGACACGTGATCCCCATTCGCCTAACTTTCGCTAAGTCGATTACGCCCTTCACAAGTCCAAGTCGGACTAACGCCGGTGGAGCGTAACATTAAGACCAAGATCCTCACAGTGGCGTACTCGACCAGAGACCAGTGGACGTCCTTCCGTCCCTATCATATCGAACGACGAGGAGATCGCAACGTACCTACAAGATTCTTAGGAGCAGCTCAGTGGAGAGAACGAGGAGAAGACACCGGATACTTCGTAGAGTTTAACGGTCCTAACCATTTCCGACCCATTGAGTTCAATTTCGAACATCTTTGCTGGGTCGAGGTTACTTGGAACCCCGTAGACCATTGCTGGGACATTGTACGACCAGCAGGAAGAAACTATAACTGCGACATCAACGCGCGAGAGCTCAATAGTCACGCAGATTATGGTCCTATTGACGGACAAGCACAAGAACACACAGATGAAGGAGTTAGCGGAGAAGAGGCCTCCAAAAGTCAATCACCAAGTAGAGGAACAACGTCAGCAGAAGAGGCCAGTCTGGGAGCCATCGGCGACCACATCATACAACGAACTGAGTCCCTCACTATTCACCAACCCAAACCGGAAGTAATTCACATTCGCAGCCCAGCAGTCGCAATGGCAACTGCCACCATTACTCAAGAAGAGGCATACCTCACTAGCGAAGCAAGGGATCAGATCGCCCTAGAAGAACAAAGACGCATCGCAGAAGAATCCAGAGCTAATCTAGCTCCCATCAATCCCTACACCGGTCACCGAATGACCGACGACGACGTAGCAATCCACCGTGCCATTGGGCCCGACGTAGCTGACCCTCCTAGTGGAGGAGGAGGGAACCCTGGCGATTTACCAGGAGGAGGAGGAGGAGGACCCCCATCAAGAGGACCCAGATTTGGAGGATTCCCCGGGGGACTCCCCGGAGGATTCCCAGGGGGACCACCCGGAGGAGGACATCCTGGAGGAGGATTACCAGGTGCAGGTCCTATTATTCCTCCAAGTAACAAACTAGCTGGCGAAGCACCAACAGTATTTGACGGAGAACGCGCCAAAGTGGAAGCGTTCCTCACACAGTGGCACGTCTACTGGGGCATGAATGCCGACGAAGGCATTATGGCTACACCATACCGACGTGCCCTACTCTTTCTATCATATATCAAAGGCACCAACGTCAGCGAATGGGTGCTGGCTATGCTTACCTGGCTTAATGGCCAAATACAAGCAGGAATACCCCGCACAAGTGAAGGACTATGGAACGAGGTCACGCGCAGCTTCATGCAGCGCTTCCGCAACACGATGGAACAAGAACAAGCTCAATACGAGCTTAAAAAAGGAATCAAAATGATTGGGGGCAATCTAGATGAGTATTGCACCCAATTTGAACAACTGATACGCCGTGCTCAGTATCGACTCGACGATCCGCAGACGCTAGATCTATTTGCAAGCGGACTACCAAAGGACCTATATGAAAAGGTCTATACCCTTGATGACCCCCGCAATTACTGCAAGTGGAAAGAAGCAGCTACCACTCGTCAACAGCAATATCTTCACCTCAAAGCGGTGTTAAACAAGGGAGTTCCCCCAGGGCAAGGACAAGGAAGGCAACGACAACAACGACAATGGCAGGGACCACCAAGAAGTTCATGGCAGCCAAGAAATTTACGAGATCCGAACGCCATGGATACCTCTGCAGACCGAATTCGAGGGCGACTCGCAGGAGCTGAAGACATACCCGCCCCTCGTCCCCCATACCGACCAAGAGGAGGATTTTTACAGAGAGGAGGAGGACGTAATAACCAAAGGCCAGTCACATGTTATAACTGTGGAAAGGACGGACATGTGGCCCGCGATTGCAGACAACTGCGAGGGGGATATCAACCCCAAGCATCGACCAGTCGGTATATTGACACCGACTATCATCAACAAGAACCAGAGGTCGCTGCCAGGGCGGTCCAAGAAGTGCCCCCTCAACAGCGCGCCAGCAATTGGCTTAATGGGGTAGCTGGAGAATCAGACGACGTAAAGGACATTATCCTCCAACAATTATGGAGGAAGGAGGGTTTTCAGGACGCCTGAACCCATCGGCCTGGGTGAGGGCGGTTAATTGTAACAGTGTAATCATGACTTGCTATCGTTCTATGAGAGTTCCAGTATCAATTCGCACCAGTTACGCAATGGCCGACATACGAGCACTAGTTGACTCAGGAGCAACCCATTGCTTCATGAAACCCTCCTTCGCAAGATGGATGGGACTTGGGACCAAGTTACTAGATGTCCCAAAGAAAATATGGAATATCGACAATACGGAGAATAAGTCGGGGCGTATCACTCATTATACGGATGTTGATGTCCAAACTAAAGGTATTCATAAGGAAATCCGTTTCCTTATTACAGATATCGGCAACGAAGACATCATATTGGGCTATCCTTAGCTTGCTATTTACGATCCCCACATTAAATGGTCGCAGGTGGCCATTCACGAGGATATGCTCCCTATTATCATTCGTTCCACTAATCTGCATATCAAAACAACACCGGTAGTTGCAACAGCCACCGTCCAGGACGACGACTACGAGATAGTACACTCCTGTGTTATCACAGACGAACAACAACAACAATTCGAAGAGGGGTGCCGGATTAGAGCAACCGCTACGGATCTCGCCATCGCTGCTCAACAATATGTTACCAAAGCTGAGTTACCTTCTGAATATCGCGAGTTCGAACGCCTCTTCAGTGAAGAAGCATCAGACAGGTTTCCGCCCAGCAGGCCCTGGGATCACGCTATTGAATTTAAACCAGGAACGGCCGATGCAATCGACTGCAAAATATACCCTATGACTCAAGAGGAGGATAAGAAATTGCGCAAGTGGATCGATGAACAGCTCAAAAAGGGATATATACGACCTTCCAAATCCCCATACGCCTCATCATTCTTTTTCATTAAAAAGAAGGATGGAAAGTTACGACCCGTCCAAGACTACCGAAAGATCAATGCCGTCACCATCCGCAATCAATACCCACTTCCCCTCATCTCCAATCTCATCACTGATCTCAGTAACGCTCACATCTACACCAAATTCGATGTTAGATGGGGGTATAACAACGTACGCATCAAAGAGGGCGACGAAGAAAAGGTGGTGTTTAAAACACGTTATGGGTTGTTTGAACCAACGGTGATGTTTTTTGGCCTTACCAACTCCCCAGCAACGTTCCAGACCATGATGAATTTCATATTCAGAGACATCATGGCTAAACATGAAGCCCGCGGAACGGTAATTAGAGTCTACATGGACGACATCGGTATTGCGACAGGAATCGACCACTCCCTCCAAGATCACATCGAAGCGGTTAAAGACGTTCTCCGCGTATCTGCGGAACATGACCTCTACTACAAACTTGAAAAATGCCTCTTCCACTCTCCGCGCATGGATTACCTGGGGGTAATCCTTGAAAAGGGGGTGACACGCATGGACCCTGTCAAAATTTCGGGCATTAAGGACTGGCCTACGCCAACCAAGGTCAAGGACGTCCGCTCTTTCCTCGGCTTCTGTAATTTTTACCGTCCTTTCATACGAGGTTTCGCGACCAAGGCACGACCCCTCAACAAACTTACCCGCAAAGACACCGAATGGCGCTGGGGAACTGAAGAAGAAAAGGCATTCCAAGATCTTAAGACCCTCGTCACTAGCGAGCCTGTCCTCGCGCATCCAGACCTTACTCAACAATTCGAGTTAGAGGTCGATGCATCGGGTTTTGCAACGGGAGCAGTCCTTCTTCAGCGCAAAGCAGACGGTAAACAACATCCTATCGGCTACTACTCATCCACCCTCAATGAAGCCGAACGAAATTACGACATTTACGACCTCGAACTCTTGGCAATTGTTAAAGCTTTTCGCCACTGGAGACCCCTCCTAGCGGGCTCCCCTCACAAGATCAAAGTATTCTCCGACCACCTCAATTTACAATACTGGAAATCGCCACAGAAGATTAGCAGACATGTAGCCAGGGAAGTACTCGAACTCTCGGAATACGACTTCGAGATTCACCACATCAAAGGTACCTCCAATGGACGTGCCGATGCACTATCCCGAAGGCCAGACTACGATCAAGGAGAAAACGATAACGAAGGCATAATAGTATTGCCAGAAAGCGTCTTCGTGCGTGCTACCACACTAGAAGAACCGCGACACCCCCACTGGAGACCCGAAATCCTACCTGTGGAAATGACACCAGAACACCCTATTTACGAACAAGACACAGCTAAGTTGAAACCCTGGGTTGATGCTCACAAACTAAAAGACATCGAAGGGACATGGTACAAAGACGGACGCTGAGTAGTCACTGGCGGCATCCATGACAAGCGTACTATCATCGCTGCTCATCATGACTCTCCTGTCTACGGCCACCCTGGTATCAAACGTACTCTCCAGCTTACTGAACGGCATTACTGGTGGCTGCAAATGAAGAACGACATCATGGATTATGTCAAAGGTTGTGCGGAATGCCAGCGGCACAAAGTCAACCTCCGACCAATCAGAGCACCCCTACAACCTATCTATCCCAAACCGGAAGCCCTGCCATTCGAGACCATCGCAGTGGACTTTATTACTAAACTCCCCGTCTCTCACGGTTACGACTCTATTCTCACGGTGACAGATCACGATTGCACCAAAGCCGCTATCTTCATCCCTTGCAATGAAGAGATAACAGCCGAAGGGACGGCTGCCCTGTATGTCTCTCATGTCTTCCCACGATTCGGACTCCCCTCGTGCGTTATCAGTGACAGAGACCCCCGTTTCGCATCCAAGTTTATGCGGGAGATATGTAAAATCCTTGGCATCAGCCAAAATATCTCAACCGCTTATCACCCCAGAACCGACGGCCAATCAGAGCGAACAAACCAATGGCTAGAACAATACCTCCGCTTCTGGGTAAATGAATGACAAGACGACTGGGTTCATTATCTGCCAATGGCAGAATTCACGCATAACAACTGGCCTAACAAAACCACGCGGGAGTCCCCCTTCTTTCTCTTATCAGGGTTCAACCCTCGCGCTGATTGGACCGATAGGCCTTCCCCTATCCCACAGGTGTCATTAAGGCTAGACCAGTTTAAACAAGCACAACAGCGCGCTTTCTCCTGCATGCTCCAGGCGCAAAAGTCATGGGTCAAACACAAAGATACGCCCAAGTTCAAAGAAGGAGACCTCGTGTGGTTAGAAGGACGCCACTTACGCACCCATCAACCAACCGCAAAACTAGCGGCTAAACGACACGGGCCATTTAAGGTCATCCAGGTGATGTCCCCTGTCAACTATCGACTCGAACTTCCCACGCAGTGGAGCATCCATGATGTGTTCCACATAGATCTTCTCACACCTTATCGCGAAACACCCACACATGGACCAAACTATCAGCGCCCACCGCCTGATTTGGTCGATAACGAAGAAGAGTATGAAGTTGAGAAGATTCTAGACTCTCGGCGATTCGGCAGAAGACGTCGACTCCAGTACCTTGTCAAATGGAAGGGCTACCCGGACTCAGACAATCAGTGGATAGATAAGGATGACGTATTTGCCGATGAAGCCGTTCGGGACTTCAAACATTCCAACCCCAACAGAGAGACGCATATAAGGGTAGCCTCCTGTCGTGATAAGTCCCCATCTCCCATTCACTCCATGTCCTCTACTCGACGCAATGACCAGCTTGCACTCCTCTCTACCCTCGTCAATGACTCCTCCACCACGCTTGTCAACCCCGACTCCACCAACGACGCCGCAGCCACTAGAACTGCGGGAGGAAGCCGTCCCTCCGTGCAGCATGAGGAAGACGGCCCTATCACTAGTGAAGAACTGCACCAGACACTGCAACGATTCCCTGTGCCCGTACAGGGAACTCTTGACGACGATCCAGCAACAACTCAACCAGCACCTCCGCCACCAATGTACGCCCTCACAAACCCCAACACTGGTGAGCCCGAAGTCTTCCTCACCGAAGACGAGCTCTTTCGGCTTCAAGCAGCTGTCCCGCGCGGTGAAACCGCCTGACGCCATGAAGAAATACGAACAAGAATGGAAGGAGACAGCGGCGCGGTGGCAGCAGGAGCAACTGCATATCGCCGCCTGCCAACGCCGAATGATGAAGGAATGGAGGGAGTACTGGACGAAGATGAGGATGAAGACAAGCTTAGAGACCATTACCCCATCAGGCACGCATTCCTTAACCATGAATTCTACGCTGAAGATCCAGCCGCCACTCCCTACCTCGTCGACGCAGTGGGGGGGCCTTTACACCGAGGACGAGTCACTGTGGCACAAGCGGCTCGTTATACACCAATGGGCGAACAAGACCCAGCAACCCAGGCCGTCGTCCCTGAAGGGTTCAGGGTCAATAGAGGACCCGATTACATTCCGTTCCCAATCAAACTCCCCAACGGACCAACGGTACAAGCATCCCACGTACAGGTTATCCGAGGGGGAGACCCCTTCGTACTTGGACTAGTCCCGGGGTCAGGCTTCCTTTATGGCAAACCCCTCTACGCGACCCCCCATCTCCCGAAGAACAACCGAGCATTTATACCTCACGAAGAGTACTTCATGCTCTGTGACCGACACCCCACTGACCTCCTACTCATGCACATTGGGGATGTCACGCTCACCCAGGAGTTACGCCGGTTCTGGCAGTTCGCGTTTGCCAAGGACCAGTTGGAGAAGCGGATGAGGCAACTACAGTTGGAGCTGGAGATGGTGAGGGACGACAAAAAGGACAGTCTCTACCGCTTAGAACGTGCTAACGTATTAGGGCTGTTACGGTTCTAGCATGAACCCTTACTGTACCGGTTGTGGCTACGGCGGTAAGGTAAATTAGTCACGGACTCGGAGCTTACGATAGGAGTTAGGAGTTGAAGGATGACTCGATCCTAGTACAAGTAGTAGTAGTATTAGGATTGCGGTACTTACGCGATACGCTGGACGCTACATTACGGTGACTCATAGCAGCGCTTGAAAGCCTGCTCTTCTTGTATTTAAGGTAGTTGCGAAAGACCAAGATACGCCATCTTGGTCTTCTTCAATCGTCACTTTTCTACTCCCATTCTCGTACCTTTGGCCTCGCCTCTGTATAGAGCGCCACTGTTATACTAGTGTCTTTGAACATCTAGAAGGAAGCCTTCGTGCCATACGCCTTGGAGCGTGATCAGCTAAGTCACCAAGTCGCCTTACCGAGCTCAAGTCGAGCTAACGCTGTGACGGCATTACATTAAGACCAAGATAATTCATTGTGGCGACTGTCAACACCAGAGACCAGTGGACAAACTTCTGTCCTTACTATCTGGAACGAAGGGGAGATCGTAACGTACCAACCCGATTCCTAGGAGCGGCTAGGTGGAGAGACCGAGGAGACGAAACCGGATACTTCGTAGAGTTCAACGGACCTACAAGGTTCAGACCTGTTGAGTTCAATTTTGACCACTTGTGCTGGGTGGAAGTTACGTGGAACCCCATAGACCACCGTTGGGACGTCATCAGACCAGCAGGAAGGCAATATCAGTGTGACATCGACGCGCTGATTGGGGGCCCATTGACGGCCAAATACGAGAACACTCTACTGGAGAAGCAATTAGTGAAGAAACTGAAGAAGAGGAACAAAGCGAAGAAAATCGACCCGCAAGCGTCGGGCCCATCGAGCAATATACCATCCAACAAGCTGAGTCTTTACACATCTCGGACCAGCCAGAAGGCATTCACGTACGATCACCAGCAGCAGAAATGGCAACCACCACCATGACGACCGAAGAAATCATAAGCATTAGAGAACAAACGGAGCGAGAAGCAGCCGAAGCAATCAGACAAGAATCACAGCGACACCTCATGCCCATCAATCCCGACACTGGGCACCGAATGACTGCAGACGACGCAGCAATCTTTCGGGCTATTGGACCCGATCAAGGAGACCCCCCGTCAGGAGAAGGGCGAAGACGAGAACTACCGCTCGACCCTCCGCCAGGATGGGGAGGGCCACCAGGAGGAGACTTCCCCTGGCGCCCAAATGGAGGAGGAAACCCACCCGACCTTCCAAATAATCCACCAGGAGGAGGACCCCCGGGCGGGGGCAACGGGGGAGGCCCGCCGGAAGGAGGAGGACATGGACACGAAAAACTAACCGGTGAACCCCCCACTATTTTTGATGGAGATCGTACTAAGGTGGACTCATTCCTCACGCAATGGCACGTGTACTGGGGGATGAATCTCGACACCCCTGTTATGCGCAACGACTACCGACGATGCCTCCTATTTTTATCCTACATCAAAGGGGTGTCCGTCAGCGAATGGGTACTTTTGTACCTCAAGTGGCTCAACCGGCAAATACAGCGAGGAATAGATCAACAAACAAGAGACCTGTGGAACGCAGTCGCAGAGGGTTTTAACCAAAGGTTCGTTAATACCCTTGAACGAGAACAAGCTCAAGCGCTTCTGAGGAAGGGACTTAAAATGGTCGACGGAGATATCGACAAATACGTCAATGAATTCGAAGAAGCCGCCAGAAAAGCCGGCTACCACCTTAACGACCCCCAGACCATTGACTTGTTCACGAAAGGACTGCCCAAGAAGTTGTACGAGAAGACCTACGACCTGGACGAACCAGAAACATTTGACGAGTGGAAGCGGGCAACACTCCGTCGACAACGCAACTACATTCACATCCGAGCTAGGGTGGATGAATACAAGGACACTAAGCCGAAGAAAACGGGCAACGCCGGATGGACTGTCCCTCAAAATCTCGCAAACCCATGGGCAATGGACACCTCTGCCAATCGAACAAGGGCAAGGTTAGCAGGGTCGGAAGAAATTGACTACGGCAAGCCACCATATACAAACCAACCCCCCTTTCCCCCAAGAGGAGGACCGGGGGTAAGAGGACGAGGAAGAGGGGGATCACGGCGAGATCTAAGGACGGTGTTATGTTATAACTGTAACGAACCGGGTCATCTCTCACGAAATTGCCCCCATCCCAGACAGCCACGACAGTGGCAGCCGCAGAACGCCGGACCCTCAAATATTCGCACCACAGAAACCGATTACTACGCACAAGAAACGCCGCCAGCACAGATACAGGCTGCCTCCACTAGTAAAACAGCGGAGGAACGTGCCAAGGAGTGGCTTACTGGAGTTGCAAACGCACCAGATGAAGTAAAAGACCTGATATTGCAGGATTTGTGGGGAAAAGAGGGTTTTCGGAGCGCCTGAACCCATCAGCCTGGGTGAGGGCTCTAAATTGTAATTCTGTAATCATGACACGCTTTCGTTCCCTTCGAATTCCAGTCTCGATTCGCACAAATTACCGAATGGCCGACATAAGAGCATTGGTGGACTCCGGAGCCACCGACAACTTCATACACCCAAACTTCGCAACAAAACTAGGCATTGGTGTCCAATCGCTCGCCCAGCCGCGAAAAATTTGGAACATAGACAATACCGAAAATAAAGCTGGGTCTATCACTCATTTCACCGACCTAGACGTATATGCCAAAGGATATCACAGGACCATGCGCTTCCTTATCACAGATCTCGGAAACGAAGACATCGTCCTGGGATATCCCTGGCTAGCAACATACGAACCAACCATCAACTGGAGGGATGCAGTCATACATGAAGACATTCTGCCAATTGTAATCAGTACGCAGGACAGTCTAGACCGTCATACTGTTATTGCGTCTACCCTCACTGACGAACAAAAGGAGACGATCATCCTGGAGATGGACGAAGAGGATACATATTTACGGGCAACTACATCTACAGAATTGGCCATCAAGGCAAAAACAGATGAAAAACCTGTGGAACTGCCGGCAGTATATCAGGCCTTTCAGAAGCTCTTCAGTGAAGACGCATCCCAGCAATTCCCCCCCGCCAGGCCATGGGTGTTACGTTTCGGACTTGTACGGCGATATTCGACTGAGGACCCTTACTGTACCGGTTGCAACTACGGCGGTAAGGTAGATTAGTTGCGGACTTACGATAGGCGATTACGAGTACGATAGGAGATTGCGCGCTGATTGCTGACTGAGGACTGTGCCACTAATACTAGTAGTAGTAGTATTAGGGTTCGAGCTACTTACGCGACACGTTGGACGCTACCATACTGTGACTCATAGCAGCGCTTGAAAGCCTGCTCGACTTGTATTTAAACCGTCTTGTGAAGACCAAGATACGCCATCTTGGTCTTCTTGAATCGTCACTTTCTTGTTCCACTCTCGTCTTCATTCTCGACTCTAAAACCTCATTCTAATATTCGCCTTTATCGCAAGTCAGCAAAGAGTCTTGTCGGTGTACCTCCGAGTATTCACTAAGACAAGAGCACGGGCTTCCACGCCGTCGTGTCGTTCTACGTTTGCTAAGTTGTTACCGCTTCCATCGAGCTCAAGTCGAGCTGACGTCGTGACGGCGTTACATTAAGACCAAGATACCATCGTGGCCGTAACAACAAGAGATCAGTGGACGAACTTCCGTCCTTATTCGCTCCCAAGAAGAGGAGAACGCAACGTCCCCACGCGCTTTTTACGAGCTGCTGGTTGGAGGGAAAGAGAAGAAGAAACCGGATATTTTGTGGAATTCAACGGACCTACTAGGTTCCGACCAGTTGAGTTCAACTTCGACCATTTGTGCTGGACGGAGGTTACGTGGAACCCCATAGAATCCCAGTGGGACGTTATACGACCAGCAGGACCCAGATATCAGTGTGATATCGACGCCAGAGAACTCAACAGCCGAGCGGATTGGGGGCCCATCGACGGACAAGTACGAGAACACTCCACCGGAGAAGTAGTTTCAGAAGAAGGAGAAGGGCAAAGCCAAGACGAAAACGAAAGTGAAGGACGAGAACCGAATCAAACAGAGACTAGCGGGGGAGCAATACAAGACTTCCTCATCGAACGAGCTGAGTCTGCACACATCACAGAGCCCGAACCAATTCACATCCGATCACCAGCTATCATGGCGACAATAACACGAGCCATGGAAGAAGTCGCAATTGAAGAAGCACGCGTAGTGCAAGAAGAAGCACGAGAAATCCTCATGCCCATTAACCCAGAAACTGGCGTACGAATGACCGCCGACGACGCAGCCATCTTTCGAGCAATAGGGTCAGACCGAGGAGACCCCCCGTCTGGACGACAACCCGCACTAGACCTCCCACCTGGAATAGGAGGACCGGGAGGAGACCCGCCACCGCCACCGGGAGGGGGCATCCCGTTCGACTTACGAAGAACCGAACCGCCAAGAATGCCACCCATGGGACCACCAGGAGGTGGAGGAGGTGGTGGAGGAGGAGGTGGAGGTGCCGGAGGGCATCATGGAGAAAAACTAACCGGCGAGCCACCTTCCATTTTTGACGGGGACAGACTCAAAGTAGACCAATTTCTAACACAGTGGCACGTCTATTGGGGCATGAATCTCGACGCCCCCATCATGCGCAACGATTACAGAAGATGCCTCCTGTTCTTATCTTACATCAAAGGCGGAGCAGTCAGCGAATGGGTCCTATCCTTCCTGAACTGGCTCAATAGACAAATACAACGAGGGATTAGTCCCTATACTCGTGATCTATGGGAAGCCGTGGCCGATGGATTCAGCCAGAGGTTCGAAAACACACTAGAAAGAGAACAAGCCCAAGCCATACTACGAAAGGGCTTCCGGATGGTGGGAGAGGACATCGACAAGTACGTCAATGATTTCGAGCAGCTCGCATGGAAGGCTCATTATCGCCTCAACGAACCACAAACCATCGACCTCTTCACGTCGGGTCTGCCCAAGGAACTATTCAAAAACGCGTTCCAGTTCGACGACCCCATCACGTTCGACGACTGGAAAAGGGCAGTTCTTAAGCGACAAAAGAACTATATACACCTCAAGGCACGACTCAATGAGCACAAGAACACGACAACGCAGCCGAAGAAACAGAGCGGTAACGCTGGGTGGACACTTCCGCAAAACTTACCACAAACAAACCCATGGGCAATGGATACTTCGGCCGATCGAGCCAAGGTAAGGCTTGCGGGGTCTGAAGAAATAGACTTCAACAAGCTGCCACATCGTGACTGGACCGCACCGCCATTCCCGCCAAGAGGAGGACCGGGTGCACGAGGGCGAGGCAGAGGCGGATCTCGGAGGGACCTAAGGAACGTCCTCTGTTATAACTGTCACGCCCCTGGCCACCTCTCACGAAATTGTCCCTATCCACGCACGCAGCCCCAATGGCAGGCCGCCACGACCAGCAGCCGCATGACCGAAACCACGGAGTACCCTCCGGGACCCGTCTCGCAGTACGCGCCGTCGCAATACGCGCCGTCATTGCCCGGGTACATGTCGCCCGCAAGCGCGACACCCGCACCTCAAATCAATGCGGCCAAGACGGCAGGAGAACAAGCCAAGGAATGGCTCACACAGGTGGCCAACAGTACGGATGAGGTGAAAGACCTCATACTTCAAGATCTATGGGGAAAAGAGGGTTTTCGGGACGCCTGAACCCATCAGTCTGGGTGAGGGCTCTTCAATGTAATTCTGTAATTGTGACAACGCGCTATCGATCTATGCGAATTCCAGTAACTGTCCGTACGAATTACCAAACGACTGAAACCAACGCGCTCATCGACTCCGGCGCAACCGACAACTTTATCCGCCCAAGCCTAGCAAAACGGGCCGGAGTGCAAACACAACCACTAGACATCCCTCGCAAGATATGGAATATAGACAACACGGAGAACAAAGCTGGGTTAATCACTCATTATGTTAACCTAGAAGTGAAAACACGGGGACAGATAAAACAGATGACCTTCCTAGTCACCGATCTAGGAAGCGAAGACATGGTGCTGGGCTACCCCTGGTTGAGTGCGTTCGAACCAACAATCAACTGGGCCACGGCCACTCTACACCCCGATATGCAACCAGTGACACTAGCAACCACTGAAGCGTTGCTATCGTCAATAACCACTCGAGCCCTCATTGTGGCCGAGAAACAGGACATCGTACGTGAATTAGAAGAAGAAATGTCCATCCGAGCCACCACCTCGACGGAATTGGCTATACAAGCTAAACAGCAACAGACGGCAGCAGTGCTTCCTCCCGAATACGCGATGTTCGCCAAACTTTTCAACGAGCAGGCCTCACACCGCTTCCCCCCGGCACGGCCCTGGGATCATGCCATCGACTTCAAACCGTCCGCGCCGGCCGCCATCGACTGCAAGATTTATCCGATGACTCAAAAGGAGGAGAGTGAACTTAAAGAGTTCCTCGACGAGAAGCTAAAGCAGGGATATTTACGTCCTTCCATCTCCCCGTACGCCTCCTCTTTTTTCTTCATCAAAAAGAAGGATGGAAAACTACGACCCGTACAGGACTACCGAGTTATCAACTCCCACACCATTCGCAACCAATACCCGCTCCCGCTTATACAGGACCTTATTCTTGACCTCAGCAACGCCCACATCTATACGAAGCTCGATATCCGATGGGGCTACAATAACATACGCATCCGCGACGGCGATCAAGAAAAGGCGGCGTTCAAAACCAAATTTGGCCTTTTTGAACCCACTGTCATGTTCTTCGGACTCACCAACTCCCCCACCACCTTCCAAGCCATGATGAACCACATCTATCGTGATACGATAGCAAAGCATGAACGCTTGGGCACTACTATACGTGTTTATATGGATGACATCGGTATCGCCACTCACTTTGATCATGATCTAGTGGCCCATATCAACGCCGTCCGCGATGTGTTACGTGTCGCGGAAGAGCACGACCTTTACTTCAAACTCGAAAAGTGCCTGTTTCATCAACCGTGGATGGATTACCTGGGGGTAATCCTTGAGAGGGGGGTGACCCGAATGGACCCCGTAAAAGTTCAGGGCATCAAGGACTGGCCAACACCAACGAAAGTCAAGGACGTCCGCTCCTTCCTCGGCTTCTGTAACTTTTACAGACTTTTCATCCGCGGTTTCGCAACTCACGCCAAGCCGCTCACTAAACTAACACGAAAAGACGAAGAGTGGCGGTGGACTGAAGAAGAAGAAAAGGCGTTCAACACTCTAAAACGCCTCGTAACGGAAGAACCGGTGCTAGCACACCCCGTTCTTCAAGATCCATTCGAGTTAGAAGTGGACGCCTCGGGCTACGCGGTGGGAGCCGTACTACTGCAAAAGAAATCTGACGGCAAGCGACACCCCATAGGTTACTACTCGGCGACGCTTTCTGAAGCCGAGAGAAATTACGACATCTACGACCTAGAACTACTCGCAATAGTTAAGGCCTTACGAAACTGGCGACCACTTCTTGCTGGCGCCCCTCACAAGATCAAGATCTACTCGGATCACCTAAACTTGCAGTACTGGAAATCACCGCAAAAGATTAGCAGACGAGTTGCTAGGGAAGTACTTGAGCTTTCCGAATATGATTTTGAAATTCATCACATCAAGGGAAAGAACAACGGGCGAGCAGATGCATTGTCAAGACGACCGGATTACGACCAAGGAATCGAAGACAACAGCGAAGTAGTGGTCCTACCCCCCGAAGTCTTTGTGCGAACCCTCAATACCGCACGCACCTTCGTTGCCAATCCAAACCTCCTACAACCACGCCACCAGCAAGATGAGAAAGTGATCAAAGTATGGGCTGATCCCTACCACCTCAAAAAGATACAAGGGGAGTGGTACAAAGATGGCCGGTTCGTAATCACAGGACCGGCATCCACTCAGCGCGTACTAATACACGACCATCACGACACGCCGATACACGGCCATCCGGGGATTGCGAAAACCCAACGCATCCTGGAGAGGCACTACTGGTGGCCGCGACTTCGCCGGGATGTATACGAATACGTACAAGGTTGCGCAGAGTGTCAGAGGAACAAAGTTAACACAAGACCCATACGAGCCGCGCTACACCCCATCACGCCAATACTAGAAGCCATGCCGTTCCAAACGGTAGCGGTAGACTTCATCACTAAACTTCCTGTCTCCAAGGGGTACGACAGCATACTAACTGTCACGGACCACGACTGTAGCAAGGCATCCATCTTTATTCCGTGTAAAGAAGAAATTACCGCAGAAGAAACGGCGACCCTGTACGTCGCCCAGGTGTTCAAACGTTTCGGGTTGCCACGCAAGATAATAAGCGACCGCGACCCCCGCTTTACATCCAAATTCACCAGAGAAGTATGCCGCATCTTGGGAATTCAGCAGAACATATCCACTGCGTATCACCCGCGTACTGACGGACAGTCCGAGCGCACCAACCAATGGCTGGAGCAGTATTTGCGCTTTTGGGTAAATGAACGACAAGATGACTGGGAGGCTTATCTGCCAATCGCTGAATTCGCGCACAACAACTGGCCACATGAACACACCAAGGAATCGCCGTTTCAACTTCTAATGGGATACAATCCGCTAGCTGATTGGACGGATAAGCCCTCTCCAATTCCCCTTGTGACCGCACGACTGACACAGCTGAAAGAAGCTAGAGAAGACGCCCAACGCCTCATGAAGAAGGCACAAGAATCATGGGTGCGCAACAAAGATACGCCCAAATTCAAAGTCAACGACCTCGTGTGGCTTGAAGGCAAGCATCTTCGCACCAATCAGCCAACGGCAAAATTAGCGGCGCGACGCCACGGACCGTTCCGGGTGATACAGGTGATGTCCCCCTATAACTATCGATTGGAACTTCCCACGCAGTGGAGCATCCACTCAGTGTTTCACATCGATCTTCTCACCCCATACAAACAAACCCCCTTACACGGGGAGAACTTCACACGACCGCCACCGGAATTAATCGATGGAGAAGAGGAGTACGAAGTCGAGGCCATTCTAGACGCCCGGCACTTCGGCAGGGGGAAACGCCTTCAATATCTGATCAAATGGAAGGGGTATCCAGACTCGGAGAACCAGTGGGTCAACAAGGACGACGTCTTTGCGCCCGAAGCCCTTCGCCTATATCAGGAAAAACAGACGCGCGGAAGGATGATTAAAACGGGGAGCGCAACGACGAAGGAAAGTATTCCCCTCTTCCTTCGCTCAACTACTACCACTCTCATGCCTACTTCCCCATTGCGACATGTCACACAAGCGCAACTCCTCGACTCCCTCGCAGACGACGCCCGCGCCCTCCTCGCGGAGGACGACGACACCGAGGTTCCCAACACTCAGCTCACGCCATGGACACCTCTTGCACCAACAGAGGGGCCCATCACCGCGCAAGAATGGATCAACGTCGTCACCAGATTCCCCGATCCAACAACCACACCCAACGACGACCGAGCCGTCGTCCACGTCTTCCGAAACGACAGCGGTGAGCGCGAACCCATCGCCGCTATCCCCCCAAGCGACGACCTCATCGGCGTTCGCGGAGTTTTCCCGAGCGACGACCAGCGTTCAAGCGCTGATGGAGTACGAGTTGGAGGGTTGGAGGAGGGTAGCGGCAGCGTGGCAGAAGGAGCAGCTGGACTCGGCAGCGGCCCGACTGAGGGAGATGCGCGAGCGACGGCAGCGATGGCGGCAGCTGAGGCTGGCCATGACGACGAAGATTATTACCCGGCGAGACACCCCTTCCTTCGAACGAAACGCGACCCTGATAATCCCCTCATCACGCCCTGGCTCGTCTACACCGACAGGTCCCCCATGTATCGAGGACGTGTGCGCGTGCCTGGTGCCGCCGATCACCGTCCGTTCACCGCCGCCGAAGACCCCGCGCATGTCATTGCGCCTGAAGGGTTCCGGGCGAACAGACGACCCCATTACATTCAGTACCCCATCACCGGACCCGATGGAGTAGAGAGGAACGCGTCGCACGTTCAGATCATCGGAGGGGCGGACCCCCTCATATTGGGAGTTATACCGGGCTCGCCGCACGTCTATGGTAAGCCCTTCTACGCCGAACCCCACGTTTCCGCCGCGCTCCGCCCCACGTACCCGCACGAGGACCTCGTGGTCTTCGAGGCCGACAAGATCACCGATCGCGCACTCAATCGTATCAACGATGAGTCGCTCACTGCGGAAGTCACGCGCTTCCGCGCGGCCAGCTACGAGCTGGACCGACTCCGTGCCAGGGTGAGTCAGCTACGCGCGATGATCGAGTGTGCCCAAGACGACAGGCGCGACGCCATCTACCGTCTGGAGCGCGCGACGGCCTTGGAGCGCATTGCTGACGAACAGCGCGATTGGCCGGCTCGCGACTTTCGGTGAGTCTGGGGCCTCACGCTTAGAAAGGGGGTGATGTTACGTTTCGGACTTGTACGGCGATATTCGACTGAGGACCCTTACTGTACCGGTTGCAACTACGGCGGTAAGGTAGATTAGTTGCGGACTTACGATAGGCGATTACGAGTACGATAGGAGATTGCGCGCTGATTGCTGACTGAGGACTGTGCCACTAATACTAGTAGTAGTAGTATTAGGGTTCGAGCTACTTACGCGACACGTTGGACGCTACCATACTGTGACTCATAGCAGCGCTTGAAAGCCTGCTCGACTTGTATTTAAACCGTCTTGTGAAGACCAAGATACGCCATCTTGGTCTTCTTGAATCGTCACTTTCTTGTTCCACTCTCGTCTTCATTCTCGACTCTAAAACCTCATTCTAATATTCGCCTTTATCGCAAGTCAGCAAAGAGTCTTGTCGGTGTACCTCCGAGTATTCACTAAGACAAGAGCACGGGCTTCCACGCCGTCGTGTCGTTCTACGTTTGCTAAGTTGTTACCGCTTCCATCGAGCTCAAGTCGAGCTGACGTCGTGACGGCGTTACAATGGGACCACGCAATTGACTTTAAACCCGGCACGCCCTCAGCGATCGACTGTAAAATATACCCATTAACACAAGAAGAGGAAGGAAAACTCAAGGAGTTTTTGGACGAAAAGCTTCGGCAGGGGTACCTCCGCCCCTCGATTTCCCTGTACGCATCATCATTCTTCTTCGTTAAAAAGAAGGATGGAAAGCTGCGCCCCGTACAGGACTATCGCGTCATCAACTTGCATACCATACGCAACCAATACCCACTCCCATTGATCCAAGACCTCATTTATGACCTCAGCAACGCCTACATCTACACGAAGCTCGATATTTGTTGGGGATATAACGACATCCGTATACGGGACGGTGACCAGGAGAAGGCGGCTTTCAAGACCAAGTTTGGACTCTTTGAACCAACGGTCATGTTTTTCGGGCTCACTAATTCACCGGCGACCTTCCAAACCATGATGAACCATATTTACCGTGACACCATTGCTAAACACGAGCTCCGTGGCACAGTCATCCAGGTCTACATGGACGACATCGGCATTGCCACGCACGAAAGATCTACGTCCGCCGACCACATTGCGGCGGTCACGGATGTCCTTCGCATTGCCCAAGACCATGACCTCTATTTCAAGCTCGAGAAATGCCTGTTCCACCAACCTCGGATGGATTACCTGGGGGTAATCCTTGAAAAGGGGGTAACGCGTATGGATCCGGTAAAAGTTCGCGGCATCAAAGACTGGCCAACGCCGACCAAGGTCAGGGACATACAGTCATTTTTGGGCTTCTGTAACTTTTACTGCCTTTTCATCCGAGGTTTCGCAACCCACGCACGACCACTCAACCAATTAACAAGGAAAGATGCTGAGTGGAAATGGGGAGACGATGAAGACCGCGCATTTAAAACTCTCAAACGCCTCGTGACTGAAGAACCGGTGCTGGCACACCCCAATTTACAAGATCAGTTTGAACTGGAGGTCGATGCGTCGGGATTCGCGGTAGGTGCGGTACTCCTGCAGAAGAAAAATGATGGTCGCAAGCACCCGATAGGATACTATTCGGCAACGCTCAACGAAGCTGAGCGAAATTACGATATTTACAACCTAGAACTCCTCGCCATTGTCAAAGCCCTTCAGCACTGGAGACCCTTACTCGCAGGATCCCCCCACAAGATCAAAATATTTTCTGATCACCTCAACCTCCAGTACTGGAAGACTCCGCAAAAGATCAGCCGAAGGGTTGCCCGAGAAGTACTGGAGTTGATGGAGTATGACTTCGAGATCCACCACATCAAAGGGAAGAACAACGGCAGGGCGGACGCTCTATCTAGGTGACCAGTGTTATGATCCGACGCTTCGGACCTAAGTCACAGTATGTCTCCACCCTGCCTTCCCCCTTTGTACTATACCTTGTTACCAAAGGAGCTACTGTTACTAGTGGCGCTGTTTCTTTGATCCAAACTTCTGTTTACTCCGTTTAGTCTCTTTGATATTGTGTGGACTTGTGTTCATGTTGTTTGGAACCCTGTCCTATATAAACCTGTACCATAGACCGTAGGAAGCCAGACTTGGCTTCGTTTGCAATCTAGCAACCTTGCCTCCGTACTTTGGTGTGACCTCGTCTTATTCCTCTCTTCTTGTGCATCCCCTACCTCAGTCCCTGACCAGGACACTTCGAAGTCTTTGCAGTTGGACTATATCAACGCGTTACACCTGTTATACTCTGTGCACTAGCAAGATCAAGTGTAGAGAAGTGTTAGACACTTCGGACGAGGAGTCCTACATTACAGAGTAGTGCTGCACCTTGTGCCACACCTTATCACTCGTATTTCATAGCAATAAGACAACAGAGGTCTTCGCTTGATACTTGTGTGATTCAGAACCTCTAGAACCTGTCACGGACGCTCTATTTTTGCCTTATTTTTCTGTATTTTTACGGATTTATTCAGTAGAGATACGAGTCTCTAACGTTGCGCTCAAACATCCAAGTCCTTATCATTAGATATGATAAAATGGTTAGTCACGTGATGCCAACATGTGCACCTACAAGCACGTGACCCTGGGATAGTAACTTCCTTATCGGATGTTACCTCTTTAGGTCACCTTCCTCATTAGTACAGTAGTTTCTCATTGGACGATAAGCAGGGAAGGTTCTAGATAGTTCTAGACTACGTTGTCATAGGGTTGTGACTCACAGATAAGGACACGTCATTGTTCTGTCAGCGTTAATGACTGTGCATCAGTCAGCACAATAGATAACGCTATTATTAGATACGACGCGTCAGCGTCTGACTCATTACTATTACATATACCTTTAGTTAGTGTTGCCGTGGCTCGGCTCAAATCGGCTGAGCCAGCCAAGCTGAGCTGTTTTGAGCCGAGCCAAGCTGACACATCGGCTCAGGACCAAAATTGGCTCAGCTCGGCTTGCGAGCTGGCTGAGCTGGGCTGAGCCAGGCTCGATTAGGAATGACCAGATTAGGCAGGGCTCGCCCGGCTCGTGAGTACGCGTGAGCGGGCGAGAATGGATTCTGCCTGGCTGAGCCAGGAACGAGCTGGCCAAAAACGGAATATATTTGCTCAACGTGCGTTTCCAGTGTCTGCTGGGGCTCTCAGAAGAAAAGTGGGTAAGTCCTCTTTTTTGGCATCTCCTCAGACGACCTTGCGCAAACTCTGACAAAAATAAAATAAAACATTTGTATTGCTGTAGACTACATAGTATAGAGAATACATTTTTTTTTTCTATCTACTGCCCGGGTGCGGCTGAGTCAAAGGCATCGCCATCGTCGCCGCGGTGGCGGTGGTGGTCGCGGTGGTGGTCGTGGTCGCCGCGGTGGTGGTCGTAGTGGTCGCCGCGGTGGTGGTGGTGGTCGCGGTGGTGGTCGCGGTCGCTGCGGTGGTGGTGGTGGTCGCGGTCGTCGTCGCGGTCGTCGCGATGGTCGTCGCGGTTGCCGCGGTGGTGGTCGTGGTCACCGCGGTGGTAATCGCGGTCGCCGCGGTCGTGGTTGTCGTCGCGGTCGTGGTCGCGGTCGCCGCGGTCGTGGTGGTGGTCGCGGTTGTCGTCGCGGTTGTCGCAATGGTCATCGCGGTTGCCGCGGTGGTGGTGGTGGTCGCGGTGGTGGTTGTGGTCGCCGCGGTGGTAATCGCGGTTGCCGCGGTCGTGGTTGTCGTCGTGGTTGTCGCGATGGTCATCGCGGTTGCCGCGGTGGTGGTGGTGGTCGCGGTGGTGGTTGTGGTCGCAGTTGCGGTCGCGGTCGCTGCGGTGGTGGTTGTGGTTGTGGTTGTGGTCGCCGCGGTCATGGTCGCGGTCGCCGTGGTGGTCGCTGTGGTGGTCGTGGTCGCCGTGGTGGTCGCGGTTGCCGCGGTGGTGGTCGTGGTGGTCGTGGTGGTCGTGGTCGTGGTTGCGGTTGCGGTTGCGGTTGCGGTCGTGGTCGTGGTCGTGGCCGTGGTCGTGGTTGCGATTGTGGTCGTGATCGTGGTTGCGGTCGCCGTGGTGGTCGCCGTGGTGGTCGCTGTGGTGGTCGTGGTCGCCGTGGTGGTCGCGGTTGCCGCGGTGGTGGTCGTGGTGGTCGTGGTGGTTGTGGTTGTGGTTGCGGTTGCGGTCGTGGTCGTGGTCGTAGTCGTGGTCGTGGTCGTAGTCGTGGTCGTGGTTGTGGTTGTGGTCGCGGTCGCGGTTGTCGCACCCCAGGGCTGGCGCCATCGCCGTGGCTGCCTTGGGGGCTTGGGGGTTCGGGGCGTGGCTATCGCAGGGCAGGTCCTGCCGCTGCCTTGTTACCTGCGAGGGCGCGTGTGGGCGAGTCAGTGAGCCAGGCAAAAAAAAAAAAGAGCACTTACTTTGTGGCCAAGAGAGAGGGTGGGTCGTAAACCCGTGCCAGTGGTGCTCGCGAGCACGAACGCGAGTTGCGCAATGCAAGGGCAAGGAATTTTCGCAGCCACCGCATGTACGACGCGCATTCCCACGCTCTCGTCTCGGCTCCTGCTGTCTGCTACAGTCTCATCTCTCCTCATCTCTGCCTGATCTCAGCTGATCTACTTCAGCTTGCTTCTTTTATTTTTTTTTGTACTACTCTTGGCTACGTCTACTATGGCTGGATCTAGGAAGAGGGCCCCTTCAACACCCAAGAGGACTCCAAAAAGGCCAAAGACCAAGAAGAGCCAGGTCAAACAGCGGGAGCTTCCTGGTGGTGCTTTGGAGATGTCTTTTCAGCTTGATGGTATGTGCTCATTGTTTTGATGGTATCCGTACACTCATATTGTGTTAGTCTCATCCACAGCTGCTCAGACATCAGTTTCCAGTGCCAGACATGTGCACTTTAATCTAGGCTCTTCTGCAGCTTCAGGTGGCCCTCCTGGACCCTCACAGCAGGGAGAGGACCCCTTTGCAGGTTCTTCACCTGCTCAGGCTGCCAATCAAGTGAGTATCTATTTTATTAATTTTATAATCATTTTTTAACAAATTTAATACAGGGAGGCCTTAGCTCACCCCAACCTGAGAACTTTGACCTTGGAAATGGGTCAGATGGCTCTCAGGAGGGTGGTGCTAATTTCAATAGCCCTCAGGAAGGCAACTCTGACCCTCCAACTCCAACTTGCCGCCCAAGGAGGGCTCAAAAAGCTGGTTCAAGGCTGGGCTCAGGTGATGACACCTTGAGGTTTTTTCAGGCTCTTGATGGGAAGAAACAGTGCAAGTTTTGCTTGTGAGTTTTTTATTCTTATTTTTATTTTTATTTCTAAAAATTATTTTTGTAGGATACTTCATCAAGAGGATGCGTCCATCAAAGTACACTCATATCGCTCCACTACTGCAACAGGTCCTCTGCGGTCCCATCTGCTCAATCACCATGCAGATGAGTGGGTTACAGAGTGCCAAAGACTCAAAATTGAGCTGAGAGGTAAAGAGGGAGAAGAAGCTGTTGCAAGAGTTACTGGAGTTCCTGTAGAGCATCAAGCTAGGCGCCGCACTCCCTTCACTCAAGACAACTTTTTAGATGGCCTTGTGCAATTTATTGTTGCCACAGATCAGGTTTTTTATTTAATTTTAATTTTTTTTCCCTATTTAATGTTTTTTTTTTTTTTTTTAGCCTATGATGATTGTGGAGAGACCAGAGTTCCGCCACCTGTGTCTCCTACTCCGCCCTGAGCTGAGTGATGCAGACATCCCTCACAGGACCACTATGCAGAAGCGCATTGTGGAGAACTGTACAGAGGCACTCCACAATTTGTCTCAGCATATTCAGGTAATATTTTATTATTATATCTTAGTGCTTGAGGGCTAACTTCTATTTAGACAAGCTGCCTTGGGAGGGTCTCTTTTACCACAGACATGTGGACAGACCCTGACCTCAAGCCATACATGGCTGTTACTGCTCACTGGCTGGAGCAGATCCAGACTCAAGATGGCCAGCAAAAGCTAACCCTTAGAGCTGACCTTATTGGATTTGTCTATTTTCCTGGGTCCCACACTGGAGAGAGGTTAGCTGAGGTCTTTCATTTTATCATTACTAGGATGGGGCTTGAAAGAAAGGTAATGTCTACTTCATTTTATATATAAATTTCGACTAATTAATTTTTTTTTAAATAAAGATTGGTTGGATAACAACAGATAATGCATCCAACAACAGCTCTATGATGGAGGCACTAGAAACTCAGTTAAAGAAGCAATATCCTAATACTGGGTTTTCTGCAGAGCAGCGCCACATCAGGTAAGTGTCAAACTATTTAATATTTTTTTGCTAACACTTTTTAGATGCTTTGCCCATATTGTAAATCTTGCATGCAAGGCAATGCTTGAGGAAGCAGTTGAACTTGGTTTTGACCAAGTTAAAAGGCTTCAGCAAATTATTGTTTATGTGAGCCTTTCCTTTTTTTTTTTCTTTTTTTTCTTCTTTTTCCCTTCTTTTTTTCGAGTTTTTTTGTCTTTTTTTCTTTTTCTTTTTCTTTTTCTTTTTCTTTTTCTTTTTCTTTTTCTTGTTTCTTTTTCCGAGTTTTTTCTTTTTTTCTTTTTTTTTTCTAATTTATTTATAATAGATCCGCAACTCATCACGAAGGCGTGATATATTTTCTACAATTGCAAAGGAGTCAAATGTGCCTCCTTTGCAATTAATTCTTGATGTGGAGACCAGGTGGTCCTCTGCCTATTTAATGATCAAGAGGGCATTTATTTTGAGAGAGGTATTTTTTAAGCCATTTAATAAATTCTAATGCTAACTTTTAGTTAGGCAATTGATAGGTTTACTCAGGAGGGAGGGCCAGACCCATTAAATGAGGAAGATTGGAGGGTCCTTGGGGGACTTCAGAGAATTCTTCAGGTGTGCAGACATTTTCTCTCTCTGATTGTCTATTAATTTATTTATTAGATCCCCTTCTGGTATCAGCAATCACTTTCTTATGAGAAGACGCCAACACTTTGTGGCACAGTTGCTGCATTTGAGGGCTTTTTAAAAACCCTGAATGACTTGGCAAATACCTTGGAGACTGAGAGACAGGACATTGGTCTTATTATTGGAAAAGCTTCAGAGAAGATAGTTCCATATTCTATGCAGGCCCTTGACCTTCCAGTATATCAGCTTTCAATGGGTGAGTGGCTGTCTTAATATTCTGCATAATTTCTCATCTCATGTGAACAGTTCTTAACCCTTTGACAAAGCTTGAATGGTTCAAGCAACACTACCAATCAAATGTTTCTGAAGCAGTAAAGCGCCACCTCCTTGATGCAGTGAGTGCTTTTAATTTTATCATGCTACTCTAAAACTAAAATTCTAAGTAGCTCAGACCATTGTACACACCATCTAGAGCCCCTACTAGATCAACTGTACCCCCTCCACCCCCTGAACCATTTGGTGGCATGCAGGCCACTTTGGCAAACCTTGGTATTGGCCCAATGCCTGTCTACAGACCACAGGCAAATACCTTAGAAGGTGAAGTTGATGACTATCTAGCAGCCCCAGTCAAATATGCCAATATTCTTGAGTTCTGGCAGGTATGTAGAATGGTTCATTTTATTAGGGAGTACTGACAGTAGTTGGAATGGCAGGAACACCAGAAAAAGTGGCCAACACTCTTCAAGCTTGCCATGGACTTACTCCCCATTCAAGCCACTTCAGTCCCATGTGAGTGTGTCTTCTCAGCAAGCAAGGAGACAGCTAGAGCCAGGAGGAACCACCTTAGGCCAGGCAGCATGGAAGCCATACAGATACTCAAGTTCCAGGCAAAGTATAAAAGGGAACTCAATTTTACTGAAGGGCTTGGAGAGAAGGATGAAATGGAAGAGCTGGAGGGAATGGAGGCAGTCAGACCAGTTGAGGACTTGAGGGCTTATCTCAGGGGCATTAGTGAGCAGTAGTTTAAGAGAATTTATTTGCAACAAGGCTATATACATGTATTTGTACCTAGGAATGAACTACATAAAAGTAGGGGACCTGTGCGACTCACCTGGGGTGGCCAGAGAGGGAAAAGGGGGTGGGAAGAGAAAGGGGGGTGTGGAGGGGCAAGAGGAGGGTGCGCGAGGGCTGTCCGAGGGTATCCGAGGGTGTCCGAGGGCCTTCCGAGGGTGTCCGAGGAATCCAGGGGCACGCGATGGTCGTCCGAAGGCGGGCGGGTGCTGGCGGCGGCAGCGAGGGTGGAACGGTGGCGGCGGCGACAGCTCTGGCGGTGGTGGCGCCAGCAGCGAGTGGTGGCGGCGGCGGCGGCGACGCGAGGGCGGTGGCGGCGGCGACAGCGAAGGTGGTGGCGGCGGCGACAGCGAAGGTGGTGGCGGCGGCGACAGCGAAGGTGGTGGCGGCGGCGACAGCGAAGGTGGTGGCGGCGGCGACAGCGAAGGTGGTGGCGGCAGCGACAGCGAAGGTGGTGGCGGCGGCGACAGCGAAGGTGGTGGCGGCGGCGACAGCGAAGGTGGTGGCGGCGGCGACAGCGAAGGTGGTGGCGGCGGCGACAGCGAAGGTGGTGGCAGCGGTGGCAGCGGCAGCGAGGATGGTGGCGGTGGCGGCGGCTGCAGCGAGGGCGTTGGCGGCGGCGGCGGCAGCTGCAGCAGCAGCGTGGGTGGTGGCGGTGGCGGCAGCGAGGGCGGTTGTGGCGACAGCAGCGGCAGAAGTGAGGGCATAGGGTGATGATGCCGAAGACGACGCGGAGGCGGTGGCAGAGACAGTAGGCGGCGGTGACAGTGACGGCGCAGGCGACAACGGCGACAACGTTGGCGACAACGTTGGCGACGATGGCGACAGCGCCATCAGAGGCACCGACGGCTGTGCGGCGGCCAGAGGAGCGGCGAGGGGCGGCGAGAGGCGACGACCAGCAGCGAGAGGCGGCAACCAGCGGCGAGAGGCGGCGACCAGCGGCGAGAGGCGGTGACCAGCGGCGACCAGAGCGACGGGCAGCGACCAGAGCAAGCGGCGGCGACCAGAGTGAGCGGCGGCGAGCGGCGGTGACCAGCGACCAGTGGCGACCAGAGCGAGCGACGGCGAGAAGAAGCAGCGGCCAGAGAGAGAGCAACGAGGGCGGCGAGAGCACAGACAAGGCCAGCGGTCGGCGGGCGGACAACGCGAACAGCGCGCAGACAGCGCGCAGACCGCAAGCCCAGTCTGTGCAGAGGGGGGGGATGACTGGGGATCCTGGCCAGTCGTTCAGATAACTCAGTCTCACTGAGGGGGAGCCAGGTATACTCAGTTCTCAGGGCTTGAAGCTTGAAGTTCGAGACTTGGATTCACGCGCGTGTTCATTGGCTTGGCTGACTCAGGCTACCCAAAATGGTACGATTTCCTATTCGTACTTTTGGGTGGCTTGAGCCGGCTCAGCCTAGCTTGAGCCAGCTCAATTCGGAGTGGCTCAGCTCAGCTCGTCCTTTTTTGGTCGAGCTGTGCTTAGCTGAGCCAAGCCAAGCTGAGCCGAGCCACGGCAACACTACCTTTAGTAACAAGGTTTAGTAGTAATTCGAACTCAGCCGCAGCATAGTATATAAACCCTCATGTAGCGTCCTGAGTGGAACCAACTTGTCCTCTTGGTTCTCCACTCAGGTGCTTATTTCCTTTGTACTTCCCTTACCTCTCCAATGTTAACTTGTCCTCTTGGTTCTCCACTCAGCGTGCCACAGCGTGATCACCTGACCTTTGGACTTGCATAAAGTCCTCAAGTGTGTCTATTCTCCGCTGTGCCTGTACGTTCGGCGCGTGACTTGTCTCCGTGCTAGGATTGAGTGTGTACTGTGTCAGTTCACTTACACTTTGCTTGGTCTAGTTGTCGCGATAAGTCATACCGCTACATTAGGACAAGTTCTTCCTTCACACGCCCCTTCATTCTTACCGGCGTTTTCTATCTTCCTTTCTAGGTGGTTGACGACCACAAGTCCCTTGTGTCACACACCTCACTCTTTGCCTGTGGACCTTCGTACGCAGAATCTGCGCTATCTTGGTACAACTCTATTGTCCGTAAAGTCGGCATAGATTGTGCTTGCCTATAGGCGTTCTATCTGGTCATCAGTAGAACGTTTGGGTACTGCTTGCAGAACTGGTCACCACGCCAGATAAGCTGCAAGTGGAAGAGAAGCCTGCCAGGCCTAGCCTGCGACAGCTGTACGCGAAGTAAACAGAAAAGTTTGAGAGCGCTTCGGCGTGAGAGGCAGCCAATAGGTCGAGGAGACTGCGGCAGACAGCCTTGTGTTCTTGCACAAACCCATTACCCCATTCCTGAGTGTTCCGTTATCGCCACAGCCTCGCGCAGTGTGAAACACCACTGTGTATTGGTCTTGCTTGATTGGACTCTCCAATCACCTTCGACTTAGCGTTTCGCGGTCGTCGTAACACGTCGTCACATATTACCACCTTCTGTTTTTCAAACTGCCTCGCATATTTGCGAACGTCCGTCAGCGTCTTCGACGAATCTTTCGGAGGAGACAGGAAACAGTTCTTCCTGTCCCAGCGCCCCCATCACCCCCACGATCATATTTCACTCCAAATTTAGCCTCTGCCTCGGCATCGCTACACGTTCAGGGAGCAGATCGATCGTCCACCGATCCAATCCCTTCACCTCGTTTCGTATCCCCAACTCCGACAGCAGCTTCGGAGCATTCTTACCATTCGGCGCACTCCTCCTCCAACGAGACACTCGTTGACGACCCCCTAGCACCCCCAGTAATTCACCACCAAGAAGTTTTTGCTGGTGAAGAAGTACATTACCTCTTCTCTCTAGAAACGGAGCCACAAAACGACGCGGAAGCATACGTCTGCGCCATCTATTACGACAGAGATTTTCGCTTCGCCCTTCTAGAACTTCACGGAGCATTTGGCCTTGTTGCAGGCACCCCTTTCACCATCCCTCAGCTGATCGCCTTCGCGGCAGCTCTAGTCCCCGAACTTTCTCCACCCCCATCCGTCCACTCCCACAATAGCTCCCAAAGGGAAACAGAGAGCAGCGCAAGCTCAAGCTCAGTATCCCACAGGAGTAACGTCCAAGTACAAAACGATCCTCTCTAAAGAAGAAAAAGAGTGGATCAAGAACTTTGACAACTGGGACGACTTCGACGAAGACGAACAGCTTCGCCTCATCGAAGACAGACGGGAGTCGATAAAAAAGTACGAGGAAAGAAAGAGACAAGACGAATTAGATAGGATGTCTGCCGCCGCCGCTCCCACCACACCTCCAGCTCCTGCTCCGCCCCCAACTCTCAACGACTGCTTGCGCCTCATAAGTGATCTAGGCCAAGTAGTCGGAATTCTTACGCAAAAAGTCATGGACTTGACCGCGCAGGTTTCAGCAACCGCGGCCAAGCCCAGCACCAAACACAAGGAAGTAGTGGCCCGCCCCAAAGCATGGGATGGGAAAGGCAACTCTACAGATGCCCGTCACTTCCTTGCAGCCTTCCATAATTGGGCAGGCTCACAGCAGGACGCTATGAACACCTGGGACCCGGCCCAGGGCATGTACTTCCGGGCAGAAGACCGCTGGATTATGGCGGTTCTTAACCTTATGGAAGGGGAAGCCAAGTCATGGGCTCTCCCTTACCTCGAACAACTTCAGTCAAACAAAATCCCATTCGGTAGCTCTTGGGACGAATTCGTCAAAGAGTTCAACCGACGGTTCTCGCCCCTCGATACTACAGAGACAGCGAGGGAGCAGCTGAAGAAGACAAAACAGGGCCGCAGATCGGTTGCAGAGTACCGATCCGTGTTCGAACAGTACTCTGGGCAGACTGGATGGTCAAAAGCAGACCTCCGCACCCGCTTTTACGATGGTCTCTCGGACCGCGTAAAAGATGCCTTAGCCTTGACGGACAAGGCCCACGTCGACTTCGACGACCTCAAGCAGGTCTCACAATCGCTAGATCAGCGACTGAGACAGAGGGATTCGGAGAAGAAGGGCAGTTCGTCTAGCCAGTCGATCTTGCCTGCAGGCAAGCCATCCGACCCAGACGCAATGCAAGTAGACGCATCACATCAGCAGGGATCTGGCACGAGCAAGCCCGCATCCGGCGGAAAGACCCGGCAAGACTATCAGAAACACATGCAAGGCAAGTGTTACGGGTGTGGTTCTAAGGACCACTCAAAGAAGGATGGAAACCACGAACGCGACGTGTGCCACCATTGTCAAAAAGTCGGACATAGGGCACCCGTCTGCATGCTTAAATTCATGGGGAAACCCGCCAAAGCGAAAGCTGCGGCCAGTAGTGAGGAAACCCCCTCCCAACCTTCTTCCAGTCAGTCGGCGGCTTCCACCGCCCAATCAAGTACTTCTGCACCGCCCAAAGCCAATACGTCCCAGGCAGACGTGGCAAAGTTATTGGCAGCACTCACAGCCCAACAAGAGCAAATCAATGCTCTTAAGGCGGCTTTTTAGATCCAGGGGTAGTCATAGCTGCGGACTCCCCCTGTAAAACAGATATGGTTGACTCGGCCTCGTGTAGTTGTAAGATATGCCTACGATCTCACCTCGTTTCGGACTCGGACCAATCTGTAATTCCTACGTACCATTTTGTTTCTGCCTGCCATGTTGATAGTAGTGATGTCTCGGCTTCCTGTTCTGATTCTACATCTACATCTGCCTTGGAGATGAACAATAGTAATAGTGTTCCAATTGCTCCACAAATTGTAGCAGCGCCGCAAGTGATGAATTCTGATGCAGCGCTCTCTTCATGTATTATTCCCGAAACAAAAGATAGCAGATCTCATTTTCATATTTCTGTTGAATTACAAGGACGTCATCGTACTGTAAAAGTAGCAGCCATGGTAGACTCTGGAGCAACTTCGTTGTTCCTAGACAAGAAGTACGCTGACCGCCACAAAATGTTGCAAGTTCCGTTAGAGCACCCCATTACCCTCTATAATATAGATGGGACGCTCAATGAAGCCGGCAGTATCACCCATAAAGTAACACTTGTCCTTAAAGTCAGTCCTAGTGCAGAAAAATTCGACTTCATGGTCACTTCACTAGGTCCAGAACGAGTGATACTGGGGCTGCCTTGGCTTAGACACCAGAACCCACACATAAATTGGCAGGAAGGCACTATGCGTCTCAACTCCAGCGCTGAAGAAGCCGCACCGGAGATTGAGATAGAGGTGACGCGCATTATGGCGAACCATATGGAACGTCGCCGTCTCCTTGCGGAGAAAGTGTTGGACACGGTTTCTGACGAAGTTTTCTGTTTGGCTGGTTTCACGTACTCTCAGCAGATTGCCAAGAAAGCGATAACCTCCAAACCAAAGAAAACCTTCGAAGAAATGGTCCCCGAACACTATCGTGACTTCGCAAAAGTCTTCTCTGAGGAAGAATCCCAGAGACTCCCCGAGCATCAGCCATGGGACCACGCCATAGACCTAGAACCAGATGCCATCAAGCACTGGAAGGTCAAGACGTACCCCATGTCACCAAGCGAGCAAGTGGAACTGGACAAATTCTTAGACGAACACATAGGGAAAGGATATTTAGTGCCATCTAAGTCACCAATGGCGTCCCCCGTGTTCTTCATAAAGAAAAAGGACGGCAAGCTCCGTCTAGTCCAAGACTATCGGCGTCTTAATAAGATAACTATCAAGAACCGATATCCACCTCCACTCGCGGCCGATATTATTAATAGGCTTAAGGGAGCTCAATACTTCACTAAGTTCGACGTTCGATGGGGATATCATAATATCCGCATCAAAGAAGGCGATGAATGGAAAGGTGCTATTGTTACTAATAGGGGTCTATATGAGCCAAAAGTCATGTACTTCGGCATGACTAATAGCCCCGCCACCTTCCAAGCCTTAATGAACGCCATATTTGCTGATCTTATCGCACAAGGAGAGGTCGCTGTATATATGGATGATATCCTCATCTATAGCAATAACCTCAAACATCATCGCAAAATAGTACGCGAGGTGTTGACCAGGTTAGAGCAATACGACCTCTATCTCAAGCCTGAGAAATGCGATTTCGAGAAGCAAGAAATGGAGTACCTTGGGATGATTATCCGTCCCGGAGAAGTGCAGATGGACCCTGGCAAGGTCTCTGCAGTAAAGGAGTGGCCGACCCCGACTACGCTCAAAGAAGTACGAGCATTTATCGGGTTCGCCAATTTCTATAGAAGGTTCATCAAGGACTTCGCGGCTATTGCCCGGCCCCTTCATGACCTTACTAAGAAAGACACTCCTTGGATATGGCAGTCTGAACAGCAGAAAGCCTTTGACCTGTTGAAGGAACGTTTCGTACAAGAACCTATTCTCAAGGTGTACGATCCGAACCTCCCAACTAGAGTCGAGGTTGATGCTTCTGGATTTGCTACCGGCGGTATCTTAACTCAGAAGTACCCGGACGGTCTCTGGCACCCTATTGCGTATCGCTCACAGTCTATGAGCAAAGAAGAGCGCAATTATGAAATATACGACAGAGAAATGCTCGGCTTAATCCGTGCCTTAGAGGATTGGAGACATTTCCTCGAAGGCATCTCTTTTGAAGTGATCACCGACCATAAGAATATAGAATGGTGGGCAACCATGAAAGACTTAAACAGGCGCCAAGCTAGATGGGCCTTGTTCCTAAGTCGGTTCGCCTTCAAAATCACTTATAAGAAAGGAGAATCCATGCAAGCCGATGCATTAAGTCGTTTCTCACGAGACCAAGTCCGAGACTCTGAAGATAACCGCCAGGTCCAGGTGTTAAAACCTGAGCACTTCCTTGCTGCCGCTAAAGCGCACTTCGTCCCTGAAACAGACTCCCTAGGGAGTCGCATTAAGCTCGCATCTATCCGAGAAGCTGAAGTCATAGAGGGTCTTAAAAGTATATCCAAGACCGCTCCCAAAGCTCTCACAGATGGCGTCCTAATGTGGGAAGAAGAAGACGGTTTCGTTTACCACCAGGGTAAATTATATGTTCCAAACGATCGTGCCCTTCGCAGGGACGTGGTAAAGTCTTGCCACGACTCGGTCACTACCGGACACCCTGGAAAGAATGGAACCATAGAGCTAGTCAGTCGCTACTACTGGTGGCCACGCATGTCAGGCTTTATTGCCTCATACGTAGAAGGATGTGATCGATGCCAACGCTATCGCAAAGATCTACACCCCAAAGCAACCATTCAGCCGCAAGAAGTACCTGAGGGACCTTGGCAGATAGTCGGGATCGATCTAATCGGTCCACTGCCCATGTCACGTGGGAAGGATATGATCTTAAATATTGTAGATCATTATACCAAACAGATCCATCTGTTCCCCGTGACCTCTCAGATTACGGCTGATGGAGTGGCATCCATCTACTTTGAGCAAATCTTCCCCCTGCATGGGATCCCTCGCAAAGTCATCAGCGATAGGGGACCCCAATTTGCAGCGCGAAGTATGCGTGCCCTCTACAAGCGACTAGGAATAGACGCAGGTCTTACCACAGCCTATCACCCTCAAGCTAATGGACAGGTTGAGCGCAAAAATCAAGAAGTTGAAATCTATTTGCGCATGTTCATTAGCAAGAGGCAGGATGACTGGGCAGACCTGCTTCCTACCGCAGAATTCGTAGTCAATAGTAGGCTCAACTCAGCCACGGGTCATACACCCTTTGAGCTACTATACGGCTTCACGCCGGACTTCACTATTCCTGCCGGTAGACCTACGGGTATTCCGTTGCTCGACAAGCGCCTTCAGCACTTAGTTTCCGCTCGCAAGGACGCAGAAGCGGCTCTACGCCTAAGTAAAAGGCGAATGCAGACAGACGTTGAACAAAGAACTAAGCCATACTCCTTCAACGTCGGGGATAAAGTTTGGTTGCAAGCTAAGCAGATAAAGATACATCAGCAGTCATTCAAATTGGGACCTAAGCAACTAGGCCCATTTGAAGTCACTAAAGTTATAAGTGATGTTGACTATAAGCTTGCATTACCCCCTGCATTACGGATCCATGATGTATTTCATGTAGACCGCCTCTCTCCTTACAAAGGAAACGAAGTCAATGGGCTCACGCCTCCACCACCCGATCCAGTAACGGTCGAGGGAGAAGAAGAGTATGAAGTTGACCATATAAGAGATTCTAAACTCTTTGGTCGTACTCTTAAGTACCTCGTCCGTTGGAAAGGATATGGTGAGGGTGAAGATACGTGGGAACCGGCTAAGAACCTAGCGCATGCCCCTGATGCGGTTAAGGATTTCCATTCCTCAAACCCGGGCGCGCCTAGAAAAATAGCGGCTCTTATATACGCGTCCTTGCCTTGGCAAGCCCATCATGTGGATACATTGGCCAACGCGGACGTCGACCCTTAAGGAGGGGGGTGATGTCACGGACGCTCTATTTTTGCCTTATTTTTCTGTATTTTTACGGATTTATTCGGTAGAGATACGAGTCTCTAACGTTGCGCTCAAACATCCAAGTCCTTATCATTAGATATGATAAAATGGTTAGTCACGTGATGCCAACATGTGCACCTACAAGCACGTGACCCTGGGATAGTAACTTCCTTATCGGATGTTACCTCTTTAGGTCACCTTCCTCATTAGTACAGTAGTTTCTCATTGGACGATAAGCAGGGAAGGTTCTAGATAGTTCTAGACTACGTTGTCATAGGGTTGTGACTCACAGATAAGGACACGTCATTGTTCTGTCAGCGTTAATGACTGTGCATCAGTCAGCACAATAGATAACGCTATTATTAGATACGATGCGTCAGCGTCTGACTCATTACTATTACATATACCTTTAGTAACAAGGTTTAGTAGTAATTCGAACTCAGCCGCAGCATAGTATATAAACCCTCATGTAGCGTCCTGAGTGGAACCAACTTGTCCTCTTGGTTCTCCACTCAGGTGCGTATTTCCTTTGTACTTCCCTTACCTCTCCAATGTTAACTTGTCCTCTTGGTTCTCCACTCAGCGTGCCACAGCGTGATCACCTGACCTTTGGACTTGCATAAAGTCCTCAAGTGTGTCTATTCTCCGCTGTGCCTGTACGTTCGGCGCGTGACTTGTCTCCGTGCTAGGATTGAGTGTGTACCGTGTCAGTTCACTTACACTTTGCTTGGTCTAGTTGTCGCGATAAGTCATACCGCTACAGAACCCACGCCCCTGCTAGGGCATAACATAAGCCAAGTCTACAACACCCAAGACACTACTGCCACACAGCAGAGTGGGCAACGATCCAAGAGGACGCATCAGCCAACAACCAGACACTCCACAGAACCCAGAAACGACGGCATAGCCGGGCGACGGATCCTCCTTGACACAAGAGGCCGCTTCAGCCATCCCCTTACACAAATCAGCACCCAAGACAGACCACAATCGTGGCTAGCATCAGTGTCACCTTTGAATCAGACAACGATTGGACCCCAGTCACAACCAGAACACAAGACGACCTCCCACACCACGTTAAAAGCAGCCAACTAGGAAAAGGAGCTTGCTGGGCCACAACATCAGGCAGACCACCTTGTTACAAGTGCCTCATCAAAGGCGAACTCAGACCAGTGGAATTCATCAACAACAACTGGTACATCCTCTGATACTTTCAGAACACATACCACACCAGAGCCATAAACATCACACCACACAGATTTGCTGAAGGACTAGGCTGGTGGAACGAAGAAGACGAACAGAACCAGGAAACGCCCACACAACAATCATCCTCAGCACCAAGAAACACTAGGGGAACATACGGACTACAACAAGACTCATCATCAGAAGAACCCAGCTCAGACGAAGCGGAATCACACTCAGAACTATCCCACTCCTCAGAACACCGCCTAGACATCACAGTACCCACACAAGCTTCGTCACAAGCCAGCCCCACTATTCCTATCTGGATAGAACCATCCCCAGCGGAAGAAGGATTCCCAGCCCCACTACCACCAATTAGATTGCCCTCCCCAGTCGAACCACCCCAGATCCCCATCACACCACAGCCAACACTTGTCATGTCAGCCATAAATGCCACAGGCACTGGCACAGGTACCGGCTCAAGCGCTGGAACAGGAGGAACACCAACAACGAGCTCAGGAGGACTCAAAGGAGCACCCCCTACTCCGTTCACCGGAGACAGAACAGAGAGTGGTCAGTTCAAAAGAGAACTACTACGATATATCAAGTTAAATAGCGAGAATGAACTCATCAAAGAACCTTATGCACGAGTACTATTCGCCCTTACAATGTTCAAAGGACCCGGTGTACAGCTGTGGGTCAACCAAACCGAAGATGACATGGAAGCGGCACTAGCAGACCCCCTCACCAAAAACAGCAAAGATCTTTGGGACGGTTTTCTCAACACCTTCGACAGAGACTGGACCGACACTCTAAACAAAGAAAGAGCCTACCAGAAGCTCATCAGTCTGACGATGCAGGGTGGAGCATTGGACAGTTACATCCTCGACTTCGAACACCTTGCAGGAATAGCAGGATGGGCAAGAGATGCCCCTGGAACGGTGGAATTCTTCAAAAGAGGACTACCCACAGGACTGTATCGTGCTTGCCTTATGCGAACCACCATCCCAAACACCATGGACGAGTGGCAAACCGCTGCCAGAGCAGAACACCAACGCTGGAAGCTGCTAAAAGCCAGACCAGGGAATAGAAACCCAGGGCCAACCCAGAACGTCCACCAAGGACGACCAAAGCGAGACCCAAATGCGATGGATGTAGATGCCACCACCTCCACCCCCTTTAAGAAGCTTACCGAAGAAGAAAAGAAAGCCCTCATGAAAGAAGGACGCTGCTTCAAATGCAGGCAGCAAGGACACATGGCTAGGAACTGTCAACGACAAAACACCACCAACCAAACCAAAGCCAGAGCCACAGATACCCAAGAAGCAGACACTGCACCCCCATACACCCCAGAAGCAAGCACCTCATCAGTGGCTACTACCACAACTGAAGATAAAGTCCGACAAGCCCATGCACTCGTCCAAGGCATGACTGAGGATGAAAAGAGACGCTACTATGCCTTAGACCAGGATTTTTGCGATGCCGACCTGTGAGAGCTGACAGGGAGGCCAATTCAATGTATAGTGTTCGCGATAGTGCTATGACAATCAAAGTCCTCGTTCGCCTTTACTACAAAGAAGCTCGCATAAATGTACTGCTGGACAGCGGTGCAACAGACAACCTAATCGACCGAAACCTAATCCAAAAACTTGGACTAGGAACCACTCCTCTGAAACCACCCAGATTGGTCCGGAATGTAGATGGATTGCTAAACAAAGATGGCACCATGACAGAAACATGCCAGCTATGGATAAAAAGAGGAGAAGAAGAAACTCCTTTCCAGTTTTTCGTAACCAGCCTAGGGGAAGACAGAATGATCTTTGGATACCCCTGGTTCGAACACGAAAACTCAGACATAGACTGGAAGAAACAAGAGCTGAAAGGAGAAGCAGTCACCATCCTGACAGGAGGGTACCGCTTCCGAAGAAAGCAACACCAAGAAGCGAAAGCGGCAGCAACCAAAACAACCTTTGACCCAGTAAAAGAAACCGCAATCCCAGAAGAATACCAGCGCCACAACAAAGTATTCTCAGACGAAGAAGCACAGCGCTTTCCCCCAGAAAGAGAAGAAGACCATCCCATCACATTGCAACCAGATGCACCCAACAAGATCAACTGTAAAATCTACCCCTTGACTCCAGAAGAAGACAAGGAGTTGAAGGCATATCTTGACGAAAACATAGCAAAAGGATACATCTATGAAGGAAGCTCCCCCTATGCTTCCTCCTTCTTCTTCAGAAAGAAAACAGACGGAGGGTTGCGCCCTATCCTGGACTACAGACCCCTAAACACCTGGACAATAAAAGACACTTACCCACTACCTCTCATCTCCGACATCCTGACCAACTTAAATGGGAAAACACTGTTCTCAAAGTTCAATATCAGATGGGGGTACCATAACATCCGCATAAAAGAGGAAGACCAGTGGAAGGCAGCCTTCAAGACACCAAGGGGGCTGTTCATCCCTCGAGTCATGACCTTCGGCCTCACAAATGCACCAGCCACCTTTGCAAGAACCATGAGCAGAATACTTCGACCACTTATGGACAAATACCCAAGAGAGCTATTTGTGTACATGGACGATGTCCTGATAGCCACAGAAGAAGATACAGAACGCCACAGACAAATTGTACACGAGTTCTTGGAAATCTGTGAAAAGGAATCTTATTTCCTAAAAGCGTCGAAATGCGTGTTCGAACAAAGAAAGATCCACTACCTAGGCATTGTCATCGATGGGTCTCAAATCAAAATCGACCCAAAGAAGGTAGAAGGACTAAAAGACTGGCCAAGAGACATCAAGTCAGTCAAACAAGCAAGAAGCGTGCTGGGAACACTAAGTTATCAGCGACCCTTCATCCCCAACTTTGCTCACTTAGCAAGACCCATCACAGACACAATAAAGACGTCAGAAGGACCCTTCAGATGGACAAAGGAAGCAGCAGAAGCCTTAGAAGCTCTCATCACGCTTGTGTGCAAAGACCCCATCTTATGCCAACCAGATATGGACAAACCTTTCGAACTAGAAGTAGATGCCTCCGCTTTCGCCACAGGGGCAATCTTAACACAAAGAGACAGCCGAAACAAACCACAAGCTGTGGGATACTTCTCCAAATCATTTTCAGAAGCAGAGCGCAACTATGACATCCATGACAGGGAACTCCTGGCAGTAATCAGAGGACTGGAACACTGGAGACACCTTCTTTTAGGGTCCCCCCACAAAATCACAGTGTTTACAGACCACAAAAACCTAGAATATTATCGCCACCCTCGACAAATCAATAGGAGAGTGGCGCGCTACATCCCCAGACTTGCAGACTATCACATCAAACTTCACCACAAACCCGGACCCCAAAACCATGCTGATGCCCTGTCAAGACGCCCTGACCATGACACCGGAGCAGGGGATAACACTGATGTAATGGTCCTGACCCCAACCATCTTCGCAAACTCCGCTCTCTCCATAAGGATAGATGACCGGGTCATGGCACACCAATTAGACCACCAAGACACTCTGGACGAGTGGGCCGCCCCCTTCCACCTAGTAAAACAAGGCAAACACTGGTGGAGAGGTGACAAACTGGTGGTTGTGGACAACACACCGCTAAAGAGGGGGGTAATTTCCCTGTTTCACGATACAAAAACAGCTGGACACCCCGGAATAACAAAGACCTTGTGGTTAGTGTCACAAGACTTTTGGTGGCCAAACATGAAAGACGACATATCCGCATATGTAAAGGGCTGTGCCACATGCCAATCAAACAAGAACTTCCCTGGGAACCCGAAACCACCGATATTCCCCATCAAGACTAACCCAGAAGCACTCCCTTTTGAAACCATCACTCTAGACTTCATCACAAAGCTACCCCAATCAGAAGACAATGACACAATTCTTACCATCACGGATCATGACTGTTCCAAAGCAGCCTTCTTTATCCCATGCAGCGAAACAATAGACGCAGAAGGAGTGGCAAAACTCTATGCCAAAACTGTCCTGCCACACTATGGACTACCGAGAAGGGTCATCTCCGACAGAGACCCCAGGTTCACAGCAAAGTTCATCAAAGAACTGTGCAGAGTGCTTGACATAGAACAAAACATCAGCACAGCATACCACCCACAAACAGATGGACAATCAGAACGAACAAACCAGTGGTTAGAGCAGTACCTCCGAATGTTCATAAACCATCAACAAGACAATTGGATGGAGCTACTACCACTGGCACAGTACACCCACAACTCCTGGCCAAGCGCAACCACTAAGAAGGCACCCTACGAATTAATCCTTGGGTACATCCCAAGAGTACACCAACCAGAAAGAACGACCACAGTACCAGGAACACAAGAGAGATTGGAGCGAATCCAGGAAGCCAGAAGGACTGCCCAAGCAGCAATTACCCATGCACAGTCACTCTACAAAGGATCCTCTCGCTTCGAACAACACACAGAAGGAGATAGTGTGTGGCTGGATGCCAGGAACTTGAAAACAACGCACCCTAGTTTCAAGCTAGCCCCAAAAAGATATGGACCCTTCAGGGTCACAAAGAAGATCTCCGCCACCACATATGCCCTGAAACTTCCCCATCAGTGGCGGATCCACCCAGTATTCCATGCGTCACTCCTGATGCCATACAAAGAAACCTCCATACATGGAAAGAACTTTACGGAACCACCCCCAGATCTAGTAGATGGAGAACAGGAGTGGGAAGTCGAGAAAATACTAGAAACAAGACGCCACAGGAACCAGTTACAGTTCCTAATCAAGTGGAAGGGATACTCCGATGCACACAACAGTTGGGAACCAGAAAAGAACCTCAACGCCCCAGAACTTATTCAGGAACACTTTGAAAGCAACCCCAGAAGCGAAGGAGCAAAGCAATGGTTAAAATGAAAGGAAGTAACAGTACGAACAGCAACCACCTTCCCCACTAGCTTCCTCACCATGCCCTCTCGCTCCTCCTCTGTAGAATGTCTTGTTGCTCGTGCCATGGAAAGAGGCTCCTTTGACGAAACACCCTCGGTCACACCCTCCTCTGGCTATTCTCCCTTCCCAGCACGACCCCCTTCCTTGCCTTCACTCATCCAGGAACCACAACCCATCGATCCCACCATGCCCAGCGTCATAGAAACAGAAGGAGGAGGAATAGCCCTTCGCGTTCCCCCTCCTGGACACACAGCTCCCCCTACTCCCGAGATACACCGACCTACCACCTCCCCCCCTGATCCTAGAGTGGCCATGGCTCGTCTCAGCGAAATAGCCAACGACCCAATCATGGACGCACTCCCCATTAACTATGAAAGGATGCACATCACTGCTGAAGAAGACGACGACCCTGGCTACCCCTTCTTCTTGAATGACCCCTGGAGCAGCCGCTATGTCCACTTCCTCATCCCTGACGACGCTGACCCAACCTCGTACATCCGAAAGGATGCCAAATGGATCAAGATCAGCGAAAACAAAGAAGATGTCATCGGCACCATGGGCAAGAACCTCCCTCACTATGGCCTCCCCCTTTTCCTCCTTCCCAGAGACGACGACCCCCACAATCCAGCTCCCCCCATCACCCCAGCTCAGATGCAGAACTTGGACGAAGCTTCCCCCACAGCCAGACAAGTCGATGAAGTCCTAGAAGACCTGAAAGATGACCGCCTCACAGCAGAAGTCTCTAGGACTCACCGACTCTTGCGAAACCAGAAGGCCCTCCGAAAGGAGATTGAAGGCCTGTACAAGACGATGGAGCCCCTCAAAAGGCACCTCCTCAACATGGACATGCAACTAACCAGCACCCGAAGAAGGTTGCAAGAACACAAAGCCTATGTCTGGATTGCAGACCGATGGCTCACACTACACCCCCCTCCTCCGGAAGAAGAAACTCACCCCTTTGGAGTCCACCACATTCCTGCCCCTGCTCCACCTCGCTACCACTCCATGCCAAGACTCCACGACGAACCAGAGGGACCTAGCCCCTCTGCAGAAAGGAAGAAGAGACGCAAGCGCAGAGCCAACAAGAATGAGACTGGCACCATTCGACTTTGTTACAGGTGTCAGTCTGAAGACCACCTCTCCTTCGCCTGCCCTCAAAAACAGAAGTTTTGCTGGAGGTGTTCTAGCACTGACCACTTCCCCTATCAGTGCCTCTGGCCAGCCCCAGAAGAACGCACTCAGTGGTGTGGCAAGTGTTTTACCAGCAACAGCCATGAAGAAATCAAGTGCCCCAAGTATGAAAATTGTTGCAAGTGTGGGGCCCATGGTCCCTTCAACTTCCTTCGCCAACATCGCTGCCCCCTCCCTCGCGAAAGCACCCCCTCCAACAATGTAGACAACGATGTCTATGACCTGATGGACTTCGAAGCACTCTAGGGAGAGTTGACTTAGAGAGGGGCTCATGTTATGATCCGACGCTTCGGACCTAAGTCACAGTATGTCTCCACCCTGCCTTCCCCCTTTGTACTATACCTTGTTACCAAAGGAGCTACTGTTACTAGTGGCGCTGTTTCTTTGATCCAAACTTCTGTTTACTCCGTTTAGTCTCTTTGATATTGTGTGGACTTGTGTTCATGTTGTTTGGAACCCTGTCCTATATAAACCTGTACCATAGACCGTAGGAAGCCAGACTTGGCTTCGTTTGCAATCTAGCAACCTTGCCTCCGTACTTTGGTGTGACCTCGTCTTATTCCTCTCTTCTTGTGCATCCCCTACCTCAGTCCCTGACCAGGACACTTCGAAGTCTTTGCAGTTGGACTATATCAACGCGTTACACCTGTTATACTCTGTGCACTAGCAAGATCAAGTGTAGAGAAGTGTTAGACACTTCGGACAAGGAGTCCTACATTACAGAGTAGTGCTGCACCTTGTGCCACACCTTATCACTCGTATTTCATAGCAATAAGACAACAGAGGTCTTCGCTTGATACTTGTGTGATTCAGAACCTCTAGAACCCACGCCCCTGCTAGGGCGTAACAACCAGACTATAACCAAGGAGAAGAGGATAACCAAGGTGTGGTCGTCCTACCACCGGAAGTCTTTATACAAGTTGCTAATGCCACACGCGCCCTGGAAACGCACCCAATGCTGCAACAACCGAGACGGGCCCAAGACCCAACCATCATCAAAGCATGGGTTGACGCCCACCAGTTGAAGAAAATTGAAGGAGAATGGTACAAGGATGGAAAGTTGGTAATCACTGGACCCATGACCGCATACCGAGCTATAATACACGACCACCACGACCTTCCCGTTCATGGACACCCTGGTATCAGCAGGACCCAGCAGATCATCGAACGACATTACTGGTGGCCACGCCTCCGTCGGGATGTATACGAATATGTGGTAGGATGCGCCAATTGTCAGCGGAATAAGGTCAACACTAGACCGACCCGCGCACCGCTATACCCCATCACCGCGATAACAGACGCTCCCCCCTTTCACACCATCGCGTTGGATTTCATCACCAAATTACCGGCGTCCCAATCATACGACAGCGTCCTCACCGTCACAGATCACGACTGCAGCAAGGCGTCGATATTCATCCTGTGTAACGAAGAAATTACAGCAGAAGAGACCGCCATCCTGTACGTCAATCATGTGTTTAAACGATTCGGATTACCGCGCAAAATTATCAGTGATCGTGACCCTCGGTTTACGTCTAAATTCACCAAGGAAGTATGCCGGATCTTGGGTATCAAGCAGAACATTTCAACAGCGTACCATCCACGAACGGATGGACAATCGGAGCGGACCAATCAATGGTTGGAACAGTATCTACGATTCTGGGCCAACGAGCGGCAAGATAACTGGGCGGCATACCTCCCTATAGCAGAATTTGCTCACAACAACTGGCCCCATGAGCACACGAAACAATCTCCGTTTATGCTACTCATGGGTTACATTCCGACAGCCGATTGGACGGATAAGCCATCCCCTATCCCAAACGTGATTACCAGGTTGACACAGTTAAAGGAAGCGCGACAACTGGCCCAGAGCCTTATCAAGAAGGCACAAGAAGGGTGGGTGAAACATCGAAATACACCCCGCTATCAAGTAGGAGACCAAGTGTGGCTAGAAGGGAAGCACTTCCGGACCAACCAACCAACGGCAAAATTAGCGGCACGACGCCACGGGCCATTTAAAGTAGTCCAGGTGATGTCCCCCTATAACTATCGCCTCAAACTTCCCACGCAGTGGAGCATCCACTCCGTATTCCACATAGATCTTCTCACGCCATACAAAAGTACGACCATCCATGGCGAAAACTTCCCGCGACCACCACCAGACCTCGTGGAAGGAGAAGAGGAGTATGAAGTCGAGGCCATTCTAGACTCACGGCATTTTGGCCGCCGCAAAAAGCTCCAATACCTTATCAAATGGAAGGGATATCCAGACTCGGAGAACCAGTGGGTCGATAAGGATGACGTATTCGCGCCGGAAGCAGTAGAGGCGTACCAAGCGGGCTGGACGACCGCAAGGCTCCTTAAAAGTCAGCCCACGGACAACCATGAGGAGTATCCCCTCTACCTTCGATCCGCTTACACCTCTATGCCCACTTCCCCCCTCAGACATGTCACCACAGCGATCCTCCTCAACCAAGTCGCACAAGACGCCGCCAACCTCATCGAAGACGACGAAGAAACCATGGTTCAACAGGTCCAGCTCACTCCGTACACACCTGCAAGCATGCGAGCGGGGCATATCACCGCTCAAGAATGGGCTAATGTCCTACAGAGGTTCCCCGACCCGACTCACCAGCCCGACGACGAGCAGCAGCATGCCATCCCTCACATCTTCCGAGACGACGACGGCAATCGAGAACCCATTGCCATCATCCCCCCAGGTGACGACCTCATCGGCACGCGGGGAATTCTCCCTGCCAACTGACCACTCGAAGACCTGACAGGAGTTAGAAGCAGCGGAGGACTGGTGGAGAGTGGCGAAGGAGTGGGCCGACGAACAGCTGCACTTAGCGCAGAGGAGATTGAGCGAGTTACGGCAGCGCAGGCAGCGCTCCCTAACGACGATGCTCACACTGACGACAAAGATTACTACCCAGTCAGACACCCCCTCCTTCGAACGCACAGCCACCCTACTAATCCCCGAATCACCCCATGGCTTGTCCACACCGACGGGACCGCCATGTCTCGAGGACGTGTGCGACTGCCCGGCGTCGCACTTCACACCCCCATTACGCACGACGACGACCCCGCGCAGGTCCTTGCGCCTGAAGGGTTCAGGGCGAATCGACAGCCCCATTACATTCATTTCCCCATCACCGGGCCGGACGGAGTAGAGAGGAACGCAAGTCACGTTCAGATCGTCGGAGGTGCGAATCCATTTGTGCTGGGACTTATCCCCGGCTCTCCCCATCTTTACGGCAAACCCCTTTACGCCTTTCCGATGCTATCGGCTGCGGGACGCGCCTTCATCGCTCACGAGGATTTGGTCATCCTCGCCTCCGACAAGATCACGGATCGCGCACTGAACCGCATCGGGGATGAGTCCTTGACTGCGGAGGTGACGCGTTACCGTGCGGCCGCATATGAAGAAGAGCGGCTCGCG